>JAJTUV010002222.1:0-178096 GCA_021653895.1 Mastomys natalensis | reverse complement strand
CCCATGGCCTCTGTTGGGGATTGCTGCCTCCTGCTTAATAGGCTGCTCAGGTTAGAGCTCCTGGGAGCTAGGCTTCCTCTGGTTCTGTGAGATTGGGTGCAGAGTTGCCTCCCGAAATCTGCTGAGTGCTCGGCCCAAACCGGAAGGAACCAGTGCTGGGGCCGGGATAAGTACCTGGGTCCCAGTGGGTCCCAGTGGTCCCCAGTGGTCCCAGTTACTCCCTGTTTGGGAAAGTGTTGCTGCCTCCTTGCATAGGAAGCTGCTTGGGTTAGAGCTCCTAGGAGCCCTGCTTCCCCTGGGTTCTGTGGGATTTAGTGTAAGCTGCCGCCTGGGATCTGCTGCGTGCTCGGACCCAGACTGGAAGGAGATGATGCTCCGGGCCAGGAGTAAATCCCTGGGTCTCAGTGGGTCCCAGTTACTCCCTGTTTGAGGTGGTGTTGCTGTCTCCTTACCAGAGATACTGCCTGGGTCAGAGCCGCTGGGTTCCCCACTTCTGCTGGTTTTGTGGGGTTCAGTGCAGAGCTGCCGCCAGGGATCTGCTCTGTGCCTGGGCCCAGACCAAAGTCCCGAAACATGCATTTTTAATACATTGCACATAGTAAGTGCTTGTAGAATTAGTTGATGTTATTTCTCCAGTTAAATACTTCCTGAGAGAATTTATTTGAAACTTTGCTTTGTTCTGTAATGGCAACGAACCCCTTAAAATTGGGTCATTATAAAGAATGGATGCATTTCAAACTTGAAATGAATTAAATGAGAAACTGTCTAAACTAACAATAACTTTGGTGTGGAGCTTACTTATCACGATGGAGACACATTTGTACACCAGTTAAGTTCTAGAGATTCTCAGAATTCAGCATTCTATCCATTGTCTAAAATAATATATGGTACTGTACACAAAATAATGAAGAGAGAAGTACATACCTGAGAGGTAAAGAGGTTTGATCTTAACTTTGAAGAATTGGTGTTGTTGAACTGGAGTGAGATGAGAGCTGATATGATAGTTTGATCAGAATCATGAAAGATATATCAAAGGCAAGAGTACCTTTTAATATGTAGAAATTAAATGTAAGATAAGGGGATCTAAAGAGTTTAGAGAGAGTAAAAGAAACTAATTTAAACAAAAATAAAAGAATGAAGACCAAGGGGGGCGCTACCATCCCTCTTAGAAGAAGTAACAAAATACTCAAGGGAGCAAATATGGATGCAAAGTGCAGACAGAAACTGAAGGAGGTGCCATCTGCAGACTATCCACCTGGGTATCCATCCCATGTGCAGTCACCAAAGGTAGATGTGGATGTGGGTGTCAGAGGTGCATGCTGACAGGAGCCTAACATAACTGTCTCCTAGAGGTCTGCAAGAGTCTGACATATTCAAAGGCGGATGCTCACAGCTAACCAATTAAACTGATCATGGGGTTCCCAACAGAGAAGATAGAGTGAAGACTGAAGGAGTAGAAAGGGTATGGACCCCATGAGGAGAGCAACAACACCAACCAACCAGAGCCCCCAGGGTCTAAACCACCAGCCTGGGAGCGCTTAGGGAGGGACCCATGGCTCCAGCTATATATGCAAGGGAACTATATATAAGTGGGAGAAGAGATTCTTGGTCCCATGAAGGCTGGACATCGTGGGGGGGGGGATTCGAGGGTGGGGAGGTGAGGTATGGGGGAGGGTGGGTGTGGGTACACCATCATAGAGGCAGGAGGAGGGGAAAGGGATAGGGAGTTCCTGGGAGGGAGGGGAAAAAGGGTAAGGGAAAACACCTGAAATATAAATAAAAGTTCCAATAAAAAAAAATGGTCAAGTAGTAGATAGTTTAGGAAAAAAGTTCGCAATAGTCTTTATGTATTTGCAAATGGAAATGTTTTCTAGAAATGCATAAATGTCAGATGACACTGTAGAAATCAATAGACTGCTTTGAGACCTGAAAGAAAATATTCATGGCCCATGTGTTCTTATATAAAAATTATTTTACACACATCACCTAGAGACTTCCTAAGAAAAGCTATGAGCTGAGTGCTCAGAGAGTGGTACTAAAAAGTGGGAATGTCCATTAAACACTGCCCTCAAGACATTGATGGAATAATCCAAAAGGAAAAAAAGACTGAGAAATATTTAAAAGCTTCCAAGGAACTGTGATTTGCTGTGAGTTATGGAAATAGCTCTATGATGAAACTTAATTGTTCTTTTTGAACAGGATCTTTGTGCCCCAAGACATGCATAACACACAGTAAATGAACAAGAGTTATCTATGGTGTGTGTGTCCATCATAATTCTTAGAGATTTGGTATTACTTTGTCCACAAAAGCAGAGGGAGTGGTGTTCGTGTTGATATACTGAGAGAGCTGAGTCAGTTGATGAGTCAGTCTGTTGATGTACTGATTAGCCAGACACACATCCTTGTAACATTTTCATCTGCAAAATCTAAATAACCAGGGTCTCAAGTATTGTAAAAATGAAGTGATTAAGCTTAGGCTGTACCAAGGGCAACTGTCAAGTTCATTATTTTCACTAGTGAGTTTATAATTAGACATAATTGTAGAAACACAGAGGTCCTTTTGCTCACACATAAACACTTGCTGTAATTAATTTGTTAAACACAGAGTTGTTCATTCAAAGAGAGAATTATATAATCTGTTACCCACCCATATGTCTTATAAAAGACATGGTTATAGCCTAGTGACCTTTGAGCTATCTGTGTGACTGGGACCCTACCCAATTATCTCCTATAGTCATTTTTTGTGAGATTTTTCTCAATCAATCTATAGAATTTATCTTTATGTAAGGTGTCACATGTAGTCATTTTATGTAGTTCAACTTTACAAAGGTGTCAATGCAATTACAAAGAATTTCAAATTGTCATGTCTGATCTTCAGGTATTTGTTCTTTAAAATGATTTGCTTATACTTGTGTGTGGAGGATTGAATTAATTATCACCTGAATGTTTTCACCAAATTGTACTGTGCTAATTATGCCTAAAAGAAACTACTTGGAGCCAAACTCCTCAAGTTTGTACCAATTACAACTATTTAGTCATGTTGAACCACATTCTTTTCTGACTCCCATAGGTTGTTACTGTGCTGGCTATGGTGTCTCCAGAGACCCCCCCTCACCAAAAGGGTCAGTACTGCCTGTTTATGCTCATCACAGGATGTGACAACCAAGAAGCAGACTGCACACTACAGCTTTCTTATGACTTTATGATTTAATTGAACTCTCTGTATTTAATCAGGTTTATCAGCCTTCCCAACATCATGGCTAGTTAGGACACTTCTGGTTCATTGATGGCAATGGTATGGCCCTAAAAGATGTCTCACTCATGTCCAATGGTTGTTTTGATACCTTCTCCTTTGTCTACCCATTCATTGTCTCTACTCTTCTTTCTGTACCTCCTGTCTGAAATAGGTATTGTGCTTATGAACCTTTCAGTATCCTGAAACTAGCTTTTATTTTTAAAGATATTAAACACCAGATATAAGTGAGGTAGAATTATTTGTTTTCTTATCTTTATCTTTACAGAATTATTTCTCATTTATTTTAATCCTATAGCACTGGTGATATAAAATGTCAGGATTTTTTTTCAAATTTAATTACCTTTAAAAATGTTAATTGAATATTTTATTTATTTACATTTCAGATGTCATCCCCTTTCCCAGTTCCCTCCCTAGAAACTCCCATCCCACCCACACTCCTCCTTTTTGCTTTTATACTATTTTAATTAAATGCTAGTATTAATGTCAGTTCTAGGTTGAGGAACTATCAGTATAATAGATGCAAATAGTCAAGGAAAAAGCAAGACAATAAACACAAATAGTCAAAGAACAAGCTGGTAATAAACAAAGTTCCATGAACACTGTTTCTAAGGACTTATCAGGATGACCAAAATATCTGAGCCTACTTCCCTGTCCTAGCCCAAAGTCATTTTCACGTCTGAAGCCTACTTCCTTGTTCTACCCTAATATTTAGATTCCTGCCTGAAATTAATTCTTTTATTCTAGCCTAATGCCATATTCCTGCCAAATAGCCCACTTCCTTATCCTTGGCCATTGTCATATTCCTGCCAAACAGCCCATTTCCTTGTCCTTGGCCCATGTCAGATTCTTGCCAAGCAGCCCAAAAGCTCTCTGTCTCTCCCCTTTTTTATTTCATAAACAAGACTAAGCCTATCTTAGGTCATTCGGACAAGAATACCTTCCTTATCCATTGTTTAATATCCATTATCAAAAGCAATGAACTTCTGTCTTAAGTTGGTAAGGCTCTGTGCAGAATCTTAGCCATCCTTGGCTTGCATGCCAGTGTAATTTAATAACTCTGTCTGGGGCTCCATTTTCAGTTTCAAGCCTTGTACTTTGACTGCCAATATGTTAATTGTTGTTACATGTGCATACATATATATTGATTCATATATACTTCTAAATATCAACTTTTCAGCTTGTATAATGTTGCTTCTTTGTATGCTTTCAGGAATGATAATTAGGTAATTGATAAGCAATTGGTGTGCTCTTCCCTGAGAATGACTTTCTCCAACTCTCAGCACTCCTTAGTTGTGTAGGAGTGAGGTCTCCTAGTGTTTTTCCCTATTCTATTGTTATTTTGCTTTTTAAGGCTTCTTTGTTGTGGTCATGTTGGTGAGAATTTATGGGCATAGATTCTGATATTTCTAAGGAATACAATCCTACGACAAACTTTCTGATTTGAGAACAACATTCTTTCTGCATCCCCTTTTCTACAATGTCCCTAATCCCTAGGTATGGGAGTTATTTTGTAAATATATACTTTATTGCTTGACTCCATAACTCTACATTTTTATTGGTTTTGTTTTTTTGTTATAGTTTTTGCCAGATGAAAGAAAAATTTCCTTGATAAGGGGTAAAGACTATACTATAGGTACAAACACAAGAATTTTGAATGGAGTTAGGAATTATACTGGTTTAGTAAAAGAGTAATTGTAGGTTCATCTTCAAGTTCCACAACTTCATTCATTCTTGATAGTTCCAGGTTTCCAATATCAGGCAAATTTCTCTCTTGTCGAACAGATATTAAGTCCAGGTAGAGATCTATTTATTATCAACATATATTAATAATATTAATAGTAACACACATACATTATCAACATATGTGTGTTACTATTGTACTCTTAAGGTTATCCTGCTATATTAGTCACTGTTAGGGTGTAAAGCCAGTATAGCTGTCAATTGATTGCATCCATCCTTTGGAAGCTGGAAGCTTCTGGTCCATGATCCTCTTCTGGTCCTCTTAGAGTGGATGAATTCAGTGTCTCCAGCAATTAGGACTTACCTTTTATACCAGGGTGGCAGCCAAAGGCAATAGTAATAGTCTACAATATTTTGAGAGTCTCTTGAACAGTCTAGGCTAATAATCCAAAAGAATTCTTAATGTTAGGGTTTTGTTAATGACCGTGGATTCTTGATGGGAGAATTATCATCTATAATGAGTTAAATTATGTATTAGGCATATATATATCATCATATAATATAATATATATATGATGTATATATATTAGGCAGACAGTTAATAATAAAATCTCTTATACTTTTTAAAATTTTATTTAATCTTTTTTTACACTCTTTCATTCCCCTCCCTTATGACTTTTTGAGACATCCTTATACTCTCTCTTCTATATTTAGCTACCTCTTTAATTAGAACAACCACTTTTCCCATTTTTCTGAACATCAGAACATTTTTACATTAGTATTTCTAAGTCTTTTCTCACTCTGATCTGCATACCATAGCAATGGTCCCTTTATACTTACCTGGTTTCTGCAGTTACTCCAGGATATGTACTCACAGCTGAATATTTGGATCTAGGAGCCTCCAGTGAGTGAGACTATATGACATTTTTTCTTTCTGTGTCTAGGTTATCTTAGTCACTATGTCCTTTATATCCATCCATGTTTTATAATGCTTTGTTTGATCTTACAGGTGAATAGTATCCCACAGAGTATGTGTACCACATTTTAATTGGCTATTTATTATGGATTATTGTTTCCATTTCCTAGCTATTTTTACTAGAGCAGCAATGAACATTGCGAGCAATTATCTGTGAAGTAGGAAGTTGAGTTCTTTGTTCATGTGCCATGAAATGTCATATCTGTGTCATATGTCAGATTTAAATTTTGATCTTCAAGAAGTTTTCACACTGATGTCCCTAATGGCTATACCATTGCCAATCCTACCAAGAGTAAATGAGGTTTCACTTTTTCCCACAACCACTAGCATTTGTTGTCAGTTGTTTTGTTGATGTTGGTCACTCTGGTGGGATCAAATGAAATCTTAAATTGTTTTGACTTGCATTTCTCTATGCTATGGAATGCACAGACAAATACATAGAGATGATAAACATTTCTTGAGCTAGTTCTTTGTCATTTTTTTTTTCTTTTGAGAATGCCCTTTTCAGATTTCAAGCCAAATTTTTGCATAGAAGTTTTTTTATTTCTTGAAATTTTTTCTCTCTATATTCTAAATATTAGTTTTTTGTGAAATGTAAAAATGGCAAAGATTCTCATCTATTTTATGGGATTTGTCTTTACCACGGTGGTGCTTTCTTTAGCCATGTGAAAACATTTTAGTTTTGTGAGACCTACTTGTCAATTTTTAGCCTTAATTTTTGCTAAGATGGATTTCTATTCAGAAAGTCCTATACTTTCATTATGTTTGGGCCTGTGCACACTTTCTGCTAGCAGTTGCAGCATTTCAGGTTTCAAAAGTGTTGGTCTTAGTCATTAAAAGAGATTAAATCAGTTTTTTGTCCTTTATTACATTATATTGTATGTTTATACATGTGTATATGTAAGTCCCACCTTATTTATCAGTATAATGTTAATTTACATATGTTTTCAGGAATTAGCATTTGTTATTGGATAATCCATTGACATGTTTTTCCATTGAGAAGATCATTTATTCCACCATCATTATTTTTTTAGTTGTCTGTAGCATTTTTGTGTAGGGATGCAGCCTCAGGAACTTTTGTATTTGTCCATTTTGGCATGTCTATTTGTATTGTTATTGCTTAGTTAGTTTGGACAATGGAAGCCATTCAATGTTTGCTAGTTGCTCTAAATCTGTTCTTATAAACTTAGTTAAACAGCAGATCTTGTTCAGATGACACAGAGCACAGTGTGCAAAAAAGTTAGAGCATAAATTGTCAGCTATCATGATGATGATCAAAGCCTTATTTTTGGCTCTAAGGAGGCCCAATTAGTAGTTTCTCAGTTTAAGATCAGTTTGGAATACATAGTAAGAAACGTTGTTTAACTATAAAAACATAAACACTATAAAACATAAAATCCTTTAAAATGAGAACTGTACCTTGATGCAAAGAAGAGGTATCTGGCGCCTCATATCATTAGTTTGAAAGACTCTTAAACAGTGCTTCCAAAAGTATTTTATCTATAGGGGACATTGTTTTGTATTTTAGAGTGTGCCTTGAATGTTAGAAGGTTAGGCTCACCTTGACTCTGAAATGTGAGGAACTTTTAAGTGTTGAGTCACAAAGAAGTAGAAATATGGAGGAATTTCAGTGAACATTTCTTCTGTAGATAGCTGATGTTGAATTCAATAACATTCAAGCGTAGTACAAATTGTGAGACAAGGGCTCCATAGTATATTTCATGAATACATAAAGAATAGATAGAAGTGCATATTCATTGTAAAGCCCACTTCTGACACAGCTGTGAAGTTTCACATGGATTATAGCAATCTATGCTATAAGGATTGCCCACATGCCTCAGAATTAGATCAGTGAGGTTTCAGATAGCTTGCCTCAGAATAGATGTGTGTTTTCTGTTTCTAGATCTGGTGTATCTATTGACTGACCATTAAGGTAAGTCATTGATATAATCTTTGCCGTTGACAAAGTCTTTTCCTACCATAAGTATCAAATTCTCACAAATTGTTTTTACTACAATTTCCTACATGTTAAGTATGCTTTAAAAGTTATACTATAGTATTACTGTATTTGAAATAAAATATTAAGAAATAAATCAACTCAGGAATGAGAGTTGGTTTCTCTGTGGAAAGTCTGTTTTATCTCAAGACTCAGTGCTATCTTCTGTATTGTACCTACCTGAGAGTTAGTAAAATGGTAACTGTAAAACTTCACAGGAATGGAGGACATGATTATTTAAATAGCTTCTATGCACATCTAAGCACTGAATGTAGATCTCTAACACTTTAAATAAACAAGTCTAAATCAGAGCCTGGTGTCTGAGTTGAAATTTCTGGACTCATGTTTAAGAGGGTTCACACCAATCATATCTTCCTGTATGATAGCATCCTGAGACACATCAACATGAGGAAGCATGGCCAAACTGCCAGCAGAGTTCACTGTCATCTACATTAAGCTTTTAATCTTTTTTCCTCACCTCCTACAGACTCTTTCTTGACTTGCTACTACAGCATGGCCCAAGAACGACCAGACATGGGGATTTTCAATCCTGCTGATACTGACCCCTTTCTGTGAGTGCATCTCATCTATATCTTTGCTGGAATGTAGACCAGCAAGATCCCCATGAGAAGCATGGATGGTCTGAGTAACAGTCAAGTCTAAAACACCTAGAAACACAGGTCAGGAGAAAGCAGGGCTGTAGGATTTTTGTCACTACTTGCTACACATCAATACATCAATGCTTATTAAAATGTAACTTTCAGTCAATGTGTTTGAGGTATAGACCTGGCCAATACCTTCTCTATATTTTATTTGTTAGAATCTGGCTATGTTTATCACACAAAACATTGTCTTTGAATCCTCCAACCCTCCCAAATGGTTCATGAACTGATCAGCACGTGTGACTTCACACACTTATCATTTTTCTTGATGAAATGTCTTCATATGGAGATATTAAAATTATTTGTATCTTACTGTTATTTACCTTTTTATCAATATTTTTTATCTCTCTTTCCCTATCCTGCCACTCATTACTATTATTCTATTTTTATTTTCTGTGAGTTAAGATATATTTGTTTCTATTTAATAGAGGCAAGTGTATTTATGTATTTTACCAATTTTGTTTTAAATGAAAAATTTTCATTTATTTACAAAGTGTATATATAACAATACTTTCTTTTTTAAATCAATCATTTATTCATTTACATTTCAATTGAAGGACACTATAGAAATGTTATTAAAAGAAGGTATTACAGAACCAACACAAAGCTTTAATTATAATAGCCCCATTTGGCCAGTTAAAAAAACTGAATGGCAAATGGAGATTTACAGTAGACTATAGGTGTGGGTAAAAGCTGTGGCAGAGTCCCGGAGGCTTTCCACGTGGAGGGTCCCACAAACAGGAGAAAGGTCTGGAGTTCCAAAGGCCAGAAGCTTTGGCAATGGCAGGCCCCAAAGACATGAGAAAGTCCATAGTTCCAAAAGGATTTATTTTCATGGCAGATGGTAGATGGATCTGGATGTACCCCCCAGAAACTCAGGGCAGACCTGAGTTAAATAGGGAGGGAAAATGGAGAAGAATGCTTAATTGGCTCTGCTCTCTGGCCTTCATTAGTATGTAAATCTCTCTAGTGCCTGAGGCCTGTAGTCACACCCTCTACCTGTGCACTTTGGAGGGGCCATAATGGCTTACGTGACTGAACAATGTAGGTCCATGGAGACTAGACTGCATGTCAGGACCCTGGGTTCTGGGGACGTGGCTGAACACCTGCCATTTCTCCCTTGGAGTCTTGGGGTTCCAGGCCCATGCCCAGCCAAGAACCAAGATACCCTTAAGCAGTCCCATATATAGGAACATAAACTTTCAGAACAGATACCTGGACAATTGCCTGACATAAAAGATATATTTCTGTGAATTAGACAAACAACCACAGATTAAACCAATTGGATTCTATTGCAATGCTTCCCTTGGTCAGATGCCAAGTATTCACTTTTTGAAAAAACAATATGGACTGTCTATGACGTGTTCTGCACATGCTACAGTATCCTAAGACGGAACCCAGTAGTACTTTGATCCACGGTGCCCATTCTCCTCAGACTCTTCTTTTTGTTTGTTTTGTTTTTTTTTGTTGTTTGTTTTTTCAAGACAGGGTTTCTCTGTGTAGCCCTGGCTGTCCTGGAACTCATTCTGTAGACCAAGCTGGCCTCAAACTCAGAAATCTGCCTGTCTCTGCCTCCAAAGTGCTGGGTTAAAGGCATGCACCACCACTGCCCGGCCACTGTGTCCATTCTCAAATGGGTAAAGGCACCAGAAGAGGCAAGAGCTGCCAATGGAAGGAAAGGCATTACAATGGAAATGGCACTTCTTGCAGTTCCTTTGAGGAGCAAACCTGACTGCATAGAGGAAGATACAAATGGTGTCAGAGCACATACTGGCATCAATTATTAAAAGCCAGGTACCAATTACACTAACACCTCCTCTCTCAAGAAACAGGTACCCATAGGAACAGGGGGGTCAAGTCAATACTCCCCCTCACTGGTTAATGCTTGGTTTACTGATGGTTCAGCCACCACTAAAAATAACATGGTGTGCTGGAAAGCAGCAGCTTTCTGGCCAGAAGATGGAATGGTAATAGTAGAAGAAGGAAAGAGCGAATCAGCACAACATGCAGAAGTGATAGCAGCCTTACTAACTGCCAGATACTCCCATAAAGATGGAAAGGACTTACACCATTTTTACAGACGATTGGTGCTTGGCCAATGGAATAGCAAATTGGTCAGGAAAATGGAGAGTAACAGAATGGAAAATTAATGGAAAAGTTTTATGGTCTAAGGAAGGAAGCTTGGGCAGAATTAGCACAGATTAGTAAGGACATTAAGATAAAGATATACCATTAAGTGCTCACCAAAATAAAGAGACCTATAGAATAAATATAATAATGAAGCAGATAGGCTAGCAAGCTTAACAATAAAACTCAAAGCACATTACTACGTAGAACAGACAGGACCTACAAAACTTAAAATTAGAAGAAGGTGGATTAAGTCAACTCCACAGAGAGAGAGGAGAGAGAGAGAGAGAGAGAGAGAGAGAGAGAGGAGAGAGATTACAAGAGAAGAAATAGAATAGATACACAAATTCCTTGGACATGCAGGAAGCCATGCAACATACCAATGGTTCACTCAAAGGAACATAGCCATAGCATGGATTAAAATTAAGAATGCCATACAGAAATGTGAAGGATGCCCTGAAACCAAAACCAGATTTAAACATAATTACCATGGAAAAGGCATTCATAGACTACACTTTAATCACACACTTCAAATTGATTTTATAGGACCATTAAATGAGTTTAAGAAACAGTATGCATGCACAATAGTAGACATCTGCACAGGATCAGAAATGGTTAAATCAGGATCCAAACCAGACCAAAAACTAACAATATTTACATAATGGTCATAAATATCAGTCTATGGAATACCCTGACTAATGCAAAGTGATCAAGGAACCCACTTTACTGGTACAATCATACAGAGACTGGTAAAATCCTTGACATAATGTGGGAATTCCACTTAGCCTATAACCCAACAGCAGCAGGCAGTATTGAAAGACTTAATGGATTACTTAAATTAAAATTAACAGCACATAAAGATAACCCACTTTCTGAAGCCCTAGCAAAAGCTACCTTTGAACTAAATAGAAGACCCAGAATCAGCAGACATCTCCAATCGAGGAAGTCCTTAGCATGCAAACAGATATAGATTATACCAGAAATATAATCAAACCCTATGCTTGCATTCATAGACATGCAGGCACAAGGACAAATTAACTCAGACAGAGATCATAGCACATGGCACTGGAAACACTGGACCATAGACAGCAAGGGAGGACTACAATGAACTAAACTGGGGGACTTAACATCACACTAACAGGCAATGTGTGTATGTGTGTGAAAGAGAAACTTGTATATACACTGATCCTTATTATTGTTGTCATTCTGGGAATCATTTCAGTTGTGGACTGTGGGGTGCATTTCTGTGACCAAATACACAGTAATAATAATACTATTAGCCTGATAGTCAACCATACCATTTGCTGGTTGACAGTTGGGTAACAATAGGATCTGATGCTATAATAATATCGCTGTTACTAATCCTAAGCTCATTGATTACTAGATTATTGGCTATTTGCTTTTCAGAGCAGTTGGAGGAGTAGTGCTATGTATGTCACTAACTATGTGTCACCCATTGGCTATGCTTGTCATGTTTTATGTTATATTATCATTTTTAGCATTAAATATACAGGAATTGGTATACATGGGAGAAAGAGTGTGCCTATCACAACCATCACCCCCAAACCACAAATTCCATGGCCCACATATAGACCTAAATTCTAGTCCCACTATACAAAATACCAAGATGGTAGACAGATGATAGGATATGGGCAACATACCAACTAAGAACAGACCGCTTCTTAGAATCAGTATGCTTACTGATTAAATTATCCCTGGTACCAGGGCTTTGAAAACTTTAGACAACAGACAGTATGGTATCATCCTACCAAGATTTATATGTTAGATCAAAAAGATAGTTATAATAAAAATAGATATGAAAGAAACCTGACAAAATGCCATTTCAGATTGAAGACTAAACGCCTCTAGTGTTAGAGCAATCTTTATAACTATTGGTATAGACCATCAAGGTTAGAAAGAACACACTCAAATCAGGGGAGTTTATAAACAACCACCATAGGAGTAGAGGTTGAAACCACGTTCGATTGTGACTTAGCTATAAATTCAACCTTCTCTAAACTATATACTAATACCTTGATACATACATAGATGTAAGGCAGAGAAATTGGAATGTGGTTCAATCTTACAACATTAACATGGGAAGAACAAGTATATTATTATTTAGAGGATTATGAAAGTGAAGAGGAAGAAGAAACTTTCTTATCTATGCCCACAACACCACCAAACCTGTGTAAACCTGGTTCAAATATGAACTCGACCCAATGTACAGAATTTGCTGTACCTTACCCACTTAAGAGTGGCATACCCCCTCTACCTAAAACATGGGGAAATAGGTGCCCCAGGGAGTTATACGATCACCTATAGCCAGAACTACAGAGGATGTGGAACCAAACAAATTGGCTCTGTGTAGCAGGCTTTCCAAACATATCCTGGTTCAGCAAGCTAAGCTATTACCTCGACTTAAAATGGACCACCAGAGTAGAAACACAACAGAATCCCACCTGGGAAGATTGGGTATCAGCTGTTGTCCTAGGGCTGGAACATTTTAAATAACCACTAGTACTAATCAGCATCTTACCACAACATGGCAGACAACATTACATGAAACAACATCAATACCCTTATGCACAATGCCGAAGGCAACACATGAATGCTTTTTGGCAGCTCAAGGATATTCATGGATGCCAGGATAGACACCATATAATGATACAGACAAAATGCCAGTCATCGCCTGAACTACTTTAGCAGACATTCTTGGTCCCTAACCACACATGGGGTGAATACAGGACAAGTAGGATATTACCATAAAAACATGTCACACATGCCCCACTTAAGGGAAATACAGCAGCATTTTTACCACTATTTAAAGAAGCTGGAGATTAAGAATACATCTCACTTATGGCACTCTGGGATCAAGGAGCTAATATTATAGGAATAGTACAAATAAAGGAAGTATGGAAATATATAAAGAAACCGTACCCATTTTTTGAGTAATGCCAGTGCTAAGAAGGAATATTTCCATAGGAGATCAAACAAAAAATACATTTAGATTTAAAAAAGAAAATATAACTTGACCCAACAGGAACATACTTTACATTATTATTGCAAAATGTCACCTATTATAATTAATATCATTATATGACTACATGTGATAAGAAGGAAGAATATAAAACAGTTAGGTACATTTGTGACACAGCAGTAAATGGCACACGAATGGATTTTCCTATACTATGGCATACAATAGGAAATCTTACCACAGTTAATTTTCCAGAAAGGGATCATATATGCAAAGTTTGGGGCAGCACCCAAGTCAGGTATTCTACAGATGAATAGCATAACAATCCCTAGTTTTAACTACACAGGATTTAAGAACATTATATATGAGAAACCCAATTTAACAGCAACAAATATACCAGTGGTTGGCTGCAGTTACAATCTTAGCAGTCTACCACCCAAATATCACATTAAGGGACCAGAAAGAACTATACAATTGTGAAAAACTTGGGGAATCAAACATAATAATGCAAGAACCATATGTTATTCAGGTTTACCATATTATTTTAGCTACATATTACCACAACCCCAATATCAAGATTGGCAAATGTCAGATTGAACAGCACAGAAGCCGAAAGCAAGCCCTATGCTGATAGGTGCAGATGACTGGGATAAGATCTTATACTTACCCATGTCATTACAAGACTGCAACAAATCAGACCACTCACACAATAATCCCTGCTTGGTAGACAGAGGAGGATTTAACATTACAACATTCTATGCAGGTATTAATAAAACCGCATAAGATTTATGTCAGCATACTGCCCACCAGGATGGTTAAATCTACCACCTGGACCACCTTCAGTCAAAGAAGCCCTATTTGTAGTACTGGACACAACCTTACCAGTAGAAATAATATTGACCCCTATAATCAGGAAGATTCAGATCTCTATCTCATTAAAAGCCTTTAAACCTTCTATGCTATACTGTGAAGGAATAGACAACATAAGTTATCAATATAGCAGCCCAGATAAGTTTGTCAGAAAACCCCCACAGGCACTTGCTGTGGGAGCATTTCTAGCTGGAGCAGTACTAGGAGGCATGATGGGAAGAGTAGTAGCAGAAGCAGTAGTCGCACCCATCAAGGCAGAAATCTATAATGTTCAAAAATTAATAAGAACACAGCCCAATCACTCCACATCTTATCAAGGCGCATAGAATCACTCCACGTCATGGTGATCATCATGAATACAGAAATGCAAGTATTCAGAAAACAATATAAACAGGTATATAATAGAACAAGGAACCTCATAACTCAAAACCATAACTTAATAATGTGTCAAATGTATAGAAGCAATCTTGCAGAAGTAGAAAGAAAATTAGATATTCTCTTTACAACAGGACTAGGGAGAAGGCCCCTGGAATTCCAAACTTCATTAGATAATGAAAAAGGATCATATTGTGCAGAAGGCATATGTGAGATACACTTAATACAGGTATTCCTGGACAATGCATATCCAGGGTATCATACTAAAGCCATATCACAGAAATTAGCAATGAATTTATAATACCAGTTGATCATTTCTTATGGTCATCAGTTAATACCATAAATAATTCTCTATATATACCACTTGAAGATACCATTAAATTAGGAGCTAACACCATATGGCCACACTTACCAGACATAAAGATGCAACATACATCCTTCACCATGTCAAGATTAACAACCATAATACAAGACATGGGGAATTACAACTTTATACTATGCACACCAACACCAAAAATAGCAACATACAGATGGCTAAATGAATCTTTTGTGAATACATCTGAAGCATACTTTAACTTAGCAGGCAGATGCTACCTAATGATGAACTGCTCACAGGTTACAGTGGATAATACCACAATTATAGCTATGTTGACTTTGGAGGAAAATCATTAGTTGGACTCTGATGGCCTATTCGATTTTGAATTGGAAATGAACATTACAATAATTTTGTTCAAAAGATGAATGAAAATTTTAGAGATTACATGTAATGAGAAACAACTAGCATCACTGGATAACAAAGTCAAGAAAAAAGCATCACCCTGGGTAACTCTCAGAGTGAAGTACATAACTTGGTTGGCCTATTGGAAGCCAACACCATAATAAGAATTGGAGTAAACAGATAACCAAATGCAGCCTGTGGGACACTATCAGCAGACTAGCATGCCTAGATTTTTATGCACCCTGATATACTCACGTGGCACTGGGTTAAAGAAACATTCTGGTTTCTCATTTATTTGATTATCTTCTTTGTTCTATTAAAAGTATTTTTGGTGTGTTTTAGAAGCAATTGAACATACACCAAAAAGAAGGCTCTCGCTCAGGGAGTCAAGAAACAATGACTCTGGACAGAAATATGATCTCAGCAGCATGGCAAGAGCTAATGTATTCTTCAGAAAGAATTCTTTGATAATGCATCATCATTTGGAATTTTATTTGATAGATTAACTAGGAGGAAACTCTAGTGAACCAGAAAATTGCATGTTTTGTGTAAGACCTTATGCTATATGCTTTTTAGGCCTGAAATGGGATAAATTACTTACTTTGTTTCACCATTGTTACCATAATCCTGCATCCTGGAACATTCACTCAGACCCCATCAGGGCAACCCAAAGCTTATTGAACGGCCTCATAGCCTGCTATATCAGCAAAGGGAGTCACTTTTTGTACCACGCATGCTACAACATGTTGGAGCATACACCCTACTCCACGTATAAAATGTTGGAGGGAGATTGGTATCGGAATGACCCCACACAATCACACAACCCAGAACTCCTATAGGCTTACTGCCTGAGAACAGTATTGAAACCAATATTAAAAGAATGCATCTTCCATTGGAATTCATACCCTACACGGAAAGTTATAAAAAAAATTATACACTGTATATGAACCCCACTTTGCAAGCCTTATAGAGCCTTTGGGAACACCCAGATCTATAGCTCTGGTCTTACCAGGGTCTAGGGGATGGAATGTAAGGAGTCAGAATAAAACTCGCCATTATGGATAAAAAAAAAATGTTGCTGTGTAAGTTAGGTCTGAGGGAGGTGTAATGCTAGATAAGCAGCCCGCCCAATGGAGCAGTATGCCCTCAATTGTAATTCCTGAGAGGAACTGATTCCAAGCTGTCTGTATGTGAGCAATAAAAGAAATCCTGCCTCAAATCTGATTGCTTGAAATTAGTTTAAAGACTCCTGGTCTGGCCCATGCAAATTTGTCCATTCCAGGGAGTCCCACGGAGATGTCTCATGCTGAGATGAGCTCACCCCGCTCAGAATGTCTGCCAGCTGCATCCAGGATCAATTCTCCCTCGAACTCAAATTGCAGGAGGACAAACATCGCCAAGCTTAACTGGGACGCCAACATTGGTCCAGGCTGGAGGAGAGTGTAGAGTATGTGTGTGCGCATGGGAACGAATGTAATTCAATTTTGCTATTTGTTTGTCTATTGTCATTTGTAAATAAATAATCTAATGAGACCTTTTCTCTGGGTTTGAGACTCTTTCATCGCCCCTGTTTGTGATCATGATTTGTGTTTCGTGACAATTCTTAAAAATGCAAATGGGTGTTAGAGACAAAACTGGAATTGTGCAGATTACCTTATGATTTAGTGTCATTAGAGATAGGTGGGCCATCTTAAAGGATACAATGTTTTTTTTTTGTTTGTTTGTTTTTTGTTTTTTTTTTTTAAAGGCAATGTGAATAAAAGGTTCTTGCTGTTTGATAGAATGTCTTGTCGGCCTTATTTCTCCAAGAGTAGTAGCAAGTAGTGTTGTCCTAATAACAAAAGGAGCAAGACGATTTGTAAATACCAACAGAAAAAGTATAGGTCATTATAATAATGATAGTAAATTCACAAACACTTAAACACTAGTTATTGAAAAGCACTATCAAATTTTGTCAATAAGAATAAAATTAATAAGGAAAGAAAGGTATGTGTTTTAAATAAAATCTATGAAGCTCACATTTAAAAGAAAATATAAAAATACATGAAGCATCAAAATTATCCAGTCAGATTTAAACTTAATACATCATTTAGACTGAATTTGTATTTTATAGACCAAATAAATCAGGCATAGAGAGGTTAAATAATTTTGCTTGTTTTTGTGTGACTCTTATCAGTGGGAATGGGTTTATCTCAGATGCTTTTGCATGCTCTCACAGAGTGAGCCAACACAATCAAGAACACATCATGTAAGCTATGTTGCCACTCACATATATATTATATCCTCCATTCTTTAGTTTTGTACGTTTAATATATTTGTCGTTGTATCATGATACTGGAATTAGGTAGTACTACAGAAACGTGTTAAGAAAGGTAGGATACTAAAGCTTCTGTAAAGTGAAAGTAGACTCATGAAATATTAATGAAAAGAAATTAATCAGATTGACTGTCAAGATTAATTACATAGAAAAATTGCCCCCCATTGTTTAGGGCTATATTGAAAATTTCCTGGAGAAAGAATTATATATTAGGCAATGTGTTTGATGAGTTATAGCAACAAGAAATAATGTTGAAGAGTCCAGAAAAGGAGAGGGACTTAGCAATGTAGGTAAAAGGAAAACAATTAGAAAGGGCAGAGTTCACATGAGTTTATTAGGAATACAACCACTGTTATGTATGGAAGATTGCATTATATATTAGGAGATAAATGGTAGGCCCTATCAGTAAATAGAGTATATCCACAGGTGTATAAAACAAGAGCTGTTCCATTACCATATACAGGAGTGTATGATGAACAAGGCAATAGATGCTGTGGGACCGTGAGAGGATAGCTTTGTTTCTGGTCGAGCACTGGTTAGAGATGACCAGAGACCCTGCAAAGGAATGGCATACATTTCACCATGCTCCCAGACTCCAAGTTCCTCACATGTAGCCAAGACCTTCATTGATCTGCACCTTTCAGTCATGTAGGACAATGCCCCTACAGCCCCTCCCAAAGAGAGATTTGTGTCAACTAGCACAGGTAAAGGGCATGTCTATAGGCCTCAGTCTAAAGAGATTTCCATATTAATGAGATACCTGAAGGCCAGAGGGCATAGCCAATTAAGTATTCCTTCCCAGACCTTCCTCCTTACAAATAATGGTGGTACAGCCAGATTCATCCACTTTCCACTATGACAATAATCCCTTTAAAACCATGGATTTCCTCATATCTTTGGGGCCTGCTGAGCCACTGTTTAATCTCCTGCTGAGGACTTCTTTACTTTCCTGCCATGGAGGCGCCAATCCAAGCAAGCAAACCAAGCCAGCCTTGATCCAGCCAAGTGAGTGCTCTGTAACCAAGAGTCTTTACCCACCGGGCGCTGGGGCTTCTCTCTCCACCATTCCTCTAGGCTGCTGGCAGGTGCAGCCCGTATGCTTCGTGTCTCAGTTCTTCTGTGTCTCCCAGCAGTGTCTGGGGGCCCAAAGATAGAGACCACCAGTCTCCCGGATCAGCTGTCTGTGCGGAGATCCCCACTCAGGAGCCCTGCTCCCAGGCGACTTCAGACTGAGTTCCCTCAATACAGCAGTGGGTGGACACTGGGCTATGAGAAGCTGCCGGGGCTCTGCCCAGGTGTGGAGAGATCTCAGTCTGGACCTAAAATACTTTTAACATCACATAAATTCAGATAAATTGATATTAAGATCAATACTTTATTTTTCCTTTATTTGATTAAAATTATTTTTATAAACTATATTTTGTTCATGTTTCTTCCTCTCCTCCTGCTCCTAAACACACCACCACTCAGCTCCATACTCTTCCTCTCTCAAAAAATCCTACAAAAACACAAAAAGAAGACAAAAACAAGTAAGCACAGACCATGACAAAAATAACCAAAACAAAGCAAATAGTCTACAGACAAATAGATTTTGTTTTGTGTTGCAAACATCCAATAAGACAAAAACAAAATGAACCAAAGGACAGTAAATACTCTACAGACAAATGAATTTTCTTTTGTGTTGGTCCACTACTTGTTGTCATGGAGCATAACATGGCCTTTGGTTGTTATACAATTAGAAAAACAAAACAAAACAAAACAAAACAAACAAACAGCACAAAATGAAACTGATTTTTCTCTTTGCCAGTGACTATCAGTTGCAAACACTATATGGTTAGAGATGGAGCCCTGTGTTTATTTACCCTTTTATAGTATTGGTACCTCAAAAACCTGTTCTGGTGTTGTGCATGTTACCACAATCTCTGTGAATTTTTATGTCCATCTGTACTATCACTGTTCCCTTGGCATCATCTACCATCTATAATCTTTTTTTAAATTTTATTTATTTAGTTATTTAAATCACATCGTAATTTACTTATTTACACAGAGGTTATAAACACAAAAAGGCAGGATGTGGGGAAGGGAATGACACCGGAGCATAGATGTTCAGGGGGAGTACAGATACCTTTCAGAACAGGGTATCAGCTGGGTGTAGGTTCAGGGCACAGGTCACTATGACTCTGCCTATGATTCACTTGTCCTTATCTAAGTTGGTACTGTCTGCCAAGGCTGCCTATTTATAAGATCTATGACTACTCAGGCTGGTAAGTTTCCACAGAAGCTGCCTGTTTACATTAGCTTATAGCCTTCTGTTTTCAGTGTTTATGGCCCTCATGCCTCACTGGACAACGACAGGAGGACCGGAGCCATTACAAGGTCCCCTTCAATTATTGGAGGTCAGGCCTCTATCCCCACCTTCACAAGAATAGAATTGCCAAGGCTCTTCTATACTTAGAGAAGGGAGGAGATGTCAGGGGCAGCCCTGCTTGTACACTGAAGGCCTACAATCAGCCATAGGCCTAAAGTCAGCAATAGGCCTGATATACCATCTATAATGGTATATCTTACACTCTCCTTCCTTCTTCTTTTCCCTCCATCTGCTCCTTTTCCTCCTCCCCCTGCTCCTCTTCTGCCTTCTCCCCATCCTGCTCCTCCTTTCCTCCTCTGTCATAGATCCCTGAGCCTTGATGGGATAATTGAGGAGTTTAATGAATAATTTCCATTTAGAGCTGAGTACTCACACGTCTCTTACTCTCAGCACACTGTCAGCTTTGTGTCCTGTTAATTACCATCTACAATAAGACCTGTCCTCTCTGATAATAATTGAGTAATGCTCAGATCTATGGCTATAATAATATGTGATTAGGATTCACTTTATTGTTATGTTCCTTTAGCAGAAGTATATTTGTAGATTTTACCAAGGAGTGTATTAACTATGTAGTCTCAGATTATTGCCCACTTTAGCAGTGTCAGATATAGGTTCTAATTCATGTAGGGGGGTTTAAATCGAATATAAAAACTAGCTGTTTTGTAGGGTTCTATATGGTTTTTCAAAAGGCCACTAACACTAGGTTTATGACCCTCTATTCTCTTTTTATCCATCACTCCTGCACTCCTCTCAATTTAACCCTTTTATTCTAGTTTAAGTGTAATCTCTTATAACTCTACATTCTTTTCTCCCATTCTTGTAACAGCCCCTCTTACTTCCTTGTCCTTTACAAGAAAACTTACTTTGTGAGTTATTTAGATTACAACACACGTATGTCTGATGCTTGAACCAAATATCCACATTCAAATAAAACACAATATTTGTCTTTTAGTATCTGAGCTCCATTCATTTCAGTGTAAGATTAATTTTTATTAGCAGAAAAATATTTCACTGTGTTTAATGTCCAATAGTTTCATGACATATTCACTAGGTTCTGGCCATATAGCTTATTTCTGAATATGGTTAAGTATTAATAGTGCAGCAGTGAACATGATGTGAAAGTTTCCCTGAAGCAAGATGGAGAGGCCTTTGGAGAAATGGCCAAGATTAGGATAGCTGGATGTTGTATTGGATTAATTTTCAGCAATTTGGAGGAATCTCCATGCTGACATTCACAAGCAGTGCTCCAGATTGCACTCCTACCATCAAGGAAAAATATTTACCTTTGTCTACATCCTCCCAAACATGTCATGTGCTGTATTCTGTTTTATTGAATCAAAAATTTATTTATATCAAATCAGTTTTAATTTGGATTTTCTTGGCAGCTATTTTCTTAGACATTTCTGTCTCCTCTTTTAAGAAATTTATTTCCAGTTTTATACACTATTTTAAAATTTGTTTTTGTGTTTTCTAGAACTTCTTGTTAAAATTTCTTTACACATTTAAATTCTTAGCCTTTATCAGAGTTGTAATAGGAAAATGTTTTTCCCCCATGCTGCAGGCTACCAGATTGTTCAAATGGTCCTCTACTTTGCTGTACAGAACCATTTCAGACTGTGTACAACATTTAGTAATTGTGATCTTAATGCCTCTGCTCAGTGTTTTATTGGAAAATCCTTTCCTGTGCTAATGAGTCCAAACCTATTCTGTATTTTCAGATTCAGGATATCTGGTCTTATGCTTATATCCTTGTTACATTATACTTGACTTCATTATATTCATCTTTACAAATAGCAACTGGAAATATTTGAATATCATGTGACATAAAGAATAGAAAGAAGCTCTGAGTAGCCAGAAACTGGATATTTTCTGCTCATTTAAAATTGCAGTATACAGTTCTATTTTAAGGCCATTGTGGTGTCATTTTAAAGAACATCTCTGGGCTGTGTGTCCAAGGACTGGTCTATCACATGGATTTTTTTTAATAGACTGAGCAGCAGGCTATATTTAGGAATATATATGTATGTACACATACATGTTTACATGATATAACAATGTAAAAGAGGCCATGGTTTTGAAAGAGCAGTGAGGGTATAAAGTAGGTATAAAATAAAATAAAGTAGGTATAAAAATATAATATTTTATATCATTTGAAGCTATTGTGAATGATATTGTTTCCTTAATTTCTTTCTCAGTTTGTTTGACATTTGTATATAGGAAGGCTACTGGTTTTTTTAAAGTTAATTTATATCTAGCTACTTTGCTGGAAATGTTTATCAGCTGTAAAAGTTCCCCAGTAGAATTTTTAGGGTCACTTATGTATATTAAAATATCACCCTTAAATAAATATTCTTTGATGTTTTCCTTTCCAATTGTTTCCTCCTGATCTTCTTTAGATGTTTTATTGCTTTAGCTAAGACTTCAAGAATTATATTGATTAGGTTTTGAGAGACTAGTCAACCTTCCCTCATTTCAGATTTTAGTTTACTTGCTTTGAGTTTTTCTCCATTTAAGTTGATGGTGGCTAGGGGCTTATTGTAAACTTCTTTTATTATGTTTAGCTATGCTCCTTATATCTCAAATATCTCCAAATCTTTTATCTTTTAGGAGCATTGGTTTTTTTAAATGCCCTTTCTGTATCTAATAAGATGTCAATATAGTTTTGTCTTTTAGTTTGTTTATATATTGAATTATATTTATTGAATCATCACTACATCTCTAAGATGAAACCTACTTTTCATGATGGATGATCTTTTTGATGTGTTCTTGGATTCAGTTTGCAAGTGTTTTATTGAGTATATTTGCATTTGAATTTATATTTGTAAAAGGATTTGTCATGTAATTTTTTTCCTTTTTTTTTGGACTTTATTTGGTTCGAGTATCAGGGTAACTGTAACCTCATAGAATGAAATTGTCAATGTTCATTCTATTTTGTGAAATAATTTGCTGAGTATGGTATTAATTTGTCTTTGAGAGTTCAATAAAATTCTGCACCAAACTCATTTGGCCCTGAGAATATATGTATATATATATATATAATATATATATATATATATATATATATATATATTGGTTAGGAAAATTTTAATGATGGCTTCTATTTCACTAGGGGTTAATGGTTTGTTCAAATTGCACATCTGGTTTTGATTTAACTTTGGTAAGTGGTACCAATCAAGAAAATTATCCACTTGTTTTAGATGTTCTAACCTGGTGGAGTGCCACTTTTTAAAAGTATGTCCTTATAATTCTCAGGATTTCCTTGGTGTCCTTGTTATATCAAGTGGACACTTAAGACTTCTATGGTAATAGTTCCAGGAAGAAAATTTGCTTAAAGTATCTAGTAACTTCCACAGAATTGTTTTCTTTCCCTTTCAATAAGAATGCTATTTGATTCCACATATGAAATATCTGCACAACAAATCTTAAGCAGGTATGATGTGGCAGATGGCTTTTCCAAAGGTACTGATTGAATGAATGTTATCTAAGGTTATTTTATTCACCATAATGCTAAGAGGCTTGTCATTGTTTTTCCATAAATGGTGGAAAAAATGGTGATTGTGTTAAGATACTGAAGAAGCTGAGTCATATCATATGTACAGCTGCAGATTTACTGATTAGTCCCACAAAAATGTATTATTTACTTTATAACTGAAAACCCTTGTGATAATCAGGGTCTCAGATGTATAAAAAGCCTACAGAGGCTCTGCTGGGGAAATCTGAAGGCACCATGGCTAGACTCATTCTTGTCACAGGTGAGTTGGTAATCAAACATAGATCCTTGATCTTGCCTGGCTTTCTCTCATCTTATGATCTTACAACCATAGAGCAGAATTCATAGTTCAGCTCAACTTTATCTTTATGAACTAACTTCTCTCTTTTTACTTAATCAATTTCTCATAGTTCTTCCACTATGGGCTACTGTGACACTTCTGCTTCTTTGATATTAATGCCATTGTCCTAGAAGAAAGTCTTATGTCCAATGCTTGTAATCTTTTTTACGTTTTATAGCTATTCATTCTCTCAGCTCCTCTTTGTTACCTGCTGCCTGATGTTGCAATTCTGCTTACCTGTCTGTTAGTGTCTTGAAACTAGAGTTTTGAGAGATGAAAATGAGTGGGAGGAACTAGAGCTATCCAAGTATTCTTTGCTCTTTTGCAGATATTTTCCCTCATTGTCCTTGAGTACTAGGTACAGGTGACATAAATGTGACAGTCTTGGGGATTGGGTCATTTAAAGAGATTGTGTCAGTCATTATTTAAGTCATGTCATTGCAAATCTGCTAATTACTCTAAATTTATTTCTACCAAATTTGTTAAGATGTAGAATATATTCGAATGATCCTAAGTTCAATGTGTAAGTGTAAGCAATACAGAGATCGGATATCATGTTAATGTTGGATCTCTAGGGAAGTTTCTCTCAGTCAGGAGGGTCTAAGTAGGAGGCCATTCTGGGTTACATAGTGAGATTGCTGGTAAACAACCAAACCAAAATAAAAGATAAAATCCATTAAAAAGGGTATTTATTTGAAAGCCCAGAATATGTGTGTGGCTTTTCACATTATATTATCTGTTGAAAAAAGTCTTCAAAGATGCCTCCAAAAACCTTATCTATAGTTGATGTTCTTTGATATTTGAGTATGCCTCTCGTTTTGGACATCTGGGATCACTGTGGTTCTGATAGGCTAGGTAACCTGGATGTATGAATTTCAGAGCATGCTGCTAGTGTAGACAGCATATTTCTGATAAAAATAGTTCTCACTTATGACACAGAAGGAGGAGTAGGAGCTTTACATGTTTCTGAATATATAAAGAGTAGAGTGAATGGTATGTATGTTAATTGAAAAGGCCACCCTTGGTACAGATGTGAATTTTCTTCTGTATTTTAGCAATCTTCTAGTAGGAGAGCTCAGATTTCTCAAAATTCCTAAGGATTCCAACAGCTGCCTCAGTAAATGTTTGTTCTTTCTCCAGGTTTGGCACTTCTGCTGAATTTGCTGCTAGGTAAGTCAGTAATGTCATATTATTTTGTTGACAAAACCTTTGTCTACCATAAACACCAAGTAACCAAATTTATTTTTACTCCAGATGTCTGCTTTTAAATTATATAATCTATTAGTACATTCATAGGACAATATGAAGAGATAAACCAACCAGGAAAAGAGATAGGCTATCACGGAATGACTCTTAGTTCAGCTTTCTGTACTGTCTTCATTAGTATGCCTATCTGAGGATTAAGAAACTGCTAAGTGTAGAGCTTCACAGGAAATGTGAGCTACTATATTCATCCAATCTCTGAACATGGACCTCCACCAACTCTAAATAAAAAGATCAAGTCAGAGTCTGGCACTTAAGATGAAATCTCTGGACACATGCTCATAAGTGTTCATACAATTAAGTTCTCTGGGATGAAAAGTATTTGAGACACAGAAAGGGAAAGAGGAAAAGCCAAAATATCAGTGGATTTTACTGTCATCTAACAGCAGACTGCTGTTTTTATTTTTCAGCTTCCACAGATTCTTCCTACCAGTTGATGTGCTACTACAACAATGTGGCCAAGACCAGGCCAGGAATGGGCAGATTCAGTCCTGCAGATATCGACCCCTGCTTGTGTACTCACCTCATTTATGCCTTTGCTGGGATGAGGAACAACAGGATCATCCCCAAAAGCATAGATGACACGATCGACTATCAAACTTTAAATACCCTGAAAAACAGGTCAGAGAAGGCAGAGATGTCTGATTTGGTGTCTATATTGGTAATAGTTGCCACTCATCATTTCTTCTTAAATGCTGGCTCAGATTTTTTTCTTGGTGTGTGGACCCATCCGATGCCTTTATCTTTATATTTTAATTGACTGATGCCAAGGATATTTACCACAGATAACAAATCTTTGGATCCTGTCTATGTTTTATGGCATGATTGGCATGTATTCTTACATACTTTTTTAACCAATTAATTCCTTAATACAGTATTATCGAATCTATTCTTATCTCATTGTGATTTTGTTTTCTGATCAAAACTTTCTAACCTTTCTTTTTCTACATGGCCTTATGGTCTCATCATGTAGTTTCATAAGTGAAACCAAGAATATTGGCAAGATCTTGAACTGTTTTGCAGCCTATGTGGCCTCTCTAATCCGTGGCTCTTGTAGATAGGACCTTATACTTGGAGTGAGTTTTTATTTAATGACTCATTGCTTGTGGCCGTGCACTATATCACCTTGTAGGTTTCCTGTCTTCAAACTTCCCCAGTTAACTGTGTTTCCCAATAGTAGATTATGCAGTGGTCTGTCATAAACATTTCACTTTTTGTGATGCTCTTCCTTCTGTCCCTCCTTATTTTCTCAACTTATACACATCTCCCTGCTGAAATTTAGACCATCAGTATATTTCTCTTTCTACCCATTTAAACTTCATGAAGTTGTCTGTCTTGGTTTGACTTACCTATCCAAACCATTTCCTTCCTTTTCTGTTAAATCCCTAAGTTATTAAAAGCAATCACCAGAAAACTAGAGTTATTTCAATATATGAAAGATAAATATGTTATATTTGTCTTTCTCTACTTAGGTTACTTCTCTAGTATATTCACAGATTTCCAATTTTACTGTTTTTCTGAAAGTTTTCCATTTTTCTACTAATGTATAGCTGTGTAAAATGTTTCTTTATTTTCAATTTTTAATTACTCATTCCATTAATTTACATCACAAATGATATCCCACTTCCTGGTTACCCCTACACCAATCCCCCATCCCACATATGCCCTCACCCTGCATCTTTCCCTGCATGAGGGTTGGCCCCACCCACACCCACACTTTCCCACTTCACTGCTCCAACATCCTCCTTGCCTGGGCATCAAACCTCCTCAGGACCAAGGGCCTCCCCTGCCATTGCTATCAGGAAAAGCCATTCTCTGCTACATATGTATCTGGAGCCATGGATCCCTCCAGGTACACTCCTTGGTTGGTTGTCTAGTCTCTGGAGAACTGGGTGGTCAGACTAGCCTATGTTGTTCTTCTAATTGAGTTGCAATCCCCCTCTACTCCTTCAGTCCTTCTGCCAGCTACCCCACTGGGTTCTCTGAACTCAGCTGATGGTTGGCTCCAAGCATACACATCTGTATTGGTCAGTTGCTGGCTGGATCTCCCAAGTCACCAGGTTCCTGTCAGCAAGCACCTTTTGACCATGGCAACAATGTTGGGTTTGGTGTCTGAAGACATGATGGATCCCCAGGGGCAGTCCTTGGTTGGCTCCTCCTTCAGTCTCTGTTCCATTTTTTGTCCCTGTTCTTCCTTTGGATAGGAATATTTCTGGGTTAAAAACTTTGAGTGAGTGCGGTGGCTCCATCTCTTGACTGGGGCCTGTGCCTATCTACTGGAGGTAGAGACATATTTTCATTATAAATTTGATATTTGATGGGAATGTGAAGTGATTCTTTTATGTAGCTATTGTATAGAGTTGCAAGGAACAGGGATATGTAAGTATTGAGATCTACGTTATGTAAGATACATTTGTAGAACTGTTGTGGCTTAGAAGTCCATATTTTAGATTGTCTATACCAATTTACATACACACCAGTGGCGTTTATTTGCCAAGTAAACTATTATTTATGGTCTTTTGATAATTTAATAATAGCCATTCTGAATTTTGTGAGACTGGACACTGTGGGTGAGGATAGGGTATATTTCTGATCTGGGATGAGCTGGATCACTAGTATGTGGGAATCTCCAGTATTCTCCAGAGTTAAAGAAGGATGTGCAGACATGGAGTTTGGACTGATTGATTTACTCAGTATTGTCTGGTTCACAGTGAGTGGGCTACAGGAAACAGGAAAGGTTATAGGTATTGTGCTTTGATGTGCTGCCTGACAGTGTCTGCCATGACTTTTGAATGGGTACTGTGGCCTCAGAAGGCTCAAAGGATAAAAGTTACAGATGGTGAATAAATACAGATTGCCTTTATTCATCTAAGTGGATCATAAGTGTTCCTCACAATATTTCATATTAATCCTGTATCATAAGTATGGCTTACAAATGTTTTCTTTCATTCTAAATTTTATCTTTTATTATGTTGGTTTTTCAAGTTTTCTTTGCCTTAAGGATTCAATCTCACTGTTCCTTTGAGAAATTGTTGACTTTGAATTGCTTTTATATATATATTTTAAAATTTTTACTTATTTATTTTTAAAATTTATTTAATTATTTAAATCAAATCATAATTTACTTATTCACACAGGGGTTATAAACACAAAAAGGCAGGATTGGGGAAGGGATGACACCGGAGCATAGGAGTTCAAGGGAGTACAGATACCTTTCAGAACAGGGGGTATCAGCTGGGTGAAGGTTCAGGGGACAGGTCACTATGACTCTGCCTATGATTCACTTGTCCTAAGTTGGTACTGTCCACTGAGGCTGCCTATTTATAAGACCTATGACTATTCAGGCTGGTAAATTTCCACAGAAGCTGCCTGTTTACAATAGCTTACAGCCTTCTGTTTCAGTGTTTTTCCACAGAGACCCAAGACTTTGTGTTAGTATGTATGTATGTCAGGCCTATTGCTGATTTTAGGCCTATGGCTGATTTTAGGCCTTCAGTGTATACACAGGGCTGCCTCTGACATCTCCTCCCTTCTCTAAGTATAGAAGGGCCTTGGTAATTCTAGTCTTGTGAAGGCAGGGAGAGAGGCTTGATCTCCAATAATTGAAGGGGACCTTGTAATGGCTCCAGTCCTCTGTTGTTGTCCAGTGAGGCATGAGGGTCATACCCATCCTGATGTCTTTTTCCTGGAGAGGGGATACTTTTGACATCAACCCCTATGCAGTCAGGCTTGTCCCTCAGGGAACCCAGAGAGATATTTTTAAGTTTTATTTATATTCCCTTGCAGTGCTTAGCCTCGCAGCCTAAGCAAGAATTCAGATCACCAGTCAGAGGGGGTTCTGGGTGGTCCCTCTCTGCTTGGTCTAGGGGCAGAAGTCCCCTCTTTTAGGTTGGGTGGAGATGGGTTTTGGGAACACCCTGGATAGAGTAACAACCTCATCTTGAGTCTCGTGGTCCTCCATAGCTAACTTATGATAATGTATCTAAATAGATTTTGCTACCAAATTATCTATCTGTTGTATCACAAATTTAGTCAGCCCATTTAAGGCTCAGGGACCAAAGAAATCAGCAAAAGTAACCCAATTAATGGTCCCAAGATGAGAGGAAGTAGGGTTGACAACCATGGAGAGGTTGAAAACCAATTCTTGTACAGCTCTCATCTTTCTCTTTCTCTGTCTTTTCTCAGGGCCTTCTCTGACCTTTTCATGCTCTCTTTAACCATCCCTGTCTTGTCTATGTAAGAGCAACATTCTTCTTAAAGGGCTGTACACAGTCAAGAGCTGTACACATTCTTTCTATTGTAAAAGAGTAAATCAAGTCCAATAAAGTCCTTTGCAATTTTTGGAGATCATTTCAGACAGCGAAACGAGGGATTTCTTCAGATTAGTGATGCCAATCTCTAGCTGTTTGGTGTTCTTGTCAATGGCCCATCAAAGGTCTGAGTAGTATAAGTCCGGAGGCCAGCATCAGGATTAGAACTTCTACCAGCAGACATCACTGATGTTTCATTTTTATCTGGAAAGGAAAAAGAAGGGAATTCTCAGGAAGATTTATCTTCCCTGGAGGTCAATTGTTATTCATCTTATTTATAGTTGGGCCTGGCTTTGTGGAGGTATCTATTTATTTCATTAATCGTTTTGGCAGCCATTTAGCTGTGCCTTCTGTGGTATCAAACAGGCATATCAATTCTTGGCCCCATATGAAAACTAGGTCCAGGCCATACCATTTAATGGAGGGTCCTTCCACATAGCTATAGCATAGTTTTTATTGGTCTCAGCGATGTCAGAGGCAGTCAGCAGCAGATTTGCCATGAGCTTTCAGTTTTAGAGAGTTAAAAGTAAAGAATGATGGAGAGTGTTTCAGGAGACTCCTTCTGGGGGGAAACAGTTCCCCCTCTTTTATTGTTAAAACAAATTTTTCTGAGTTCTTATAAAATCTGGGCAGAAGCGCCAGCAACTGCTTCTTCCACACTGAGAGTCATAAAGACACTATTTAAAGAAATATAAATCTACATTAATAATCTCTTTTTTCAAAGGACTGTTATAGAATAGCCAACAACTAATAAGTCTATATAATATATTCGATTAATAATAACATCTACTTTTTGTAAAATTACTCCTCTTTTGTCAATTAATTGTTGAAGGAAATTAAGATTTACATCTCTCTTGAGAATATTAAACAGAGACTTAAATTCTTTTGTGGAGAGCTTAAAATAAGATCTTAGCCAATTAGCATCTCCTAAAAACTTTTGAAAATAATTTGAAATAAGTAAGCTATCCTTTTTTTTTTTTTTTGGTCATCTTTTTTTTTCTAGCCATCTTTTTATTGGTTCATTGTGAATGTCACATCATGCATCCCAATCCCACTCATCTCTCCCTCCCATTGTACAGGCCGCCACCCTTGTAATCTTCCTCTCACAAAGAAAAAAAAAATCTCGTCGTGGAAGCTGCAGTGTGTCATTCTGTGTCCCACTCTGTGTTTACCCTTTTGTCCACACTTCTTTGCTTGCAAATGTACTGCAATGAGTCAATGGTCTGGTACGAGGCCTCTGGCTTCTGATACTCCATCAGTACTGGATCCTCACTGGGAGTCCTCTCAGGTATTGTTCTTTATTTGCTGTAGTAAGGCCTGTTTGCCATGCTACAGCCTTGCTTGCGATCGTTGCTCCGTGGTGGCCTGTGTTTGCCTGATAGGCCTGTTTGCCATGCTACAGCCTGTGCTGCCGTGCTCGGACCTGTGCTTGCCATGCTCACACCTGTTCTTGCCATGTCCAGCCTGTTTTGCCATGCTCCAGCCTGTGTTTTCCATTCTCCCGCCTGTGTTTTCCATTCTCCCACCTGTGCTTTGCATTCTCTCCCCAATTCATGCCATGCTCGGGCCTGTTCTTGCCATGCTCGGGCCTTGTGCTTGCCTTGCTTGGGCCTGTGCTTGCCTGCTTGGGCCTGTGCTTGCCTTGCTTGGGCCTGTGCTTGCCTTGCTTGGGCCTGTGCTTGCCTGCTCGGCCTGTGGTTGCCTTGTCCAGCCTGTGTTGATGCCTGTGTTCCATGCCCTTGCTTGCCATGCTCCCGCATGTGCTTTCCATTCTCCCACCTGTGCTTTCCATTCTCTCCCCAATTCTTGCCAGCTCGGGCCTGTTCTTGCCATACTCGGGCCTGTGCTTGCCTGCTCGGCCTGTGCTTGGGCGTGCTCTGGGGCCTGTGTTGCCATGCTCCGGCCTCTGCTTGCATTGCTCTGGTCTGTGATTGGTGTGCTCATGCTTGTGCTTGCTGTGCTCAAACCTCTGCTTGCCATTCTACAGCCTGTGCTTGCATGCTCGAGCCTGTGTTTGCTATTCCCCATGTTTTTTTTTTTTTATTGGATATTTTGTGTATTTACCTTTCAATGTTATCTCTTCTCCCATTCTTCCCCTAAACCCCTCATTCCATACCCCCTCCTCCTATTCTTATGAGGGTGTGCTCAGAACATTCTCCCAAACCCATCTCCCTGCTCTTGAATTCCCCAACACTAAGGAATCCAAACTTTTGGGGACCATGGTACTCCAATTCCACTGATGTCTGACAAGGCCACCCTCAATTACCTATACAGGTGGAGACATGAGTCCCTCCTTTTGTGTTCTCAGGCTGGAGGTTTAGACCCTGGGAGCTCTGGTTGAATCTTTTGATACTCCTTCTAAAAATAATCAAAGCACCCACATTTTGGTCTTCCTTCTTCTTCTTGAGTTTCATGTGGTCTATGTGTTGCCTCTTAGGTATTGTGCACATTTGGGCTAATATCCACTTATCAGTGAGTGCATACCATGTGTGTTCTTTTGTGATTGGGTCACCTCACTCAGGATCATATTTTCTAGTTCCATCCATTTTCCTAAGAATTTCATGAGGTCATTGTTTTTAATAGCTGAGTAGTACTCCATTGTGTAAATGTACCACATTTTCTGTATCCATTCTTCTGTCGAAGGACATCTTGGTTCTTTCCAGCTTCTGGCTATTATAAATAAGGCTGCTATGAACATAGTGGAGCATGTGGCCCTGTTGTATGTTGAAACATCTTCTGGGTATATGCCCAGGAGGGGTATAGCTGGGTCCTCAGGTAACATTATGTTCAATTTTCTGAGGTACCGCCAGACTGCTTTCCATAGTGGTTGTACCAGCTTACAATCCCACCAACAATGGAGGAGTGTTCCTCTTTCTCCACATCCTCACCAACATCTGTTGTCACCTGTGTTTTGGATCTTACCCATTCTGACTGGTGTGAGGTGGAATCTCAGTGTTGTTTTCATTTGTATTTCCTGATGACTAGGGATGCTGAACATTTCTTTAGGTGCTTCTCAACCATTCGAGTTTCTTCAGTTGAGAATTCTTTGTTCAGCTCGGTACCCCATTTTTAATAGGGTTATTTGATTGTCTGGAATCTAATTTCTTCAGTTCTTTGTATACCTTGGATATTAGCCCTCTATCAGATGTAGGGTTGGTGAAGATCTTTTCCCAATCTGTTGGTTCCCTCTTGTCCTATTGACAGTGTCCTTTGCTTTACAGAAGCTTTGCAGTTTTATGAGGTCCCATTTGTCAATTCTTGATCTTAGAGCATAAGTCATTGGTGTTCTGCTCAGGAACTTTTTCCCTATCTCCAAGTGTTCAAGGCTTTTCCCTATTTTCTCTTCTATTAGTTTCAGTGTATCTGGTTTTATGTGGAGGCCCTTGATCCACTTGGAATTGAGCTTTGTACAAGGAGATAAGTATGGATCAATTTGCATTCTTCTACATGTTGGACCTCCAGTTGGACCAGCACCATTTGTTGAAAATGCTGTCTTTTTTCCACTGGATGGTTTTAGCTCCTTTGTCAAAGATCAAGTGACCATAGGTATGGGGGTTCATTTCTGGGTCTTCTCTTCTATTCCATTGATCCTCCTGCCTGTCTCTGTTCCAGTATCATGCAGTTTTTATCACTATTGCTTTGTAGTACAGCTTGAAATCAGGGATGGTGATTCCCCAAGAAGTTCTTTTATTGTTGAGAGTAGTTTTTTGCTATCCTGAGGTTTTGTTATTCCAAATGAATTTTAAGATTGCTCTTTCTAGCTCTGTAAAGAATTGAGTGGGAATTTTGATGGGGACTGCATTAAATCTGTAGATTGCTTTCGGCAAGATAGCCATTTTTACTATAATTAATTCTTCCAATCCATGACCATGGGAGATCTTTCCATTTTCTGAGATCTCCTTCAATTTCTTTCTTCAGGGGCTTGAAGTTCTTATCATACAGGTCTTTTACTTGCTTGGTTAGATTCACACCAAGGTATTTTATATTATTTGTGACTATTGTGAATGGTGTCGTTTCCATAATTTCTTTCTCGGCCAGTTTATCCTTTGTGTAGAGGAAGGCTACTGATTTGTTTGAGTTAATTTTATACCCAGCCACTTTGCTAAAATGGTTTATCAGGTTTAGGAGTTCTCTGGTGAGAAGTTTTGGGATAACTTAAGTATACTATCATGTCATCTGCAAATAGTGAAACTTTGACTTCTTCCTTTCCAATTTGTATCCCTTTGACATCCTTCTGTTGCCTAAATGCTCTGGCTAAGACTTCCAGAACTATATTGAATAGGTAGGGGGAGAGTGGGCAGCCTTGTCTGTCCCTGATTTTAATGGGATTGTTTCAAGTTTCTCTCCATTTAGTTTGATGTTGGCTACTGGCTTGGTGTATATTGCTTTTACTATGTTTAGGTATGGACCTTGAATTCCTGATCCTTCCAAGACTTTTATCATGAAGGGGTGTTGAATTTTGTTGCTTTTGTATTTACAAAAAAAAAAAAAAAAAAACCAACACTGCACCAGCACCGCTACAGGGATTTCCAAATACTTCATTCTAATTACTTTATAAATACACATCTTATCACCTTTATTTCAATTTCCAATGTTTTCGAATACTATAACACAAGATGTCAATTCCTTGTTATGTAAGTGGAGAAGAATATGTTTCAAGCAAGATAACAGTATATGATGCCCACTCTTGTGCCCCAGGAGGCAAGTGTCAGATACAAGGAATTAGATAACATTACATATCATTATGTTGTACATATTTGAAAATTAAACATTATTAGTTGTGCTAAAGAATATAAACTAAATTTACTTTTACATTATAGAAACATAAATACCAGTTAGCTATTACCTCCAGGAAATCAGATTGAAAATTATATCCTAAGGGCCTTGGACCCTATTTATGACAAAACATGAAAAACTTTCAGGCATATAAAACAATTAGCTATATTATATTGGGTTATTTTAGATAATACTAAATAACATGAGCCATATTACAAACAACAGTGCTACTTTATAAACAAAGATCCACAGATTGTGAAATTCCTTATCTTTAATTTTCCTTTAAAGGAACATTGAGTTGAAAACTCTTCTGGCCATTGGAGGCAGTGATATGGGACCTGCACTGTAAGTTCTCTTTTCAGAATTTCTGTTCTATTTACTTTGAAGCAGCCTAGCCCAGGTTTATATGTGTACAGTTACTTCACAACATTAGCAAGGGTGTTAAGGGATGTCTATTTATGAAATTGTAATTCAATAAAAATTTTCTGAAGAGCTTTAATAGTAAGTGGGATCATATTGGAAAAACTATTCTGGCTTTCAAATATTTAAGTTTAGAGTGACATGAATAAACAGAAATCCTCTGACCTGTAATTTCATTCCTTCCAATATGCTTCTTAAAAATTTTGTACAGATTCTGTGAAAAGACAGATCGATTCAACATTTTTCCAAAATACATCAGTAAATTCATTGTTAATGTTTTATGACCAGTAGTTTTAGAGGAACTAAGTTTGAGAAGAAAAAAATTTGTGAACAGAAGATGTAACAGAAATCCTTCTCCTTTTCTGTCTTCTGGAGAAGAGAAATAAAAGGGTAGCTTATCGGATAAGATTTCTTGAGTGTCTTGTATTTGAAAGAACTTTTGAAGAAAAGTAAACATTGTTATCTCAGGTGGTTGATTACTGCTAATGTCACCAGCAATTTGGAATCATAGAGACAAGAAAATCATGCCAATGTAGAATAAGAAGAGGCATGATTATAGAAGGAGGTGGGGTGTAAACCAGGAGGCCATGGGAAGGGCTTCAAGGAAGAAGTCGACTTATTTACATTATTTTAAAAGTGTGTTCTCAAGGCCTTACACAAACTTTGTTGGACTTCTTCAGTTTTTCATATATGGTGTCCACTCCTGAGTTCCGTAAGACTTTTATCAGTTCAGTTATCGACTTCCTACGCAAGTATAGATTTGATGGACTGAACCTGGATTGGCAATACCCTGGGTCACCGGGGGGCTCTCCTGATGACAAGCATCTCTTCACTGTCCTGGTGCAGGTAAGGATAAGGAGAAAATATTTTGAGCTCGAGAAGACACAAGTATGTTATTTCTAAGTAGTGTTTCTGAGTGAAGTCTAACAAGAGTTTAGAGTTTGAGGATCACTAAGTTCTTTAGATATCTCCATGTATTACTGCAATCATCTACTTGTGTTCATTACTCCATGTGCTTTAAAAAAGCAACCACAACTTATCTTCACATTTCCTATCTTAAAGGTACCCTTAGCATGTATCTTTATTGGGACTATATGATAATGACTGTAGTCATTCTCTTAGAAAAGGATTTGCATCATACCAAAATAATTTTTTATTAGAGCTGACCTTACTTTCACGTGACTTTCCTCTTGAATGGAATTGTACTTGTTACCCAGTCCTTACTAACTTCCTCATTGGATTACTCTAACTTTACATTTTTTCTGTAGAATCTTGGTTTCATGACATACTTTAGGTACTGAGAAAGCAGAAGTTTTCTCCACAATGTAAAACTTGCTGTAGGGAAAGCCTGCTAACAAAAATTCTCTGTGAGGTGATGGTTAGTGAAGCTCTGACCAGGAAGCTGGAAGCTAGATTTTCGATTACTGGGTAAAAAATTTAGGTAGTGCATAGTGATATTTATAATATCAGTGCTTATTAGACATATGTCAGCTGGGCAGTGGTGGTACATGCCTTTAGTTCCAGTGCTTAGGAGGCAGAGGCAGGTGAATTTCTGAGTTTGAGGCCAGCCTCTCTATAAAGTGAGTTCCAGGATAGCCAGGGTTATAGAGAAACCTGTCTTGAAACAAACAAACAAACACCCAAAACAACAAAAAAATGTCAAAATATTTAATGAGTTGATTGATAAAGGGATTACAGTAAGATGAAACAAAATGTAAATAACATTTTAACAATTATTATATAAATATATGTATATATGTCTATATACATAACCATATATATATTTATTTTTTATTAGAGCTGACCTTACTTTTACCACGTGACTTATATATATTAATCCCTGTATATAATATATATATATATATTATGTTTTAATACAAAAATGAATGTGAACTATACATAAATATTTTGTAGGAAATGTATGAAGCTTTTCAACAGGAATCCATACAAAGCAGCATGCCTAGGCTGATGGTCACTGCTACAGTAGCTGGTATAATTTCCACCATTGATTCTGCCTATGAGATCCCCCAGTTGTCTCAGTAAGTGGTCCCTCATACTCTTATATTGCCTCTTGGAAGTCAGGCAGAGGATACTAATCCTTAGGGGGACTTGTTGCTTTAGTGCTTTGTGTACAGGTCTTAGAAATTATATCGTTTTCTTGAATAAATGTGAGAAATGTCCATCAGAAATGATTTAAGAGTTTTTTCCTTTCAAGGTTCTTGGACTACTTCCTTGTCATGACTTATAATCTTCATGACTATAAAGAGAGACTCACTGGAGAAAACAGTCCTCTCTACAAACACCTATCTGACACTAACACTTTCTGTAATGTGGTAAGATTTTAAAAAGTTGTATTGCAGACCATGCTAGAGAAAAATCTAAATGATGAGATATTAAGTCATAAATAATAAATAGAAAATCAGCATATGCAGTCCTCTCAAACTACTTGTCATGAAACATTAACAATGAATTTAGCGATATATTTTGGAAAAAATTTGAATCAATCTGTCTTTAATCACAGAATCTGTACAATTGGAACATAGAGTTAACATTTATAAAAACAAGTCAGCATTGGGCTGGATCTATTGATTCCCATCTATGTTTCAGGATTCCATCATGAACTACTGGAAGACAAATGGGGCTGCATCTGAGAAACTTATTGTTGGATTCCCAACATATGCACAGACCTTCTCTTTGACTGACTCCTCTATCAATGGAATTGGTGCCCCAGCCTCAAGCCCTGGCCCTAAAGGCCTCTACACACAAGAAATGGGCATCCTGGCCTATTATGAGGTCAGTAGTTTGGCTGTCCAGTATTGTTTCAGTTTCAGGCTCAGAACTGTTCTGTAGCTTGGGGTCAGGAGGCAGGATGGTAGAATCAACTCAATCTGAATATTTATTTTGATCAGTTCCTACCACCTCTAATTAGTGTCCTTCCAAATTTATAAAATGCTGTATTTATGTACATCTGAACTAATTCACCTTTAGAATACAATTTTTATTCACATAACAGACCACAGCATGATATGTTCCATTAATACAGAAGCAAGGTAAATTAAAATGAAAGTATCAAAATACTGTGAATTCTGTTACTTGACTGCTGAGGTCTGGACCTTAGAAGAGCATCTGAAAATAATGTGAGATGCATTTTCATCTGTGCTTCAGCTCCGTTTTTTTTTGTTTGTTTGTTTTGTTTTTTGTTTTTTGATGAAAATGTCTGTGGGTACAATCTCTAGTATGGTATGGAAAACATTGTAGTTGAATAGATTTTGCAACTGTGGTTTCTCAAACCTGTAGACAACATTCAGGCCACATATGGAGGAAAAACACTCGTGTAAACTGTGCTATACAATAGACCACACTTAAAACACAAAATAGTGGAATAAAAATGCAACCAAAAGAAAAAAAGAAAGTTGACCTTTAATATAGTTTATTTGCAGAGATGTGTTTCTAACAGGGGACTCTTGTCAACCCTACTGAAAAATGTAACTCAATGTCTTTAACGACAAATAACATACATTAAAAATGAGGCACAGAGAATAACAAATAAAAAGAACTTGTCTTTCATAGTATAGCATTTCAAGGATTTGAGCTTTTGTCTTTTTAAAGGTTTGTGATTTCCTGGAAAAGGGAGCTACTAAGGCCTGGGATGATCCTCAGGATGTTCCCTATGCATATCATGGCAATGAGTGGGTTGGGTATGATGATGACCACAGTTTTCGTATCAAGGTATGTACAGTTCCTTGGATATACTGAGGGCCCACTCCTGAGTGGCAAGAATCCAAATGATCTTGCCTTCTCTTCTTAACCAGGTCAACTGGCTTCAACAGGGAAATTTTGGAGGTGCCATGATCTGGACCCTTGGCATGGATGACTTTACTGGTTCTTTCTGTAAACAAAGCAAATTCCCTCTGACCTCTGCACTGAATAAAGCCCTCGAGGTGTCCAGTCAAAGTAAGTGACAGCAAGGTTATGCTAATAGTTTATAAATGTCTTTTTACTGACTCAAAGGCACTCTCAACATGCACATCACCATGGCACAGGCAGAATCTTCCCAGTTCATCCCATTGCTGTTCCACAAGTGGGCAAGATACTGATTCCAGTACCCAAACTGCATTATTAGAATTTTGGGATCCTAAAGAAGATCACGATTTCCTTAGTGAAAATAGGGACATGACCAATTTCCTATTTTCAAGGTGTATGAGAGTATTCAGAAATGATACTGACTTTCACCATAGGTGTCTGCTTCCTTGTGATGGCCATCCTTACAATCTCACTCTCTCCCTGGGAGAACATAACAGGAATTAATTAAGAGTACTCTTAGTTCTCTTACCACAATGATCTCTTAATTTGTGTTCATAACAAAATCTTTAGGATAAAAATCTTTTACACACTTGGTTTCCATCACTAGTTAGTGTTATAAAAGAATTATATTACAGGGCATATTAAATGGAAAGGGTGTCATTAACATAGGATAAAAATGGAAGAAAATTTTATGGGAAAATGAGTTGTTGATATGATACCTTCTTTTTATATATATATATATATATATATATAATTATATATATATATATATAATATGTATTACAAAGTTAAAATATATCTTAAATATATTTTAAGATATACATATATATTTTAAAATCTGGAATATATATTAACATGCATAAAGAATTAACATGACTAATTATTAAATCCATTCTTCCATGGATTTGTTTTTATAGAATAGGCTATATTTTTTTTTTTTTGGTTTTTTTTTTTGAGACAGGGTTTCTCTGTGTAGTCCGGGCTGTCCTGGAACTCGCTCGGTAGACCAGGCTGGCCTCGAACTCAGAAATCCGCCTGCCTCTGCCTCCCAAGTGCTGGGATTAAAGGAGTGCGCCACCACCGCCCGGCAGGCTATATTTTTAAAATTCAGCCATTCAAAATCTATCCATAGGCAAAAATAATCCCAGAATAGTCAGCATAGATAGGAAGTGAGTGAGGAGAAAGTACACAGATTTTATTTGAATCTGAAACATCCTTCAGAAGCTCATGTGTGGAATCCTTGGTCCCAAAAGCAATGTTCAAGGTGGAACCCACTGATTGGTAATTGAAACAATGAGGACTTTAATTCTACAAATAGATTGGTCCATCAATGAAATAGGTCATAGGAATCTTTGCTCCAAACTTTCACTTTCTCAGCACCATGAGAAACCAAGAAATCTACCGCACTTTGTTTTCTGTTTATTTGTTAATGTGCTAGATCTTAAGTCTTAAGTGAAATAGCAGGATGGTTGGATCCTCTTGCCAGTGTTACTAGGGCAGACGAACACGTAGATTTTGCTAAAGTAGTTAAATTCTGGTCCATTCAAGAGATTGTATATAGAGCTTGCTTAACTTATTTTCTTATAATTGAATCCAATTGTCTAAAGCCAAAATATAAACATATGACCTGATGTAAATAACTGGTTTCATGCCACAGTTAGGTAAGGATCTGCAGTCATCCCATGCCCTGAGAATGCAATGAAGATATAATTTCAAATGTTATGCTTTTGCCTGCTGTAAGCTATATCCATGTTAGTGAATTTAAGCATATTTATATGTTTGATAAATGCAGCTATTTCTACACATTTTGTACAATCACATGTGCATTTTTCATATTTCTATGTTATAGATAGAATAATCTAACATGGCTCAAATCACAAAATACTTAAGAAATGAGATTTTTCCCCATAAATAAAGGGCTATAGAAATTAACATTAAGTCAAAGGCAAATTGGATTTAACCAAGACTGTCCATTAGAAACCCACAGAACTGAATCCTCAGAAAAAGGGTATATGTTGAATAAAATTTACTTTCTCTAAGAAAACAGAATTGTTAATCGCAGACCTTTACAACCACTCCCAAGCCCCTTTCTCGCTTCCTTTGCACTCGAAATTCACAGTTTACTGAAAAACTTAACTTATTCTGAAAGAATGCCCAATATCAGCAGTCTCTCTATATATGTATATATGCTTATATATGTGTGTGTGTATAATTCATACTTGCAAACCCAGTTTTCTCATTAATACAAATAAACAGTTCAGTCTCCTCTCAGAAGCCACATTCTCCACTCACCCTGAACCCTCTCACTTTCTCAAGCAAATTCATTCTGGGCTTTTTTTCAGTGACTTTTTCTCTCAACTAGATTCTTTTTTTTTTTTTTTTTAATTTTTTTTTCAAAGATGAGCTATGTATTTTTAAAGTAAATATATAAACACCTCGAATGTTCATTGAATGTGCAAGTGAACATCAATTCATATTTCATGAGCTATATAATTTATCTAAATAATTTAGATAAGTAACGCCAGCAATCTTCATTTCCTTAGACAAACAGAATAAACAAATGCTTCAAATAAATAGCTTCCTGTTCTTACAGCCTGACTGCTGTGTACCTCTTACAAACATTTATATAATCCAAGTACATTAGGTAAAAAATGTATGTTCTATTACAAATAAGGAATTCATACCTAATAAATCCCATTATACAGTTGTTTTTTTTTTTAATTTTATTGTTTTGCTTATTCACTTTATAACCCGTCCCAGTCACCCCCTCCCACAATCCTTCCCCATCTCTTGTTTTCTGAGTACCCCCTCCTCCTGTATCCCCCACCCTGCCACTTTAAGTCTCTGAGAGGCTAGGTGCTTCCTCTCCCATTGAGGCCAGATGAGGCACCCAGCTAGACCATACTCCTTGTACAGGCTGCATGTTTTGGGATAGCCCCCACTCCAGATGTTTGAGACCTACATGAAAACCAAGCTGCACATTTACAACATATGTGCAGGGAGGCCTAGGTCCAGCCCATGGAGGTAGATCTGTGTAGACTAGGTATGCTCCACGGTTGGTGATTCAGTCTCTGAGAGCTCCAAGGGTTCAGGTTGGTTTACTCTGTTGATCTTCCAGTGCAGTTCCTATCTCCTTAGGGCCCACAATCCTTCCCCCTATTCTTCTATAAGAGTCCTCAAGCTCCATCCACTGTTTGGCTCTGGATGTCTGTATCTGTCTGAGTCAGCTGCTGGTTAGAGCCTCTCAGAGGACAGCTTGCCCCTGTCTGTTGTCAGGCTGGAGGTTTAGATCCTGGGAGCTCTGGTTGAATCTTCTGATACTCGTTCTAAAAAGGACAAAAGTACCCTCACTTTGGTCTTCCTCCTTCTTCTTGAGTTTCATGAGGTTTATGCGTTGCATCTTAGGTATTGTGTGTTTTGGGGCTAATATCCGCTTATCAGTGAATGCATACCATGTGTGTTCTTTTGTGATTGGGTCATCTCACTCAGGATGATATTTTCTAGCTCCATCCATTTGTCTAAGAATTTCATGAGCTCATTGTTTTTAATAGCTGAGTAGTACTCCATTGTGTAAATGTACCACATTTTCTGTATCCATTCTTCTGTTGAAGGACATCTGGGTTCTTTCCAGCTTCTGGCTATTATAAATAAGGCCGCTATAAACATAGTGGAGCATATGGCCCTGTTGCATGTTGAAATATCTTCTGGGTATATACCCAGGAGGGGTATAGCTGGGTCCTCAGGTAACACTATATTCAATTTTCTGAGGTATCGCCAGACTGCTTTCCATAGTGGTTGTACCAGCTTGCAATCCCACCAACAATGGAGGAGTGTTCCTCTTTCTCCACATCCTCGCCAACATCTGCTGTCACCTGTGTTTTGGATCTTAGCCAATCTGACTGGTGTGAGGTGGAATCTCAGTGTTGTTTTCATTTGCATTTCCCTGATGACTAGGGATGCTGAACACTTCTTTAGATGTTTCTCAATCATTCAAGTTTCCTCAGTTGAGAGTTCTTTGTTCAACTCTCTACCCCATTTTTTAATAGGGTTATTTGATGGTCTGGAATCTAGTTTCTTCAGTTCTTTGTATACCTTGGATATTAGCCCTCTATCAGATGTAAGGTTGGTGAAGATCTTTTCCCAGTCTGTTGGTTCCCGCTTTGTCCTGTTGACCGTATCCTTTGCTTTACAGAAGCTTTGCAGTTTTATGAGATCCCATTTGTCAATTCTTGATCTTAGAGCATACACCATTGGTGTTCTGTTCAGGAACTTTTCCCCTGTGCCCATGTGATCAAGGCTTTTCCCTATTTTCTCTTCTATTAGTTTCAGTGTAGCTGGTTTTATGTGGAGGTCCTTGATCCACTTGGAATTGAGCTTTGTACAAGGAGATAAGTATGGATCAATTTGCATTCTTCTACAAGTTGACCTCCAATTGGACCAGCACCATTTGTTGAAAATGCTGTCTTTTTTCCACTGGATAGTTTGAGCTCCTTTGTCGAAGATCAAGTGACCATAGGTATGGGGGTTCATTTCTGGGTCTTCTATTCTATTCCATTGATCCTCCTGACTGTCTCTGTTCCAATACCATGCCGTTTTTATCACTATTGCTTTGTAGTACAGCTTGAAATCGGGGATGGAGATTCCCCCAGAACTTCTTTTATTTTTGAGTGTAGTTTTCGCTATCCTGGGTTTTTTGTTATTCCAAATGAATTTTAAGATTGCTCTTTCTATCTCTGTAAAGTATTGAGTGGGAATTTTGATAGGGATTGCATTAAATCTGTAGATTGCTTTCGGCAAGATAGCCATTTTTACTATATTAATCCTTCCAATCCATGAGCATGGGAGATCTTTCCATCTTCTGAGATCTCCTTGATTTCTTTCTTCAGGGTGTTGAAGTTCTTGTCATACAGGTCTTTTACTTGCTTGGTTAGATTCACACCAAGATATTTTATACTATTTGTGACTATTGTGAATGGTGTCGTTTCCATAATTTCTTTCTCAGCCAGTTTATCCTTTGTGTAGAGGAATGCTACAGATTTGTTTGAGTTAATTTTATATCCAGCCACTTTGCTAAAGTTGTTTATCAGGTTTAGGAGCTCTCTGGTGGAAGTTTTGGGGTCACTTAAGTATACTAACATGTCATCTGCAAATAGTGAAACTTTGACTTCTTCCTTTCCAATTTGTATCCCTTTGATCTCCTTCTGTTGCCGAATTGCTTTGGCTAGGACTTCCAGAACTATATTGAACAGGTAGGGGGAGAGTGGGCAGCCTTGTCTAGTCCCTGATTTTAATTGGATTGCTTCAAGTTTCTCTCCATTTAGTTTGATGTTGGCTACTGGCTTGCTGTATATTGCTTTTACTATGTTTAGGTATGGACCTTGAATTCCTGATCTTTCCAAGACTTTTATCATGAAGGGGTGTTGAATTTTGTCAAATGCTTTCTCAGCGTCAAGAGATATGATCATGTGGTTTTTTTCTTTGAGTTTATTTATGTAGTGGATTACGTTGATGGATTTCCATATATTGAACCAACCCTGCATTCCTGGGATAAAGCCTACTTGATCATGGTGGAGAAGTGTTTTGATGTGTTCTTGGATTCGGTTCGAGAGAATTTTGTTCAGTATTTTTGCATCGATATTCATAAGGGAGATTGGTCTGAAGTTCTCTTTTCTTGTTGGATCTTTGTGTGGTTTAGGTATAAGCGTAATTGTGGCTTCATAAAATGAATTAAGTAGTGTTCCTTCGATTTCTATTTTGTGGAATAGTTTGAAGAGAATTGGTATTAGATCTTCCTTGAAGGTTTGATAGAATTCTTCACTAAAACCATCTGGACCTGGACTTTTTTTTGTGGGGAGACTTTTAATGACTGCTTCTATTTCTTTCGCAGTTATGGGACTGTTAAGATGGTTAATCTGATCCTGATTTAACATTGGTAACTGATACTTGTCTAGAAAATTGTCCATTTCATCCAGATTTTCCAATTTTGTTGAGTATAGGCTTTTGTAGTAGGATCTGATGATTTGTTGAATTTCCTCGGTTTCTGTTGTTATGTCACCCTTTTCGGTTTGGATTTTATTGATTTGGATACTGTCTCTCTGCCCTCTGATTAGTCTGGCTAAGGGTTTATCTATTTTGTTGATTTTCTCAAAGAACCAGCTCCTGGTTTTATTGATTCTTTGTATAGTTCTCTTTGTTTCTATTTGGTTGATTTCAGCCCTGAGTTTAATTATTTCCTGCAGTCTACTCCTCTTGGGTGTTTTTGCTTCTTTTTGTTCTAGAGCTTTCAGGTGTGTTGTCAAGCTGCTAGTGTGTTCTCTCTCCAGTTTCTTTTTATATGCACTTAGAGCTATGAGCTTTCCTCTTAGCACTGCCTTCAGTGTGTCCCATAGGTTTTGGTATGATGTGTCTTCATTTTCATTAAATTCTAAAAAGTCTTTAATTTCTTTCTTTATTTCTTCCCTGACCCATTATCAACGAGTAGAGTATTGTTCAGTTTCCATGTGAGTGTGGGCTTTCCATTGTCTTTGTTGTTATTGAAGACCAGCTTTAGACCATGGTGATCTGATAGGATGCATGGGATTATTTCGATTTTTTTATATCTGTTGAGGCCTGTCTTGTGACCAATAATATGGTCTATTTTGGAGAAGGTACCATGAGGTGCAGAGAAAAAGGTAATATTCTTTTGTTTTTGGGTGAAATGTTCTATAGATATCTGTTAAGTCCATTTGGTTTAAAACTTCTGTTAGTTTCACTGTACTTCTGTCTAGTTTCCGTTTCCCTGATCTATCCAGTGCTGAGAGTGGGGTATTGAAGTCTCCCAATTATTGTGTGAGGTGCAATATGTGCTTTGAGCTTTAGTAAGGCTTCTTTTATGAAAGTGGGTGCTCTTGCATTTGGTGCATAGATGTTCAGAATTGAGAGTTCATGTTGGTTGACTTTTCCTTTGACAAATATGAAATGACCTTCCTTATCCTTTTTTATATCTTTAAGTTGAAAGTCAATTTTATTCGATATTAGAATGGGTACTCCAGCTTGTTTCCTAGGACCATTTGCTTGAAAAATTGTTTTCCAGCCTTTTACTCTAAGGTAGTGTCTGTCCTTGTCACTGAGGTGGGTTTCCTGTATGCAGCAAAAAGTCGGATCCTGTTTGCATATCCAGTCTGTTAGTCTATGTCTTTTTATTGGGGAATTGAGTCCATTGACATTAAGAGATATTAAGGAGAGGAGACTGTTGCTTCCTGTTATTTTTTGCTAAAAGGGGAGGCATTGTTTGTGTGGCTATCTTCCTTTGGGTTTGTTGGAGGTGGATTACTTTCTTGCTCTTTCTAGGGTATGATTGCTCTCCTTGTAATGGGTCTTTCCTGCTATTATTCTTTGTAGTGCTGGGTTTGTGGAAAGATACTGTGTAAATTTGGCTTTGTCATGGAATATCTTGGTTTCTCCATCTATGGTAATAGAGAGTTTTGCTGGGTATAGTAGCTTGGGCTGGCATTTGTGTTCTCTTAGGGTCTGCATGACATCTGACCAGGATCTTCTGGCTTTCATAGTCTCTGGTGAGAAGTCTGGTATAATTCTGATAGGTCTGCCTTTATATGTTACTTGGCCTTTTTCTCTTACTGCTTTTAAAATTCTTTCTTTGTTTTGTGCATTTTGTGTTTTGATTATTATGTGACGGGAGGTATTTCTTTTCTGGTCTAGTCTGTTTGGTGTTCTGTAGGCTTCTTGTATGTTAATGGGTGTCTCGTACTTTAGGTTGGGGAAATTTTCCTCTATAATTTTGTTGAAGATATTTACTGGCCCTTTAGATTGGGAATCTTCACTCTCATCTATACCTATTATCCTTAGGTTTGGTCTTCTCATTGCATCTTGGATTTCCTGGATGTTCTGGGTTAGGAGCTTTTTGCATTTTGAATTTTCTTTGACTGTTGTGTCAAGGTTTTCCATGGTATCTTCTGCACATGAGATTCTCTCTTCTATCTCTTGTATTCTGTTGGTGATGTTTGCGTCTATGACTCCTGATCTCTTTCCTACGTTTTCTATGTCCAGAGTAGTCTCCCTTTCAGATTTCTTTATTGTTTCTCTTTCCAGTTTTAGATCCTGGATGGTTTTGTATAAATCCTTCACCTGTTTGGTTGTGTTCTCTTGTGATTCTTTAAGGGCTTTTACCTGTTTACCTGTGTTCTCCTTGGATTCTTTGAGAATGTTATTTATGTCCTTCTTAAAGTCCTCCATCATCATCATTAAAAGTGATTTTAGGTCTGACTCTTGCTTTCCTGGTGATATGGGGAGTTCAGAACTTAATGTGGGAGAACTAGGTTCTGATGATGACATGTGTTCTGGGTTGCTGGTCCTTGTATTCTTGGACTTGCCTTTTGCCATCTGGTTCTCCTTGGTGCTCCCTGTGCTGTCTCTGGCTGGAACCTGTCTTTCCTGTTCTCTTGGTTGTGTCAGAACTGTTTAGGTTGGGTGTTGCTGCTGAGATTAGAGCTAGGGCCCAGGATCTGCTCAGTGCTTTGGTCCGGACCGGAAGGAATCAGTGCTCTGGGTCAGGAGTGAGTTCCTGGATCCCTGTGGTACCTGGTTACTCCCTGTTTGGGGCAGGTGTTGCTGCCTCCTTGCTTGAGAAGCTGCTCGAGTTAGAGCTTCTGGGAGCCACGCTTCCTCTGGCTTCTGTGAGATTGGGTGCAGAGTTGCTGCCCGAGATCTGCAGAGCGCCCAGGTCCAAACCGGAAGGAACCAGTGCTGGGGCCAGGAGTGGGTACCTGGGTCCCGGTGGGTCCCAGTTACTCCCGGTTTGGGGCAAGTGTTGCTGCCTCCTTGCGTAGGAAGCTGCTTGGGTTATAGCTCCTAGGAGCCCTGCTTCCCCTGGGTTCCGGGGGATTTGGTGTAGAGCTGCCGCCTGGGATCTGCTGGGAGCTCCGACCCAGACAGGAAGAAACCGGTGCTCCGGGCCAGGAGTAAATCCCTGGGTCTCAGTGGGTCCCAGTGGGTCCCAGTTACTCCCTGTTTGGGGTGGGTGTTGCTGTCTCCTTACGCGAGATACTGCCTGGGTCAGAGCTGCTGGGTGCCCCACTTCTGCCGGGTTTTGTGAGGTTCAGTGCAGAGCTGCCGCCAGGGATCTGCTGCCTGGGCCAGACCGGAAGCGGAAGTCCGATACCTTCTTTTAACATCTGAGTATAGAGAGTTCTTCTGAGATAAGCTGAGGAAGTCTGGAGATAATTGTCCCTCTCCTCTCTAATGCATGATACTTTGTCTACACTTCACTTCTAGGAAATGCCTCTTTTCTCATGATGGTCCCTTTCATAACTTTGTACTGTGTCTTTCAGGTTGCATGCAATATGTTTCAGATACTCATCAGCTAAATCCTCCACTAGACAGTGGGAGTACAGGTTGGAAGAACATCTCTGTAGAAGTGGATCATCTGTCTCCTGTGCCAAAAGAATAAAATTACCTTTCTGTATTGCCTGAATCAATCTAATCACTGCAAAAATCATAAGTGGAGCATATCCTCAGTCCACCCATAATGAGAAGACTAGGCAAGACCTTGTCTTTTCAGCTGTTCTCACTGCTCTGAATAGAGCATTCTCCTTTGTTTCTTGCAAAGCTAACTTGTTCATTCCTACATTACCAAAATAAAATCAGCATTCAAAGTATGAGTCTGTCTATCTCTCTCTTTCTCTCTCTCTCCTTCCCTCCCCCCTCTCTCTGTGTGTTTGTCTGTTGGGAGAAATCTTTCATCCTGGTAAAAAATAGTAGTTCTGTGTATTGGACTGGGTTGTAGTACTAGAAGACAGTGTGCTAAGAAGTTGTGTAGCCAAGAAACTCATAGTTTTTCACCTGTCAACATTCATGTGTATAAGGGTTGTGACTCTGGGAAAAAAAAGCATATTTGATGTTGATGCAAACATGGTTGAAAACTTCAAGAGTTTATATTTATCAATTTGATACCACCCTCCCAAAATAGTTACAGTGACCACAAGACAAGACACGTGCAAAGCTGCATGTATTGCTGAGCCATGAAATTCTTATCATTCTTCCACTTTCTTGTACAGTCATAGCATCTTTTCAGTACCTCAAAAATTGATAAATGCATCTAAAAAGACTGAAAAGATTCTGTAAGGTAAAGGACACTGTCAATGAAATAAACCTGCAATCTTCACTCAACCTATATCCTATAGATGATTAATATCTAAAATATAAAAAGAATTTAATGAGTTAACTTCCAAAAACCTAAATAACCCAAATAAAATGGGGTATATAGTTAAACAAAATTCTCAACAGAGGAGTCTTGACTGGCTAAGAAGCACTTAAAGCAATGTTTAACATCCATAGTCATCAGGGAAATGCAAATCAAAATGACCCTGAGATTCTACCTTATGCCAAGCAGAATGGCTAAGATAAAAAATACAGGTGATAGCAGATGCTGGGGAGGATGTGGAAAATGAGAAATATTCCAACATTGTTGGTGGAATTGCAAACTGGTACTACCACTCTGGAAATCAATCTGGTGGCTCCCCAGAAAATTGGAAGTAGTTTTACCTGAGGACCCAGCTTTACCACACCTGGGCATATACCCAAAAGATGTTCCACCATACCATGAGGACACATTCTCCACTATGTTCATAACAGCCATATTTTTGATAGCTAGAGGCCAGAAACAGCCCAGATGTTCCTTAAACACAGAATGGATACATAAAATGTGGTTCATTTACACAATGTATTAATATTCAGCCTTTATAAATTGAGAACATTATGAATCTTGCAGGCAAATGGATGGAACTTGATAATATCATCCTGAATGAGAAAACACAGACTCAAAAGGTTATACATTGTATATGCTCACTGATAAGTGGATATTAGCTAAAAAATACAAAATACTCAGGATACAATCCATAGAGCGAAAGAAATTTAACAAACGTAAGGCCCAAGTGAGGATGCTTCAATCCCACTTAGAAGGGGAAACAAAATAATCACAGGAGTCAGGAGGGGAGAGGAATCTGGTTGGGTGGGAGAGGGTATGGGGGAGGGGAAAAATTGGAACCAGATTAGGTACAGGGGGTCAGATGGGGAACAGAAGAGAAGCCCAGAGTGCCAGGAGAATGATTGGAAGTATGCAGCTTCTGGTGATGAGAGATCAGGGGACCCTCTATAAATTCTGAGAAACCTGGGAGAAAAAGATTCTCAGGACTCAATAGGTATGACCTTAACCAAAATGCTCAATAGTGGGAGTGGGAACTTGAAGAGTCCACCTCTTAGATGAACAGTGCCTCACGTGGAGGGACAGGTTACCAATCTACAGTCAAAATTTCTAACCTAAAATTGTTCTTGTCTAAAAGAACTGCAGTGACACGAATGGAGAAGAGATGGAAGGGAAGGGTGTTTAATGACTGGACTAACTTGGGATCCATCTCATGGTCCTAGAGGTGGGGCACCAAGTTCTGACAGTATTACTGATGCTGTGTTGTGTTTACAGACAGAAGTCTAGCATGGCTATCATCTGAGAGAGCCTACTAGCAGCTGACTGGGACAGATGCACATACTTACATCCATCCATTGAACTGAAGCTGAAGACCTCTATGGAAGAATTAGGGGAAGGATTGAAGGAGCTGAAAGGGAGGGCAATCCCATAGGAAGATAGCAGTCTCAACTAACCGAGACCCCTGAGAGATCCAAGAGTCTGAGCCACCATCCAGGCAGCACACATGGGCTGGTCTGAGATACCCTGGTGCTTATACTGCAGAGGACTGCCTGGTCTGTGATCAGTAGGGGTGTGGATTGCTGTTTATATGCAGGTGAGAGCAGGCACAAGATAAAGTGAGAGCCTGTGATTGGGCAGTGGAAAAGGAAGGCAGAGTGAGAATTTTAGAGAGGAGGATGGAGAGATGGAGGGAGGAAGAAGAAAGTAAGGAGAAGAAGAGATAAGGTGGAACTTACTGGATAAGAAGAAGAGCCAGAAGTCCTGGGAGCCATAAGTGTTGCAGATTTCTTAGATAGAAGATTAAATTATAATTTGGGTTTGTCTGCCTCATCTAGGTGTTTGGCTTATATTTATATCAATTGGGTTTTGAGTTCATTGAGAGGACATTTTGTGGGTTGAGAATTTACTAATATAAATCTGACTGATAAATCACAAGCCTCTAGAGTTTTGATTTTACTGGGGCTGGGAACGTGAGCAGAATCCACAACATGACCCATGGAGGCAGTGAGGTCACCAGGGCCAGAGAGTAGATGGTGCTAGCACTGGAAAATACCCCTCCCCACTCTTTTAAGTCTCTATTAATTCTTTTGAAAAATTTTTATTAATCATTCCATTCGCTTACATCTCAAATGATATCCCACTTCCCGCTTACCCCCCTGCTAGCCACCCCACCAGGCTACATATGCCCTCCACCCTTCTTTTTGCCTGTATTTTAAATATTTCTTGCAACAGAGAAGGTTACAGAGGAGGGAGATGGGGCTAGGGGATGGGAGATGGAGGCAAAGATGTAGATAGTGGAGACCCCATTTCAGGTGGCAGATATGATTGGGTCTGCTACCAGAGGATTTAACTTAGTATGGCTTATAATTAGGAATGTTATTTATTGCACCCAGTGATTGAGTTACCATTGATTCTGAACTAAGTTTGTGTGGTGTTTTCCTTCACATGGCGACTTAACTAAGTTCCAGAGAGAAAGGTATGGTGGTGGTGGCAAAAGAGTAGGTTTGCAAGAAGTGCACCCCAAAAGGCCATGGGAATTTGGAAGTATGGGGTTGAAGTGGTAGTAACCCGCCAGTGGGAACTTAACTAGTTGTGTGTCAAGATTTCGGAGCTCTGAGTCATAGAGTCTCCATTAGATGAGAACAGGCCAGCCAGCCCACTCTGGCCTGCCAACATAGTGTTGATTGCTTTTTTGATATTTCATGCTACAAGTGGGAAAAGATGTGTCTAATTTGGAGAGACTTGAGGCCCCAGGGGAAGGGGATACTGGGTGGGGAAATGGGTAAGCAACCTCTCAGAGCAAGGATAAGAGGGAATGTGGTAAGGAAGTGGGGGTAAATGAAGGGGGAACAGCTAGATTGTAAACAAATACATACAATAATTAATTAAATAAAAGAAATGAAAAGGGCAAAATACACATCTAAACTACTTTGAAATTTTGTCTTATACCTGTCATAATGGATAAGACAACAGTGAAAAACAGCTCATGCTGGTCAGGATCTGGAGTAAGAGAAACACTCATATATTCTTGGTAAGAGTGCAAACTCAACTTGATCCCCCAGAGCTCCCCAGGACTAAACCATCAACCAAAGAGTAGGCATGGAGGGACCCATGGCTCTAGCTGCACATGCAGCAGGAGATTGCCTTTTCTGGTATCAATGGGAGGGGATGCCCTTGGTCCTGTGAAGGCTCGATGTCCCAGTGTATGGGAATGCCATGACAGGGAGGTGGGAGCACCCTCATAATAGCAGGGGTGAGGGGGGATGGGATAGGGGGTTACTGGAGGGGAAACTGGGAAGAGGAACAACATTTGAAATGTAAATAAAATAACCAATAAAACATTAGAATCTATGTATAGCTTATTTAAATCTGGCATAAATTACTATACTAATTTTTTAAAATAATCCAAAATCAAATAGTCACTTTTAAAAAATACATGTTGTGTTAGTTCTTCAGTAGAATAGGAATTTATCTACTTCAGTACTTATCTTTACTACTCAAGGACTTAAATCTAGAGGATGCTGCATTCTCCCTCAGAAACACTTGCTCAACTATGTTGATTATTGCTCTCTTCACATGACCCAGAAATTAGAAATAAAAATATGTCTCTCAGCAGAAGAATGGATAAACAAAATGTGATACAAGGTATATTTACTCAGCCAATTTTTTAAAAAAAAATTAAAATACAATTTGCTTGCAAATGGTTGGTATCAGAAAAAAATTATCCTGGATGAGATTTACAGACCTAGAAAGACAAAAATATTATGTGTATTTACTTACATATACATTATTACAATGTGGATCTTACCTGGTAATTCAATAATAACCAAGTTATAATCCACAGATCCTGAGAAAGTACATACAGAGTAAGGGACTAGAGGGAGAATATAGTTCTTATTCAGGAGGGAAAATAAGACAGATAGATAAGCTTAGTGAGAATTTTGGTTTCTTTAAAGACCCAATTACGTTATGTGAACATGTTTTTGTTTTAATCCCAAGTGTTGGATAAAATGCTACTTCATAGAAGGATATTATGATTTGCTTTATGCACTAGCAGTGGCATGATTTGTGTCACCTTCAGATGGGTACAGACGGGAGATCCCTGAGAGGGTCTCTGGAGGTCTCTGCTCGCTATGCTGCTCCTGGCTGTTGTTGTTGTGGATTATCAAGTATTCCTGAGCATAGAGATGAGAAGAAGAAATTGGAGATATCTTGATAATGAAGATGGACTGGCCCAAGAAACATGACATCCCTCATCAATAAGAAGCAGTCTAAAGAGATCTATAACCCTTTTTCCCTCTAACCTTCTTTCTCTCCTACCTAGTGTTGGAACATTGGAAGGGTTTAAGGTGAAATGAGGTGGAGATATAAGAACTCAATAAAAATAGCTTGAAAAATAGTGCCAACAAGTGTCACCCAAAGTGAAGCTATGAAAAAATGGGAAACTTGGTTTCTATTGCAGTAGAGTAGATGGGAGGGTACAAAGGAATGCATTTATTGTTTCAGGGTGTCAGAAAAAGGTTTATTGTGGCTGCTACCACTGGGTTCTCTCACACTTTGCTCCCAGGGGGGAATTTTTGTTTTTGCTTTTCTTCTTTCTGTATTCCATTTCAAAATGTTAGAGAATGGTTGAACAATTGGAAAATTTATGAGTAGAAATGGAAGAATCTAAGATGTAACCGGTGAGGTTAACTGTAGAGGTTGAAGTGAGCACTATACAGTGGAGTTGAGTTCATTCATGATTTCATGCAGTTCAGTGCATGTCAGAAGAGGCAATTGAATCCAGAGTAAGGAATTAAAAGATTAGAACAAATTGGCAGAGTAAGTTTGAGCCCAAGAAGAGCAATTCAGTGAAAAGTTGAGAGAATCCAGAATGGATCAGTCAGCATGCAGAGGAGTTTGAGCTAGAACTGCTGAGGTGAACTAGCCAGCCAAAGTTCAGAAAGTGTTAGAAAGGGTGAACTTACTTATCAGTAAGCCTTGAAGATGAAAATTACATCTGGAGAATAAGGATACTTTTACATAACAAAGTTTCCAGTATTGGCATTGAGTTATGCTTAATTGAGTTGTCGATTAAAGGGGTCCCATTAGAATCCCCAAACAACCAAGGCTGTTGCCAAGACTATAGGTTGGTCTTCAGAAACTTACAGTAAATCCCCATTGGTGAACTATGCATCATTTTGAACATGGGGATTTTGAGACAGTGACTACAAGAATCCTTCATCCCTATGTTCTAATATCTTTGGTATAAGAAAATACTCTGCATGACATAAAACAATAATGTGAACAGCAAGCTGGCTTCAAACCTTTAATCTAAAATTGTGTTCAGCCTGCAAGATATGCTACGATAGTGGTAGCACAATCAATAGTGGTAACCAATCAATAGTTGATTTGAATAAGGTATATTCCATGAGGTGGCACCAATACCCAACACTGCTTTGGTGACAAAGAACTTTAGACTAGACTGCACAGAAACATGGGTAATACTGGTCTAAAATAGAAAAAATAATAATATTGGTATAAAATTAGAAAACAATTGTAATAAAGTTTATCCTAATGATATTCTGCTATATTCATAGATCAGTGCCTTGTTTAACTCTTATAAGAGAAGCTCTCTCTGTAGAGTAGGACAGAACAAATACAGAGAAACAGAGTCAGACATTATGCACAGTGTGAGAGACCTTGTAACACTAAGTCTTGATTGGGATGCCTCTATCACGTATCTTCCACCAGAGCTCAGGGAATCCCGTGAAAGAGGAAATGAAAATAATGTAACAGCCAGAGGGGAAGGACAGTCCCAACAAAACAGGACCTTTTAATCTAACATTACTGCATGCATATTATAGTATGCTTATCTTTTTATCCACTGTTGGATGCTTCCACATTTTATCTCTTGTTCACAATGCTACCCTGGACACCAAGGTACAAATATCTCTTCAGTGTCTACTTTCAGTTGTTTTGAATATATATCTAGAAGTAGACTTGCTATACCTTATACTCCAAGAGAGGGCACTATACTCATGAAACATTCAAGTTAGATTCAGTGGGAGGTAGACAGAATATAGCTCTAGTTGGGAGGGTATAGGCATGTGAGAAGAAATTCTCCCAACTCTTTGATAGAGCAGTAAGTGTTGAATATGGTCAAAATACAATATATGAATTAACAAAGAATAAATAATATAGCTTCCAAGTCACTTCCCCACTCCAGCCAGATCAGCAGCCTAACCAATACCTGTCCAAATACTACAGCCTGTGAGCCTCACAGGAAAACCACAGTAACCAAAGGCACAGGAGATCCACAGTAACCATGGGCACAGGAGGTTCTCAGTAGTCAGGGCACAGGAGGTCTGCTGTAACCAGAGACACAGGAGGCCACCCTAATCAGAGACAAATCTCCTGCCCCCAAGGAGACCAGCTCTAATTCAGGTCAAAGAGCTCTCCCTACTTCTAAGGAGGCCTGTTCAACTCAGAGGCACACAGGCCAGTTAACACCAGAGAGAAATAGACAGCCAGAGGCAAGTGCAAGATCATAAGTGACAGAACTCAATACAATTTGGCACCATGAGAATCCAGTTCTTCCACCATAGCAAGCTCTGGATATCCTAACATGCATGAAAAGCAATACAATGACCTAAAGTCCCATCTTATGAAGATGATAGGAGAATATAAAAAGCTCCCTTAAAGAAAGGCTAGAAAACACAGGCAAACAGTTAGAGGCCCTTAAAGAAGAAATAAATCCCTTAAAAAAATACAGGAAAAGGCAGGATGTGGGGAAGGAATGACAATGGAGCATAGGTGTTCAGGGGGAGTACAGATACCTTTCAGAACAGGGTATCAGTTGGGTATAGGTTCAGGGAATAGGTCACTATGACTCTGCCTATGATTCACTTGTCCTTATCTAAGTTGGTACTGTCTGCTGAGGCTGCCTATTTATAAGACCTATGACTACTCAGGCTGGTAAATTTCCACAGAAAGCTGCCTGTTTACAATAGCTTACAGCCTTCTGTTTCAGTGTTTTTCCACAGAGACCCAAGACTTTGTGTTAGTATGTATGTATGTCAAGCCTATTGCTGATTTTAGGCCTATGGCTAATTTTAGGCCTTTAGTGTATACACAGGGCTGCCTCTGACATCTCCTCCCTTCTCTAAGTATAGAAGGGCCTTGGTAATTCTAATCTTGCGAAGACAGGGATAGAGGCTTGACCTCCAATAATTGAAGGGGATCTTGTAATGGCTCCGGTCCTCCTGTCACTGTCCAGTGAGGCATGAGGGCCATACCCATCCGATGTGTCTTTCTTGGAGAGGGGATACTTTTGACATCAATCCCTATGCAGTCAGGCTTGTCCCTCAGGGAACCCAGAGAGATATTTTTAAGTTTTATTTATATTCCCTTGCAGTGCTTAGCCTCGCAGCCTAAGCAAGAATTCAGATCGCCAGTCAGAGGGGGTTCTGGGTGACTCCTCTCTGCTTGTTCTAGGGTGGAAGTCCCCTCTTTTAGATTGGGTGGAGATGGGTTTTGGGAACACCCTGGATAGAGTAACAACCTCATCTTGAGTTTCGTGGTCCTCCATAGCTAACTTATGATAATGTATCTGAATAGATTTTGCTACCAAATTATCTATCTGTTGTATCACAAATTTAGTCAGCCCATTTAAGGCTCAGGGACCAAAAGAAATCAGAAAAATAGCCCAATTAATGGTCACTTTTTTGTGTTTATAACCCCTGTGTGAATAAGTAAATTATGATGTGATTTAAATAATTAAATAAATTTAAAAAAAAAGAAATACAGGAAAAGACAATCAACCAGGTGAAAGAATTGAACAAAATGGTTCCAAGAACTAAAAATGGAAATAGAAACAATAAAGAAAACACAAGGGAGGCAATCCTGGATCTCAAAAACCAAGGAAGAAGATCAGGAGAAGAGAGAATCTCAAGTGTAAAATATAACATAGGGAATATTGACACATTGATTAAAAAAAAAAAAAAAAGACAAAGTGTAAAAATCTCCTAACCCAAAATATCAAAGAAATTCAGAACAATGAAAATATCAAACTTAAGAATAATAGGAATAGAAGAGGGTAAAGAATTCCAAATCAAAGGGCCAGAAAACATCTTCAACATAGAAGAAAACTCCAACCTAAAGAAAGAGATGGCCATAAATGTACAAGAAGCCTACAGAACTCCAAATAAATTGGACCAGAAAAGAAAATCATCCCATCACATAATAATCAAAACACTAAATGAGAAACAAAGAAAGAATATTAAAAGCTGTAAGGGAAAAAGACCAAGGAACATATGTTGTAGTAATTATTTAAAATGGCCTCTGACTCAAGCCGACTATCTAAGCTGCAGACGCTCTGCCTAGCCTAGCTGCCATGTTTCTCGGCCAGAGGCCATGCGCGTACTGCAGCTAGAACCGGCCACCAGAAACACCAGCCCTGCCACCCACTAGATGCCAGTGTGGGAGATGGCTCTGCCAGTCTTCCACGCTGTCTCTGCAAGGCAGGGCATTTCCCAGACCGTTCTGCCATCCATGAGGGCCCAGTAAGAGAATGAGACTCTAATTCTTATAGATTAATCAAAGCTTATATATTTGGCAATGATCAGTAACAAGATACCCATACAGTCAGAATACCCAACCTAGGTATAACAACTACCTTTGACTGCTACAGACATGTGAACATCCGTCTCCATTGCTCCTACATCTCTGCTCTCTCTCACTCCTCCTCTTCCTTTTAACTCTTCCTCTCCTAACTCCTACCACCTTAGCTCCTCCTACATATCACCCTTTCTCTTAAAATAAAAAGAAAACTTTTCCTCAAAATACAATTAGAGCATAACTATACCAATTTGTATCAGTAAGGTATAAGATAAACGTAATACTCAGTCCATCATTTTGTTGACTAAACAGAACCTCTGTCATTTCTCCTAACTAAAAGACTTAGTTCTAAACCTGGCTTATGTCCTGGCTTTAGAATGAATGTCAGCTGAAAACCATCCTCTCAAGTCTGTTCTCTAAAAGTAAATAGCCTGGGTTGGCTATGAGACTGTATGTCTTCAACCCCATCAGAAATCCAGAATGACTAAATTAACTGAAATATGGGAAGCAGAAAGCATGGCTTCCAAAACTTAGCCAATTTATATAGACTGCTGAACACCTGGACAGTCCTTACTTCAAATGTTGGAGCATCTGGTCTTCAGCCTTCTGACCAGGATCATCTGACAGACCCAGTAATGCAGAATTTTTAAGGGCTGATTACTCTGTCTTGGCAGATATAATCAGTCGACTATTCTGAAAGTGTGTCCTTTTTCTGGACAATATTTTGTCTGTAGATGAAAAGAGGCAATTCTTGCCTAGTGGCTGTCTCACCACAATTTGAGTAACTACAAAGATGCTCAGTTTCTTCTTAGAATCCATGACAGGGAATCTGTCAGGAGCAGACAGGTCTCTAATAAAATGAACATTAATACAGAAAAGCTAGTGACATCGCTTCTGTGGACTTCTGACATTTTTGAAAACCAACTATTTATGTAAAGCAATCTGGACTGTTGTCTGTTAACTCCTTTCTGGTATTTCTAATTAAAATCTAGAAAACACCCTAATAGTAAACTCAGAGCCATGGAATTGCTATAGACTCTTAACTCACAGGCTAACCATCTCAAATCAATTTTTAAAAAGTTAAAAAAGGACTGAGTCTAACCTTGTATTCCTAAATGTGTTATATAGGCACAATGCCTAAGAGAGTAACAATATTAATCTCACTTTTATATCAATAAGAAACTCATACCAATGAAAATCATAAATTTGAAATCAAAGTAAATTTTGTACCATTTAAGAAATATAACTAATCAATTCTAACTGTTCCTCCTTCTTCCAATAAAACCATACTTTTCCTTAGAAGGACAGCCTAATACTAACCACCTGAGTCTCCAAGCCCAGGGAATAGGGGCGTCGACTCTTCATTAACTTCTTCAAGCTGAATTTGGGCATTGAGATATTAGAAGAGGGGCAGGGGGAAGGGTAAATTGATAAGCCTCTGACATCTGTGTCTTCACTACATCCAGCTGAAATTCCAGGACATCACAGGTTTGAGCAGGTCTGCTCAGCTTGCTTGAAGAGTAGATACACCAAGGCTGTATATTCTGCAATATACAATTCTCAAAACAAATTTTAGTATCAAGATAATTTTTTGTTTGAATTCTGGGATCTAGTCTTCTGGCAGCCTGCCTCTGTCATGTCTAATCCACATAATTCTGGGAGGTAGAAATATCTTAATCTTCTCTACTGAAAACACACAGACAAAAGCTTTTTCCCAAAAAAGCATTTCCTTGAGCCTAGTAACCAGAAAAATCTTTATCTTGACCTCTTTCCCAGAGGAAAAATATAACCACGAAAAGTGAAAATCATACCCATCTTGAAAATAAAATCAACTTAATAACTAAAATACTGTATGTGCCTATTCTTTAGGCCTTCCTTATTTTGCCAGGCAGGAAAAGAACCTAGAATTCCCATGTTAGACAGCACCCGAGTCTCCTGTGAGGCAATATAACTTTATATCATCTGAATACACCTGATTTACACTATCTTTCTGTTTGGCTCTCTGACAGAACAGTCTCTATTTATATATGTATTCTCTACTCTAGAGTCAGTGGCAATTTTCCCTACCTCAACTAAAGTACTGTATATGCCTATTCTTTAGGCCTTCCCTATTTTGCCAAGCAAGAAATGAACCCAGAATTCCCATGGGACCCACGTTAGACAGAACCCAAGTCTCCTGTGAGACAATATAACTTTATATCATCTGAATTCATCTGATTTACACTATCTTTCTGTTCTGTCTTCTGCTAGAACAGTTTTTAATTTATACCATCTATCTGTTTGGCTCTGTACTCCAGAGCAGCTTCCACTTATACACTGTACTCTCTACTCAAGAACCAGTGACAATTTTCCCTATCTAAGTTTCAAACCACAGGCAATAATCCCCATATGATTCAGACAAATCTGTTTATAAATCTTTCCTAAAAGCAAATAATCCCTATATTATTTTAACTTTATTTTAAATCAGTAACTGCTCCACAATGGAGGCTTATTTACTTAGCTCTCAGTTAAAAGTATACCTGTCTGTCTGTGGTTCTGTGTCTAGAGCCACAAATTTTCTCTACCTATCTTTGTTCCAAACTGCAGGCAAGATTCCTCATGTGAATTGGACAAAACTGTTTCTAAATCTATCCTAAAAACAAATAATCTCAATTTTAATTCACAGACACTTTACTCTCTACTCTAGAGTCAGCTACTTTCTTCTTTTCCTAACAAAAAGCAACTTGCGTTTCCTCACAGCTGGGGAGTTCAGTTGCAGTTTTTTGTTCAGGGTTCCCATGCTAGGAGTCACATAAAACTTCCTGCCTCTGCCTCCCAAGTGCTGGGATTAAAGGCGTGTGCCACCACTGCCTGGCTCACTTTCTTTAAAAAAAAAGAAAAAAAGAAAAAAAATACAACTTTTACTCTCAGGTGAATAGACTTAAATTTCTAGTAAATTCGTGCCTGAAATTGGTGTGCCACTTTGTTGTAGTAATTATTTAAAATGGCTCTGGCTCAAGCCTACTATCTAAGCTGCAGACACTCTGCTTAGCCCAGCTGCCATGTTTCTCAGCTGGAGGCCACGTGTGTGCTGCAGCTAGAACCTGCCACCAGAAACACCAGCCCTGCCACCCACTAGATGCCAGTGAGAGAGATGGCTCTGCCAATCTTCCACGCTGTCTCTGCACGGCAGGGTATTTCCCAGACTGTTCCGCCATCCATGCAGGCCCAGTAAGAGAATGAGACTCTAATTCTTATAGATTAATCAAAGCTTATATATTTGGCAATGATCATAACAAGATACCCATACAGTCAGAAGTGTAACCCAATACCCAACCTAGGTATAGCAACTACCTTTGACTGTTACAGACATGTGAACATCCGTCTCCATTGCTCCTACATCTCTGCTCTCTATTGCTCCTCCTCTTCCTTTTAACTCTTCCTCTCCTAACTTCTTTTCCTTTTCCTCTTCCTCTCCTAACTCCTCCCACCTTAGCTCCTCCTACAAACATATAAAGGCAGACCTATCAAAATTACTTGAGACTACTCAACAGAGAGTCTAAAAGCCATAAGATCCTGGACAGATATCATTTAGACTGTAAGAGAACACAAATGCCAGTCCAGGATATTATACCTAACAAACCCTTAATTATCATACATGAGGAAAGCAAGATATTCCATGACAAACCAAATTTAAACAATATCTTTCTATTAATCCAGTCATACATAGGATGCTGGAATGAAATCTTCAACACAATGAAGGTAACTACACCCACGAAAACACAATAAACCCAAAAGAAGAGAATCATACACACATAATAACAACTTCAGCAACAAAAATAATGGGAACTAGCAATATCTGTCTTTAGGATCTCTCAACATAATAAACTCAATATCCCAATAAAAAGACACAGGTTACTAGATTGCATACATAAACAGGATCCAGCATTTTGCTGCTGAATATAAGAAACATATCAGTGATAAATACAGACACTACCTCAGAGTAAAAGACTGTAAAAAAGTTTTCCAAGCAAATGTTTCTAAGAAATAACCCGGAGTTGACATTCTAATATCCACTAAAATTGACTTTCAACTAAAAGTTATCAAATGAGATGGGGGAAGGACACTTCATACTCATCAAAGAAAAAAATCCACCAAGAGGAAGTCTCAATTCTGAACATCTATGCTCCCAATACAAGAGTACCCATAATCATAAAAGAAATTTTACTAAAAGCTCAAAATACACATTAAGCATCACACAATTATAGTGAGTGACATCAACACTCCATTCTCACCAATGAACAGGTCATTGAAACAGAAATTAAGGAAGAGCACACTGGCACTAATAGAAGTTATGAACCAAATTGATTTAATAGATATATACAGAACATTTCACTCTGAAACAGAAGAGTATACCTTCTCAGCACCTCATGAAACCATCTTCAAAAATGACCATATAATTGGACATAAAACAAGCCTCAACAGATACAAGACTGGAATAATTCCATGCATTCTATCAGATCACCATGGACTAAGGCTAGACTTCAATAACAACAAAACATCAGAAAGCCCACATACTCATGGAAACTGAACAACTCTCTGCTCAGTGAAAATTTGGTCAATAGAAAAACAAAGAAAGAAATAAAAGACTACAGAATTCAATAAAAATGAAGACACATCATGACCAAACTTATGGGACACAAAGAAAGCAATGTTAAGAGGAAAAGTAATAGCACCAAGTGCCTTCATAAAGAAATTGGAGAAATGTTGGGAGCCAAGTCCTAGCAGAAATCAGCTATCATCTTTGCAGCCATCTCAGGCCATATACCCTTGCTTTCAACAGCCTATACAGCTGAGCACACTCTGATAAACATTTTGTTTTTCTCAACATCTTGTTTTGTTGTTTAATGCCCCAGCTGCAAGGCACACATGGTAAAATGTCTTCAGCTGCAGTTCCCTGCTTGTTCTTATATATACCCAGGATTTCCTTTCAATAAAGGGGACTTGACCAGACTCTCTGTCTTGTCTCCATTCTTCTCATCTCTTGCCCCTCCATCCCCACTCTCTCTCTTGCTAGACCCTGTTGATTGACCTGAACAGACCGGGTCAGAGAGATCTCATACAACTAACTTAACAGCACACTTGTTAAGAACAAAAGAAGCAAACACACCCAAGAGGAGTAGACTGCAGGGAATAGTCAAACCCAGGGCTGAAATCAACCAGCTAGAAACAAAGAGTACTACAAAGAAAATCGACAAAATCAAGAGCTTAAGGGAAAACAAAAACATGATGATCTCATTAGATGCTGAAAATGCCTTTGACAAAATAAATCACCCTTTCATGTTAAAAAGCCCAGAGGAATCAGGAATTCATTGCACATAACTAAACATATTAAAAGCATCATATAGCAAACCAACAGCCAGTATCAAATTTAATGGAGAGAAATTAGATGTAATCCCACTAAAATTCAGGGAAAGACAAGGTTGTACAATCTCTCCCTATCTATTCAATATAGTACTTGAAATTCTGGCTAGAGCAATTAGACAACAAAAGGACATCAAGGGGATACAAATTGGAAAGGAAGAAGTCAAAATATCACTATTTGCAGATGATATGATAGTATACATAAGTGACTCCTAAAATTCCACCAGAGGACTAGAGAGCTTAAAAACCACTCCAGCAAAGTGGCAGGGTATGATATTAATGAAAAAAAGTAGTCTTCCTTTATATAAATGATAAACATGCCGAGAAAGAAATTCAGAAAACAATACCCTTCAAAATAGCTACAAATAGTACAAAATATCTTGGCGTAACTCTTACCAAGCAAATGAAAGATCTGTAGGACAAGAACTTCACATCCCTGAAAAAAGATCTTGAAAAAGATCTTTGAAGTTGGAAACATCTCCCATGCTCATGGATTGGTAGGATTAATACATTGAAAATGACTATCTGACCAAAAGCAATCTACATATTCAATGCAATCCCTATCAAAACTACAACACAATACTTCACAGACATGTAAAGAGCAATTCTCAACTTCATATGGAAAAACCAAAAACCTAGGATAGCAAAAACAATTCTGAACAATAAAAGACCTTCCAGGGGAATCACCATCCCTGATCTCAAGCTGTACTACAAGAAATGGTGATTAAAAACCATATGGTATTGGTACACAGACAGAGAAGTTGATCAATGCAATAGAATTGAAGACACAGAAATAAACGCATTTACTTATGGATACTTGATCTTTGACAAAGAAGCCAAAAACATTCAGTGGGAAAAGAAAGTATCTTCAGTAAATTATGCTGGTGTAACTACAGTCTATATGTAGGAGAGTAAAAATAGATCCATATTTATCACTTTGCACAAAGCTCAAGTCTACATGGATCAAGGACCACAACATAAAACCAAATATACTGCATCTACTGGAAGAGAGAGTGGGAAAGAGCCTAGAACTCATTGGTACAGAGTAAATTTCTTGAACAAAATATCAGTGGCTCAGGCTCTAAGATCAACAATTGATAAATCGAATGTCATGAGAATGACAAGATTTTTTTAAGGCAAAGAATATAGTCAATAGGACAAATTGGCAACCTACAGATTGGGAAAAAAGTCTTCACTAACTCTATATCTGACTGAGGGCTAGCATCCAAAATATATATAGAACTCAAGAAATTAACCTCCAAAACCCCTAATAACTCAATTAAAAATGGGGTACAGAGCTAAGTAGAGAATTCACAATAGAAGAATCTCAAATATCTAAGAAATACTTAAAAGAATGTACAAAGTCCTTAGTAATCAGAGAAATGTAAATCAAAATGACCCTGAGATTCTACCTCACACCCATGAGAATGGCTAAGATAAAAACTCAAGTGACAGCAGATGCTGGCGAGGATGTGGAGAATGAGGAACAGTCCTGCATTGCTGGTGGGATTCCCCAACTTCGACAACCACTCTGGAAATCAATCTGGTGTTTTTTCAGAAAATTGGAAACAGTTCTACCTGAAGACCCAGCTATACCGTCTTGGGAATATACCCAAAAGACTCCTTATCATACCACAGGGACACATGCTCCACTATGTTTTTAGAAGCCTTATTTGTAATGGCCAGAAGCTTGAAACAACCCAGATGTCCCTCAACTCAAGAATGGATACATAAATCAACTTAGTACCAACTTAGATAAAGACAAGTGAATCATAGGCAGAGTCATAGTGACCTGTCCCCTGAACCTACACCCAGCTGATACCCTGTTCTGAAAGGTATCCGTACTCCCCTGAACACCTATGCTTCGGTGCCATTCCCTTCCCCACATCCTGCCTTTTTGTGTTTATAACCCTGTGTAAATAAGTAAATTATGATGTGATTTAAATAACTATATATAAAAAAAAGAATGGATACATAAAATGTGGTTTATTTACACAATGGAATACTATTCAGCTATTAAAAACTAGGACATTATGAATTTTGCAGGCAAATGAATGGAACTTGAAGATCTAATCCTGAGTGAAGTAACTCAAAAGGACATACATGATATGTACTCACTGATAAATGTATATTAACCAAAAAGTAAAGAATACCTAGGATATAATCTACAGACCTTATGAAGTACAACAAGTAGAAAGGTCCATTTGAAGAGGCTTCAATCTAACTTAGAATAGGGGAGGAAATAATCAAGGGAGGCAGAGGGAGGGAGGGATCTTTGTGGGAGAGTGAAATGGGACAGATATGTGGAACAGGATCACATATTGGGGAAGGGAGGAGACAGCTGAGAAGCTCAGAGGGCTAAGAGAATAAATGGAAATAAGCAACCTTGGGGAGGGGAGGGGAGACCTCTAGAAAGTACCAGTGGCTTTGGAGGTGACAGATCTCAGGACTCATTGTTGGTGACCTTAGCCAAAATACCCAACCTTGAGACAGGGAACTGGAAAAGTCCACCTCTAGTAGATAGATAGAGTCCACTTCTAGTAGATAGATAGAGCATCAAGTAGAGAAACAGGGTTACTAACCCACAGTCAATATTTCTGACCCATAATTGTTCCTGTTTAAAAGAACTGCAGGAGAAAAAAAAGAGAGAAGAGAGTCAAGGAAACTTGATTCAATGACTAGCCCCACTTGCAATCCTTCTCCTGGGATGGGCACCAAGGCCTGACATTACTATTGATTCTATGTTGTGGTTACAGACAGGAGCCTCCATTGCTGTCCTCAGAGAGGTCTTACCAGCAGCTGACTGAGATAGTTGGAAACGACTATGGTTGAATTAGGGGAAGGATTGAAGAAGCTGAAAGGGAGGGTGACTCCATAGGAAGACTGGCAGTTTCAATCCATATGCCAGGAAGCTCCTAGAGACTGAGCCACCAACCAGAAGCATACACATGCTGGTCTGAGGCCTGTGGTACATGCGTAGCAGAGGTCGACCTGGTCTGGCCTCAGTAGGAGAAGATGTGCTTAATCCTCAAGAGACTTGAAGTCTCAGGGAAGGGAGAGGGCTGATGTGGGTGGGAGTACCTCCTTGAGGCAAGAGTGAGGAGGAATGGGATGAAAAACTTTGAGTGGTGGGTCAGAAGGGGGTCAATTCTGGAATTTAAATACATAAAATAATTTAAATAAAAAGAAAACAAAACCAGAAAAGTGTTAATAAATATAATACATAATATTTTAAAAATCAATATATTTTTGAAATAATTCATCAATTCTCAGAGAACATATAGAAATAAATCTCAAAGGAGCAAAACAATCTAACTCATTATTATCTTTTCCTGTGACTTAGACTATCATTTACGTGCAAGGACTGAAAAGTTATGGTTCTGTGTCTTAGAAACAATATGGATAGACTTTAGTTGATGTCTCACAAGTGAATTGGCATCCATATCATTAATGATAGCTTTTCAAGATTCTATATAAACAGTTCTGAATGTGCTGTATGTTCAGTAAGTTAGCTGTATAGTAAGATCTGAATTTTATGCAGAGTTGTCCAACAGCCATTTGCTACATCTGCTACCTCTGATATTCCTTCTGTCTTGTACATACCTGTTCTAAACAGTGTTACTCTAAAAGTTCAGATTTTTTTCATTGTATACATCATGACCTGATGAAAAATGTAATAATAAATAATATCTCTTAGAGCAACATATGAATACTTAAGGTCATGGGGATTATAAAAAAAACTTATTAATTTCACATCTCTTTACATATTACTCCTTAGTAGCTATTTGACTATAGGCATGTGTCTGGGTTCAATTTGAATATATATTTGTTTTGTGATTATGCCTTTTTCTTCTGATCTAGGCTGAGAGAATCTATACATTACTGACATGGCCCTCAGGAAGTATAGTCATAATGCTTTACCTATTCAGAATCTTGCCTCTTCTGAAGGCTTTTTATGGTGTCCCTTGAGTTGGGTTTATAGGTTGTGTAATCTGTGTTCAAGGACTTTGAGTGAGTAGCTGCTTTTCCAGGAATTGGGAGTGGATACTGGTACAAGAGTCCTGATAAGAGTAATGTGTATTACTATTCATTGAGGTATAGCAGAACTTCCTCTGGGGTGCTGCTGATTGGAATCACATGCTAGCTGCACAACCATTAAATACTTGTCTTTGACTCTAGTTTTGAGGATTCTTCTTGGTATGATATTCACTTGTGAACATTTTCCTCTACCCTGAAGACTTTGTTGCTTCTTCCAAGGCCATGCACTTCTGAATCTGCAGTTTTAAAATAAAAATGCCAACTAAATATTGTGTTTTTAATTTTTCTGATTAGGTGAAGTTCATCTCTGTATATCAGATGCCAGCTTTGCATAGGTTAGAGAAACAGAATATTTAACACAGGGTTTCAAGATTTCAGTGGAACCATCCATAGCCTTGTGACCATTCTCTGGCTAAAGGTAGAGTGACCCTAGGCCTGGATGGGCAGAAGTTTGATTTGTTTATTTTTTCTTTATATATCTTTGAGACAAGGTCCAAGAATGGCCATGAATTTATAAATTTTTCCTCCTTCAGGCTCCTATATGCCACCATATGTGGGCCAGAAATGCTTCATTTTTAAATTATCTTTTGTTTGGTATTAGCATAGAACACCAGATTTCTCTGGGCTACTGTTTATATGTGTATTTTTCTATAATTTTACATATATTTTATTCCTTTAGTGTTGAGATTGTAAGAAATAATGTGTGCACAAATGATTTGTTTCTGTTTATTTTTTTTACATTTTATTTTATTTTATTTTCCTCTAATACAATACATCCTGGTTGCAGTACCCAGAATTTAAGGTCTAGGCGATGAACATAGGGAGAGGTTTTCTCCAGCAGATGATTGGAGCATACATAGACAGTTAAGTTGGCAGAGAGAGAGAGAAAGAAAGAGAGAGAGAGAAAAACAGAGAGAGAAAAAGAGAGTGAGGGAGGAGGAGGGGGAAGGAGAGAATGAGAGAGATAAAGACAGAAAGAGAGACAGAGAGAGGAGAGATCTCATATTGGAGAGCAACAATGGGTCCCTGTCCATGGTGCTTGGAAAACTGAGAAAAAGGCGGTGGGAGAATTGTGGTAGCCAGAGGTGTAGATGACACCAGGAGATTATAGTCCATTGAATGTATTATTTTTTCAAAATATGCATTGTTGATTCAATTGCAATATTTAGCCCATTTAAATTTTATTTAATTACTCGTAGTTTAAGTATTTTTTTCCCCAAACCACCAGTGTGTGAGTAGCAGAGCTCACACTAGACATTTGTTAAGTGCTAGGCCCAGGATGATCTCTTACCTATTAGCTTAGACTTGAGTTTTGAAGGTTATATATGCCACCACTACCTATATTGCAGAGATGATTGGCTTACCAAGTCCTCCTGTTCTGCTCCTCTTTTCCTTATCTCTCAATTTTGTCTATGCTATATTTTCTGACTCCAGTATTCTCCTTTCTACTGCCATGCCATATGAGTATTACTATTTTCACCATTCTTTTCCTTTGAAGACTCCTCCTACAACAACACATACACACTTTTCTCTTCATAGCCTCATGTGTCTTAGCCCTTGAGTTCTGATTGTATAAACATAGACCAGCATAGTCAGCTGTAGACAGGTATTCTGAATGTTCATTATTGTACAGACACAGAGTCCTTTTCTTTATGTATGGCTGGCCTTGTATTTAGATGTGTTTATTTAGAAACATCAGCCCTCCTGCCTGTGTCTTATAAGTCTAGAATTATAGGAACAGAAAAATCATGCCAGACTCTGAGTGATTTTTATTCCTAATGAAGAAAAAAACCACACGTATAGTATTCCATAAATCAAATTATAAGTCTACTGTTTGAGAAATATTTTTATTTAGTTAGTTTTCATTTTACATCCTGGTTGTTGCCATAGCTTATTGGTTAGTCATGGCTTATTGTTTCTATCTCCATTACTTTCATCTGGATTGAACCTATGTCTGCCCTTTGCATGTTCTCACAAGTGTTTGTGAGTTTATGTGTGTTTCAGTCTTGTTGTTACTAGAATCATCTACCACCTATGACTCTTACAATCTTTCCAACTCTTCTTCCAGGTACATCTTTGATTGTGACTAGAGTAGGTTGACAAAACCATCACATTTTAGACTGAGTGTACAGAGTCTACCACCCTTTGCAGATTATCTACTTATGAGTTGCTACATTAACTGTCATTCAATGAAAGAATGAACTTTTCTAATGAGGTTTAGAGTGATACACTGATCTATAGAAGTAGTAATATCATTTCAGGATTCATTTTATTGCTATGTTCCTTTGGCAGAATAATGATAGTGGGCTTTTCACTCCTGACTAGTGCTTTTTAGGTACTAGAATATGCTCTGTAAGATACCAGAGGAGTAATCATGAATATTACCCAGCTATAAACATGACAATTCTCTAGATACACCTGCCTTAAGATACTTTGTACAATAGTGGCAGAAATGTTATGGGAGTAAGACACAAGCTTTTTTATTGGATCTAAGGCTCACTTTAGGAGAAGAAAATATAAATGGCACTGGTAAAATATAGAAGGACCACACACTAGCTAGGTTATAGATGCTAGTGGATACTGGATGCTTTAATCTCACCATCCAAGCAGTGTAATACTGACTTCATTTAATTTTTAAAATTTTCTCCAGTTACTTTATGGGGGAATTGAACCACCAATACTAAAAGTTATTATATGTTGCTAGAACTAAGTAGATGTATTTCTGTAATTTTTTCAGTTCTGTTTTCTTTCGTTAGATCTCATTTGATAAACTGTTCTGGTGCTGTTTTGTTTTCTCCTGTGCTGTTCTGGTTTATACCTATCTTCAATCCAAAGTATTTTTTTCTGGACTACTGGGAATGTGGTTTTAAAATTTCTTTAACATATTTTCTTTACATATTAATATTTCATGTATCTTTCAATTTTCATAGATAGAATTTCTGGGCACAATAACTTGAATTGTCATTTATCATGTTCCAGGATTTGAATAATATTTCTCTGTCCTTCTGTGTCTGTAAGTTTCTCACCCATAAGTAATTTTCTGGTTGGTCTAACTTCATTTGCTATTTGGCACTTCTCTCATACTTCAGTGCCTTGTTAAGTTTGCTGTTTTTAGTGAATTAGGTATAGTATGTGGTGCCTAGTTTCTATTCTGGTCATATCTATTGCTTGTGCTGTGGGATTCTTCTATGAACATGAGTATGTTTTTTTTTTTCTCAGTTTCATTAATTTCCTTCTATGATTTTGGTGAAAATATAAAGTATAACTTTGACCTTGAACATTTTTCTTTCTTTATGACTATAATTCATAGCCTTTGTATTTTGATATGTTTCAAAATTGTTATTGGCATTCACAATATTTTAAATTCATTATTATTTTTATGTGATACAGTGTTGCTACCTATTAGCTTCTACAAGCTTCAACGGATGTTAATCTGATAAATTGATTTTCTGATAAATTCTGGTAAAATGTCTAATGTCCTGGCATTTTCTAATTAAAATTCTTGTATTATACAACCAGGATACTTTCTTTCTTGTCCTGTTTCTCCCATGGTTAATGATTTTTAGGTGGAAAATGCAATTGGATATTACCAACCTGAATATCCATTCCTACTTTACATTCATCCAAAAAATTCCCCTGATATTTGTCTAATCAGAAGCAGGTTTCCTAGTGCATATGTCTGATGTAGTAAAATTTCATACCTTAAAATATAATGATTCATGTTCCTTGACTGTATTTTTAGGGAACTTCAATTTTAAGCATAGGTGACTTCTGCTTAAATGTAAATATCAACCCAGGGCAAAATACAATCAATTCAGAAGAGAGAGTCTAAATTAGGAATTATTTAAATCTGTTTGGTCTGTAGATACACTTGTGGGTAATTGTTTTCCCTAAGTATTAATTGATATAGAAATACTCTACATATTAAGATGGTCATAATTTTCTAGTAAGATTTCCTCAAATATCAATATTTGGAGGTATCTAGAAGATAGCATTTGAAGAGTCTTATATTCCCATTCTACACTTGACTGTGGATGTATTGCATTTATTTTCTTCCTAAATTCACCACATAATGATCAATAGTCTAGAATTTTCAGTCCAAATGAACCACAGTTGATATCTATGGCAGTTACTGTATTTATTTCATCAGAGCAACCAGTATGATAATAAATCAGTGACATGAATTTCTCATACTAACCCAGTACATAACATGTGCTTTTACAATTTGTTGATGTAACTTTCAAGTAAATCATTCTTCATAAAATATCCACTAGATGTTTTATAGACTTGTAAATGTTCATAAACCCATTAAGTGCTATTTATCCTAGAATGAATATGTAATTTCAGCTTGCAAACTTATTGAACAAGTAAAACTTTCTGGATCCACAAGAACTCTGGTAATGTAAAAGTTTTGTCATGCTTCTTCCTCTCAGCCCCTTGCTCCCATAAATTAGATCAGACTCAAAATATATTCATAAATACTTTGTCCTTATGGCTAGGCTCTTCTCTGGCTAGATATAAAGTATTCCATCAATTCTCACCTATATTCTGCTACATGGCTGGTTACCTGTACTCAGGTACCATGCACATGTCCTTTCCCATCAATAGTCTTCCCAGCAAATTCTGTAGTTGCTGTCACTGACTAGAATATTTCTTCTCCAGGTGACACATTTCCTGTTCTCGCCAAAAGAGGCATCACAAATTAGAAAGGAGCCACATACAGACAGAAACAAGATATTCTCACTATATTGTAAGGTGCCTATGTACCATGAAAAATACGTATTTTCATTAGCTTAGTATAGTATATTATCTCATGTTAATACCATAGTGAAAACATGGAAAATATGCTTTGGAATTCTACAGGAATGAAGAGGAAGATGGTATCAATGGACGATGAAGAGAAGATCTGATCTCTAGTTTAAGAATTAGTATGATTGGTATTAGGATAGAGTTTTATACAATTTTGTGTGTGTCTTGAATCAGTAACTGCACAATTTTGCACTATTTCCTGCTTACCTTGAAATTTAAGATGATATACTAGTATCATATAGGAATTTGGAAGAATAAATTGGAATGGATTTTAAGTACAGAAGCATAAAATCAAGTGGCCAATATTCTAGTAAAGGAGAAATTTTGTCATAATTATCTTTACATATTAGTGAATGGGAATGGTTTCTATTTTTTAATGTATTAGCATACATAGAGAAGACTAGAAAGTACTTGGGAGCCGGAAAATGAACATGCTTGGGCACATATATTTTAGAGAAGAATGTCTGTAACTTTACATTTGTTTCTAAGGAACAAGAGTTGGAAGGACTTTTAGGAAATTTTGTAAAAGGTAAACAGTCCCACAGGCACTGGCCTTAAGACTTTCATTTGAATGACTGAAGATAATAAATTGTCTGAAAATGGCTAAATTTCCACTGAATCACTTTATTACTTTTTAATAAGCTTTCATTTGATTAGAAAGGAAACATACAATAAAAATGAATTGCTGTACCTGAAAAGATTATACATGTCTGGGAACTGCCAAAATTATGTTAAATGAATGACTAATTAGGGTTATACTTTTCACTCACTCTTAGAAGACAGGGCACTTTTATTTATACAGGGAAATAAAGGTATTGATGAGATACCAAAGGAGATAATAAGCCAAGAGAAGTGTCAAACTTACTACCTAGAAAATGTTGTGATCTGAAACGACACAACAAGCCAACTGAATGAAGCATTCTGTAGCCATCCTGAAGACATCATGGCCAATCTCATTGCTGTGACAGTTGAAAATTAGATATAGAGCCTTAGTCTTTCATGTTTTTTTTCCCCTCAGGATCTGACACCAAAAAAGCAGTTTTAACTCTTCAACATTATGATTTAAAATTCTTCATTTATCATTTCAAATTGTCACATTAATCAGGATTTTTCTAGCTATCATACATCTATCAGATTGGAGAAAACTTATGTCTACCTTGATGCCAAAGGTATGACACAAATGTCTCAATGTTGTTTAAAGGTTCTTTTGCTGCTTGTCTTTTGTCCAGTCATTCATTACTCCACACCTCTTGCTATGCCTCCTTACCAAAAATACAATTCTGTGACTTTATTCTGATTGCTGTCCTGGAGCCTATCATGAAGGATGGAAATCAATAGAATCTGAGATAGAGCTATCCACATTTTTTTTGCCTCTTTTTTATTGAGAATTATTTCACATTTGTCCTTCATAGTTCTTTTTCTTTGATGACATAGAACTGTCATAGACATAAGTCACTTTAATAGGTTAAGTTAAACACTGTTTTAAGTCAAGTTATTCAAAGCTTACTATTTACTGTACATCTGTGATTTAGAAACTTTGTACAGTTTCAAAAATTTATGCAAATAACTTGTATCTCAATTTGTAAATGATTCATATTAGAGGAGTTATAATTTCATGATAATGATTCACACCTAAAACCTCATCAACTAGAAGGTCCAGTCAGAGGATTTTCCAATAGAAAACCAATCTTGGGTGACTAATGATATACCATGATTCAAAATACACACAGGCACACACACACAGAGAGAGAGAGAGAGAGAGAGAGAGAGAGGAGAGAGAGAAGAGAGAGATCAGATAGATACAGACAGATATAGACAGACAGAAACAAAACAAGAAAACAAACAAACAAAAATATAAACAAAATATTTTCATTTTAAACTGTACATTGATAGTATAAAAAGGTATTGGTAGTCACTCATGATATTTCCTTTAGCAATTGCTTTTTATTGATGCTTTCAAACATCAAAAAGGCTTCAGTACATACTTAGTTCTACTTTAGATGTTGCATTTGGGGAAGGCTTGATTCATTACAGCTCTTTAAGTAAGAGTCATAAATGTATGGCACTAAGGAGGTGGAATTGTGAATAATTTCAGTCAGAACTTTGTTTTCAAATTTATTAAACTTTATTTTTATTGAGATTTTTTCACTATTAAAACATTTTTTTACTAGTAACGTTTTAAAAAAATGTTAAAGGCTTTATATGTTTGGTAATGCTCAATAACAAGTTGCCCATACAATCACAAGTGTAATCTAATACCCAACCTAGATATAACAACTACCTTTGACTGGCAGAGACACGTGAACATCAGCCTCCATATTCCCCTTCCCCTTCCCCCTCCTCTCTCTCTCTCTCTCTCTCTCTCTCTCTCTCTCTGTCTCACTCTCTCTTGTCTCCTAGCTCCTCCTCTCCTTCTCCTCCTCCTCTCCTTAGTCCTCCCACATTAGCTCCTCCCACATATCACCATTCCTGTTAAAATAAATCTTTTCTCTCAAAATACAATTAGAGTATAACTATACCAATTTGTATCAGTAAGGTACAAGATAGACCTAATACCCAGTTCATCATTTTGTTGACTAACCAGAATCTCTGTCATCTCTCCTAACTAAAAGACTTAGTTCTGAGCCTGGCCTTTTTCTTGACTTTAGAATGAATGTCAACTGAAAACCATCTTCTCAAATCTTTTCTCTCAAAGTAAATAGCCGGGATTGGCTATGAGAAATAAGTCTTCAACCCCATCAGAAATCCAGAATGGCTGAATTAACTGAAATTATGGGAAGCACAAAGCATAGCTTCTAAAACGTAGCCAATTTATAGAGACCACTGAATACCTGGACAGTTCCTATACTACAAAACTTGGAGTATCTGATCTTCAGCCTTCTGGCCCAGGATCATCTGACAGACCTAGTGATGCAGAATTATTAAGGGCTGATTACTCTGTTTTGGCAGATATAATCAGTCAACTATTCTGCAAGTGTGTCCTTTTCAGGACAGTAATTTGTCTGTAGATGAAAAGAGGCAATTCTTGCCTAGTGGCTGTCTCACCACAACTGGAGTAACTCCAAAGATGCTCAATTTCTTCTCAGAATCCAAGACAGAAGCTGTCAGGAGCAGAGAGGTCTCTAATCAAAATAAACCTTAATATAGAAATGTTTGTAATGTCAATTCTGTGGACTTCTGATGTTCTGAAAACCAACTATGCATGCAAGGCAATCTGGACTGTTATCTGTTAACTCTTCTCAGTTATTTCTAAGTAAAATATAGAGAACACCCTAACAATAAACCCGAACCATGAATTTGCTATAGGCCCTTAATTCACAGGCTAACCATCTCAAATCAGTTAAAAAAGTTAAAGAAGGACTGGGTCTAAGCCTTGTAATCCTAAATGTGTTATATTGGCACAATGTCTATGAGGGTATAATTTCCCTCCTTGTATTGGAGCTTTCCTGCTATTATCCTTTGTAATATTGGGTTTGTAGAAAGATATTGTGTAAATTTGGTTTTGTTGTGGAATATCTTGGTTTCTCCATCTATGGTAATTGAGAGTTTTGCTGGGTATAGTAGCCTGGGCTGGCATTTGTGTTCTCTTAGAGTCTGTATGACACCTGTCCAGGATCTTCTGGCTTTTATAGTCTCAGAGTGAAGTCTGGTGTAATTCTGATAGGTTGCCTTTTTATGTTACTTGGCCTTTTCTCCTTACTGCATTTAATATTCTTTGTTTGTTTTTGCATTTGGTGTTTTGATTATTATGTGACAGGAGGTATTTTTTCTTCTCCTTTTTTTTTTTAGTTTGTTATAAAAGCATGTACTTTAGGAGATAATGTCTTGATTTGTATAGATTATGAATATGGTTATATACACAAATGTTACAAATCCTAGTCCTGACTGCCACATGCATATCCATCACCCTCTAACTCTTAACATATCATCTGAATCCCTAGTTGTACTAGAGGTGATATACAGATCAGTATCTCTAGAGTCAGAAGTCTTTTATCTTCCAAAACATCTAAAATGTTCTTCCATGAACTGATGTTCATCACTAATAGGCTTCTGACAGCCTTTTCCCTCTTAAGTGACCCCTCCCAACTTACATTGCCTCAATATGCATTTGACTGCTAAAGCAGCTTCAGTACTAAACATATATACACATCTCCCTAAAAACTCAAGAGTTAACTTTATTAATGTTCCAGATTTAAAGATTGGTTTTATTTACTCCAAAATTCACCTTTCCAGTAGTTCAAAGACCACAGCTCTGGTTCTAAAGTATTCCCAGTTGTGCTCACATCCTGATGCCATTACTCTAGCCCTCTAAGAATTTAATAGGCATGCTCCCTAGGAACAGCACCTCATTGTCAAGGAAGCGAAGCGAGATGGAACATCTCTTCCTCCTATGTTTTCCATGCTGATCTATCCAGTAATAAGAACCCAGTCCTGAGCGGTATGTTCATTATATGGTGAGCTTACAAAGCCAGGCAACTGTTTGCAATCTGGATGGCAAGGTTTTCTCAGAACTTTAGATTTTCAGGAAAACCCATCTCACTTCTGGTCCTCAGGATTTTTTGAGACCAGGTTTCTTCACTTTGGACTGAAAGTAATGCCACTCATCAATTCTTTGAATATCAAGACCCATACATAGAGCACACACAGGTATGTAGGAATTTACAATTGTGGGCTACATTTATTACCTCACATCTTCCTAGAATGTTAGGCAGATTCCCAACATGTAGACAAGAAGGATGCAAAGAACCTACTTAGACCACATGGAAAATGTTAGCATTTAATTAACCCCTGGAGTGGCTTTTAAGCCACCAGAACACAGGCACCTCCAACACCCTTAATCTTCTCTTCAGCTCTTCTACTGAAGAATTTGGCCTTCACGATGACAGGTTGCCTAGGGAGCTTTCCCTTGCCAAGAACTTTGTAGTAGCCTGATCAAACAACATCAATGATGGGAGCAGCTCCAGTCTTGTTTTTGGCTGCATTGACCAGCATCTGCTCGATGACCAACATCCATAATTTATCCAGGTTGACAGTTGGGCAGAAGCTCTGGTTCCTCTTCAAGTGGTAATGCCTCATACCAACTTTCCAGAAGTAACTTGAATGATATTTGTCAGAGTTGATCCTGTGGTGGTGCATGCCCCCAGCATTTCCGCGGCCTCGATGCGGCTGTGGCCGTGTCTCACGTGGCCCCGGAGTTTCTGGGTCTTCCTCAGTCTGGATGGCATGGCAGTGGCAGAAAGGAAAGAGTGGATATTTTTTTTTTCTGGTCTAGTCTATTTGACATTTTGTAGGCTTCTTGTATGTTTATGGGCTTCTCGTTCTTTAGGTTATGGAAGTTTTCTTCTATAATTTTGTTGAAGTTATTTATTGGCCCTTTAAGTTGGGAATCTTCACTCTCATCTATACCTATTATCCTTAGATTTGGTCTTCTCATTGTGTCCTGGATTTCCTGGATGTGTTGTGTTAAGAACTTTTTGCATTTTGCATTTTCTTTGACAGTTGTATCAATGTTTTCCGTGGTATCTTCTGCATCTGAGATTCTATCTTCTATCTCTTGTATTCTGTTGGTAATGCTTGCATCTATGACTTTTGATTTCTTTCCTAGGTTTTCTACCTCCAGGATAGTCTCCCTTTGAGATTTCTTTATTGTTTCTACTTCCATTTTTATGTCCTGGATTGATTTGTTCACTTCATTCACCTGTTTGATTGTGTTCCTTGTAATTCTTTAAGAGATTTTTGTGTTTCCTCTTTAAAGGCTTTTACCTGTTTACCTGTGTTCTCCTCAAATTCTTTGCGAGTGTTATTTACGTCCTTCTTAAAGTCCTCTATCATCATCGTTGGAAGTGATTTTAAATCTGAATCTTGCTTTCCTGGTGATATGGGGAATTCAGGACTTTCTAGTGTGGGAGAACTAGGTTCTAATGATGCCAAGTACCTTGGGTTGCTGATGCTTATGATCTTGCACTTGCCTTTCACCATCGGATCACCTTATTGCTACCTGCCCTGTTTCTTACTACAGCCTGTCTTTCCTATTATCTTGGTTGCTTCAGACCTGTGTTGGGTGGGTGTTACTACTGGGGATTAGAGCTGGGGTCCAAGATCTACTCAGTGCTCGGGTCCAGACTGGAAGGAACCAGTGCTCCAGGCAAGGAGTAAATTCCTGGGTCCTAGTGGGCCCCAGTTGCTCCCTGTTTGGGTCAGGTGTTGCTGTCTCCTTACCTAAGATGCTGGTTTAGAGCTCCTCAGGGGCCCACTTCCTCTGGGTTTTGTGAGATTGGGTGCTCAGTCAGAACTTGCAGTTGTAGTAAACTTAACATTGAATAACTATCAGGACACAGAGGGTGAACCGTCCCTGTATCCCGAGATGAAGTCTACTTGATCATGGCGGATGATATATTTGAGGTATTCTTGTATTCAATTCGAGAGTACTTTATTAAGTATTTTTGCATCAATATTCATTAGAGAATTTAATCTGAATATTTTTCTTTGTTTAGTGTTTGTGTTGTTTAAATATTAGAGTGACTGTGGCCTCTTCAAATGAGCCTTCTGTTTCTATTTTGTGGAATAGTTTCACAACTAATGATATTGATTCTTCTTTGAAAGTCTGGGTTGAATTCTGTGGCTAAAAAAAATGGTGTCCTGGCCCCTGTGGGCTTATTAATTGATTGTGGGAATTTTTTAATGGTGGCTTCTATTTTGGTAGGGGTTATAGGTCTGTTGATCTTGATATAATTATGATAAGTGGCCTCTGTCTAGAAAGTCATCCAGTATGTTTAGATTTTTCAAATTTTTGGAATACAGGCTTTCGAATTAAGAACTAATGATTCTTTAAATTTTCTCAGTGTCTGTTGTTATGCCTCTCTTTTCATTGTTGATTTTGTTTATTTGGGTACTGTCTTTTTGTTAAATTGGCTAAGGATTTGTCTTTCTTGTTGATTCTTTCAAAGAATGAGTTCTTGGTTTTTGTTGCTTCTTTGTATTGTTTCTAATATGGTTTCAGCACTAATTTTGGTTATTCCATCCCCTGTACTCATTTTGTTTTATTTTTTTCTAGAGTTTTCAGCTGTATTTTTAAATTTCGGGCTGGAGAACTTTCTGATTTCTTTATGGAGGCACTTAGAGCTGTAAACTTTCTTGTTAGCATTGTTTTCTTTATATTCTCAACTATAGGCAAAGTTATTTGTTTGTTTGTCTTTTATTGGTTTGTTTCTCATATTGATTAATTAATTAATTAGTTAATTAATTAATTTCTATCTCCTAACAGCATATCCTTATCTGTCCTGTCCTCTTAATCCCTCACTCTCATCTCTCTTGCTTCAAATCCACTGTTCTTCTTCTCTTAAAAGAGGATATCAACCTGCTTTTGCATCAAGGCTGGAATAAGACTAGGAGCATCTTTATCTCTGGAGTTTAAACAAGGGACCCCAGTTAGGAGAAAAGGATCCTAATCAAGCAATGTACTCAGAGACAGCCCCTGTTGCAGCTTTAGAAGTCTCACATGAAGATCCAGCTGCATAACTTTTAAACATGTGTGAGTGTATAGGTCCATTTCATGCATGCACTCTGGTTGGCAATTAAGTCTCTAAGAGCCCCTCTAGATTATTGATTCTGTAGGCTTTCATGTGATGTCCTTGACCCATTTTGTTCCTTCAGTCCTTCTGCCAGGATCACACAAGCTCTACTGCATTTTAAACTGTGGGTTTCTACATAGTTTCTATCAGTAGCTGGTGGACACCTCTCTGATGACATTTATGCTAGACTCTTATCTGCAAGTATAGCAAAATATTATTAGTAGTGACAGTCCTGGGCTTCCTTTCATGGATAGGTCTCAAACTGGGTCAATTATTGGTTGTTTTTCCCTCTTTATTATTCCTGCACATCTTGTAGTTAGGAAAAAATTGTAGGTATATGTGTTTGTGGCTTAGTTGGTGCACCAATATATTCATTGGAAGTCTTGCTTGATAACAGGAGATGGCAGGTTCAGACTCCATATCCTTCGTTGCTAGGAACCTTCACTAGGGTCATACAATGCTGAGAGTTTCCATTTTCCTAGGTCTGTAGCTCATCACAGAGATACCCCCACTACTCACCCCCCACCCCAGTTCAGTTGTAACTTCCAATGCTCTCTCTCACCTGCCTTGCCCTCCTCATTCTTCCTTTTCCCACCACTACTCCATCACCCAACATTCACCTTCATCTACTTCTGACACACTTTATACACATGGTCCAGGGACTCTTGACTATTCCTTGAGGAAAAACTTTCATATATTAGAAGGTATGCTTCAAACTTTCAAGAACCAAACCACTGAATCTTCTTCTTAGCCTTTATGCTTATGAGATACAACAAGAATCATAAGGGCACAATAACTCTAATGGTGCAGTGGTAACACATATACCTTGACTGTAATAAATCCATGTCTCATTGGATATACATAATGCTCCACAAGTAGAATGTTATGACTGTACTGGAAACATAGGTAATGGTTAATAATGTTATAGATCTGAGAGAACTTATAACCACAAAATTAATTAATGAGTATAATCCCCAACCACACTATAAATATGTTTTCTTATACCAGCATGTAAGTGCAATCCTCAAACCATATCAATGAAAGTTCTCTTTGCAACAGTAAGAGACCCTTTCTGAAAGCCACAACCAAAATGCATGTTTATGAATGCAAGCTTCAATGAACACACAAATAAAACAACTCTGGCACTTAAAGTTTAAGGAACATTACAGAAAAAAAGGCAGAGAAGTTGTAAAACACAGAGGATCATAAAGTTTGCTTAATACTCTTGTGTCTAATGTCAGAAGCAACATTGATAAAATCTCATCAATATCCCTGCCTAAATATGAGCTAAAGCATGAACAATAGCATGTGAAAGAATGCAAATTGATCCATTATTTCTCCCTGTACAAAGTTAAGTTCAAGTGGATCAAGGACTTCCATATAAAACCAGATACACTGAATCTAATAAAAGAGAAAGTGGGAAAGAGCCTTGAACACATGGCACAGGAGAAACTTTCCTGAACAGAACACCAATGACTTATGCTCTAAGATCAAGAATGGACAAATGGGACCTCATAAAATTGCAAAGCTTCTGTAAGGCAAAGTTGTGTAGCAACAGATTGGTCAAAGATCTTTACCAACCCTACATCTGATAGAGGGCTAATATCCAATATATACAAAGAACTCAAGAAGCTAGACTCCAGAGAACCAAATAACCCTATTAAAATGGAGTACAGAGCTAAACAAAGAATTCTCAATTGAGGAATAACAAATGACTGAAAATCACTTAAAGAAATGTTCCACATCCTTAGTCATCAGGAAAATGCAAATCAAAACAACCCTGAGATTCCACTTTGCACCAGTCAGAATGGCTAAGATCAAAAAAGTCAGGTGACAGCAGATGCTGATGAGGATGTGGAGATAGAAGAACATTCCTTCATTGCTGATGGGATTGTAAGCTGGTATAACCACTCTGGAAATCAGTCTGGTGGTTCCTCAGAAAATTGGACATAGCATTACCTAAGGACCCAGCTATACCACTCCTGGGCATATAACCAAAAGATGCTACAACATATAACAAGGACAAATGCTCCACTTTGTTCATAGCAGCCTGATTTATAATAGCCAGAAGCTGAAAGAAACAAGAGGTCCCTCAACAGAGGAATGGGTACAGAAAATTGTACCCATTTACACAATGGAATACTACTCAGCTATTAAAAATGACTTCATAAAATTCTCAGGCAATTTGATGGATCTAGAAAATAGCATCATGAGTTAACCCAGTCACAAAAGAACACACATGATATGTACTCACTGATAAGTGGATATTAGGCAAAAAGCTTGTAGTACCCACGATACAACTCATAGACCATATGAAGCTCCAGATGAAGGAAGACTTCAGTCCTGTTTAGAAGGGGGAACAAACTAGTCACAGGAGGTCGAGGGTGGAGAGATTTGTGAGGAAGAGAGGGGGAGGGGAAAATGGGGGATCAGGTATGGGAGGATACAGGGAAGAATTACAGAGAGTCAGGAAATTGAACAGAGTTGTTATCAATGGTGGATGGGAAACTGGGATAGTCACCAGAAAGTCCCATATGCCAGGGAAACAAGAGACTCACAGGACCCACCAGGGATGACATTAGCTGAAATACCCAACAAAGGGGAGAGAGAACCTTTAGAGACCATATCCAGATGTTAGACATGGCCCCTGGTTGAGGGATGGGGCCACCAACCCATCTCGAAAATTTTAACCCAGAATAGTTCCTGTCTAAAGGAAATAAAAGGACAAAGAATGGAGCAGGACTGAAGGACAGGGCATACAGAGACTGCCCCACCTGTGGATTCATACCATATGCAGACACTAAACCCAGATACTATTGCTGATGCCAAGAAGTGCTTGCTGGCAGGAGCCTGATATAGCTGTCTCCTGAGAGGCTTTCCTAGAGCCTGACCAAAACAGATGCAGAGGTTTGCAGCCAACCATCAGACAGAGCAGGGGGAACCCAATGGAGGAGTTAGGGGAAGGACTGAAGATGCTAAAGGGGTTTGCAACCCCATAAGAAGAATAACAATATCAACTAATGAAAACTCCAGAGCTCCCCAGGACTAAACCCAGAACCAAAAAGGGAGTCATTGCTCTAGTTCCATATGTAGCATAAGATGGGCTTATCTGGCATCAGTGGGAAGGAAGGCCCTTGGTCCTGTGAAGGCTTAATATCCCAGAGTATGGGAATGCTAGGGTGGTGAGGCAGGAGTGAGTGGGTGGGTAGGGGAGCACTCTCAGAGAAGCAGGGGGGAGAGAGTATAGGATAGGGGATTTGCAGATGGGAAACCTGGAAGGGGGAAACATTGGAAATATAAATAAATAGAATAGCCAATAAAAAGAAAATAATCTAGATCATTATTAAAACATTAAACATTTTTAAAATTGTGTCCATTACATGTCTTCCATCAAAATTAAATTGATCACTGAAAGCAAATGCATATCCATACCATACATCATAGAATCTGAATCTCTGAGGAAGGGGTGAGAAATATAGAACTCTGTCTTTCCAAAATCCAGATGAATTGCTATGAAAGCTGATATTTCCAAACAACTATTTCAACAAAGATGTGAACTTCCAACAAAATTGATTTATATTTACCGATGAATATTGAGGAGATAATAAAGAACCAAATATTTGTCCTTTTGTGTGACTATGGGGAATGTGAGCTAACTATGGTCCTAACATATTGGAATATAAATGAAATCAGTCCAGTACTTGTTAAATGTTTCTCAATTTTACTGTTCTTTAAGGACTTTGCCCTAAATGCGTAATAGCAGAAATTTAATTACAAATTACCTAACAGTGAAGAAAAAAATTGCTGGAATATTTTTTTGTCAGAAAACCATTAAAACATATAAGCATATCTTTAAAATAGTACTACTATGACGTATAATAGAGGTCAAGAGTTTTGATTGTTTTTTCTTTTTCTGTCTTTTTTTTTTTTTGAGGAAAGTCCAGCTGAAAACTTCCTGATCATTGGAGGCTGGAACCTGGATGTGCCTCCTAAGTACTGTACACATGGTTTACTGTGATTGGCTATTGCATACAGGGCAGCAATACCAAATTTCAGGTCCAGTACCTCATCATTTTGAAAGGGCATTAAAGACAATCCATTGACAAAATAGATTTACATGTGAATTTTTGCAGTAGAACCTCAAAGTAAACAGGAATTGTTCTTTTCAAGTACACATATGGCCATTACAAATTCAGATTTGGGATTAGCCTCTGAGAGGCTTTCTAATTATTATAACTAGCTTTTTCTTAAATATGTCATATCCTCTAGTAAGAGCAGGGTCATGTACTGCATTTTTCTGTCCTTTTAAGACTAAAACTATATTTTTTCATAAAGAAGGAACTTTCTTAGATTAGATATGAACTTGGGATATTTGAAGACAAAACATGATGAGTTTGGATGGACAAGAATTTTAAAATTCAGGGAAATTTGATAGTAGTTAGGATGGGGTTGAGAAAATAAAGGGGATTCTAAGGAAGGTAGTGTAAATGCAAAGGGAGGCCTTGGAAAACTAGGGCATCTTTGTGAAGGAAAAGGTAACCCCTATTCCACCCCATGCATTCCAACCCAAGAGAAAGAAAGTTAGTGGAGAAAAAGGGTATATACCTCTTTAGGCTACTTTTTGCCAATTAGGGGCATTTGGTACCTAGAGGCTAGTCTAATCTTTGACATCAGAATATCCAGCAACCCAGAAACCCAGCCATAACAACCATCTACTCAGCAAATGTAATAACAAAAGTAGCAGCAGAAATCAACAGAGAACAGCAGGGGCAGCAGCAAGGGGTGCAGAATTTGCCAAAGGTACTGTTGGGACTCTCTCTCATATTTATACCTTCCCCAGAGCCAACAGAATTTAACTATGCAACTACTAGTGCATAAGGCAAGTGAAAAGCCAGCATAGGGAGCTTTCCCACCCATCATACATGGAGGTAGACTTCATTGTGAATTCTGTGGGTGTCACTAAAGGACTTAAATTGGGGTTACTTAATACCAGAGGATGCAATCCTCAAAATTTTACTTGTGCTTTACTGTGGGCATTGGCTTTAGTAGATATGAACAATGATGGCAATGATGCAGACAATAAGTGATGAGGCTAGGAGAAGTGTTGAAAAGTTCTGAAGGCATTCTGTGAAATTGAGTGAGTTTTTTTAATAAATAGGAAAAGTAAAAACAAAATCCAAAAAAAAAAAAAGCCAAGGATGATTGCAGGTTGTAGCTGAAGTATTTAGGATAAAATTAAGACCACAGAACTCATGTTATCATAAATATTTTCCAGTCACCATGTACTGCTGTTGATGCATGCACCTATAAACCAATTTAATTTTTATAATAACATTGTTTGTTTCTTTATATTTAATTACATTTATTTACCTATTTATGTGTATTATGTGGATGTGCCATGACATGTATGGAGAGATAGAAGACAGCTGAGTGAGGTCAGTTCTCTTCTACAGAGATGGCCAGGGATCCAACTCAACTTCTCTGGTTTGGCCCCTTATTCATTTTGCCATCTCACTGATCCTAAGGCAGCAAATCAGAATTAAATGTAAATTTTGGCACATTGCTAGAATCACAGCAATGGGGACAGAGTGGGCACTAGTTTTTACCTATATAATAAAACTTGTCTTGAAAAATACAGAAACAAAAAGAAACAACATGAACAACAGCAAAAAAATTAGATAAGCTTTAAGGAAAGTTAAAAAGACAGAGAAACACACAGTGGGTAAGACATTAGCAAGTACTGAATTCAAACACAGGAACTAAGGGCTTATCTGACTGAATCATCAATAGTATTATTGACAGCTGAACAGAAAGATACAAACAAATGTTTATTGTGTTTGGTAACAGAGTATTGATGATATACAACTTCTAAAGAATAACTAATGGGACCTACATTGTACAAGTAAAGAAGTGACTCTATTTTCATCACTTTGCCTATGCATATCCCATGCACAAAATAGAATGTAAATTAAAAAACAATTCTTGGTGAAAAAAGAAAGAAGAGAGAAACAAAATAGTCATCTGATGTGGATGGAGAGAGGGAACAGGGTTGGACAGGGGATGAGGAGATGAATAAGATGGGGATCAGGAATTGGAAGGGAGGGTGGGAATGTGAATGGAAATCAGAGCAATGAATCATTGGGAGAAGCAGACCTAGGAGGGGAGGGTCTGGGGAGTCTATTGAGGTGACCCTAGCTGAGATCCTTACCAGCAGGGTACATGGAACCTGAAGTGGACACATCCTGTAGCCAGGTAGGACTTTCAGTGAAGTTAGAGGTACATTAACAACCTTAGAAACCTTCAACTACAAATTTGCTCTACTTTCAAGATGCTAAGGGACAAGGTTGGAGTGGAGGCTAGGGTACAGCTAACCAATGATTACACTGGCTTTAGCCCCATCCCATGAGAGAGATTCAACCCCTGACACTATTAATTATATTCTGCTATGCTTGCAGACAGGAACCTAGCATAATTGTCTTCTCAGAGGCTTCATCCAGTAGTGGATTGAAACAGATGCAGAGACCCACAGCTAAACATCAGGTGGAGCTTGGGAAGTCTTGTGGAAGAGTAGGGGGGATAGAATTGATTGAGACAGAGGAATCAAGAACACCACAAGATTACCTACAAAGTCAACTAAACTGGCCCCATGTGGGAAATAATGGGGCGGGGGCCCGGCTCCAGGCCTCTCGCGTGGCAGTGGAAGAGGCCCCTCGATGGCGGGTCTTGTGAGCCTGGATTTGGGCCCTGAGGCAGAGTTGGAGTCCCATGGGCCAAAGTGGCAGCCTGGGGTTGGAACACTTCCCGCCTCCTGGGCGCTGTGGTTCCCACATGGTTGGGATGGTCGCAGAGGCGTGGAAGTAGGCTAAAGAAGACACAGGACTGGCTTCCATGAAGTAGTTTTATTGATGAGAATGGTGAATCTAATTGAAGTGCGCTCCCTGGCAACATGCCAGGAGAAGCTCCCTTAAATTTGGGAGCATCAAGGGGAGGAGCTAGGGAGGGGAAAATTTAATTACCTACATCCCCCAGCCTCATTAATATGCAAATCTCAAGGCAGAGGGCTCTTAGGCATGCCCCTTACCCATGTCTTACATGACTTAAGATTACAGGTGAAATGGAGAGGGCCCCGGTTCTGGGGACATGGCCGCACCTGCAATCTCAGGGTTCCAGGCCAATGGCAACCCTTCCATGGTCCAACATCCCACCTCTTTTCTTTTATAAAAGGAGGGACATCTCTGTGTATTGGAGATGTATGTAGGCTGCACATGGGGGTTGTCTGGAATCCAGGAGCGGGGGGAGATAAAGTGCTGTCCCTGACAGACTGTTGTCTGTTGGGTCACCAGCTACCTCAGACCCAGTGCTCTACCTGGGAGACCAAGCCACCTCTTTGTAGTCCCATATCTCCACACCTTTTGATGAAAGTTTTGAATGAGGTCAAAAGAAAACACTACGCAGACGGGGGGGGGTGTAGCATAATTAAGTCGATGGTAAGGGAATTGAGGGTTGGATTGGGAAGGCAAGGGATCATTGAATCATTGAAATACAGGTTGTACAGTTTGCGGGTAATGACATTTGATTAATCTAAATAGACATTATGTTTTCCTCACTAACACGTTACTATATCTATGTAACTTTAGCAAAAGAGTTCATCTGTGGCTGGAAAGTCTGGATCTGTCTTCTGTCTCAGTGTGTTTCTTAGCGAGCGTTTCTGAGTCTTCAGTCAGATGAGATGGCTGGGAGAAGGCAGCTTGGCAGGTTCTAAGAGGTGGCGCTGTTTCTGGAGTCTGCAGTCTGATGAAATGGCTGCTTGGCATCTCAGGCAGGTTCTCTGCTGGATTTGTTGGTATAATCACAGGGAAGTAGCATCTCCTGCGGGAGATGCCTGGAAAGGCTGGATATCTGTCTTGGAAAGGCAAAAATGTTTGAGGAAATTTTAGTCTTGGAAGGTATCTTTGAGTCTGCTTTTTGATGGCTGAAGGAGAAAAATATCATGTTAATCTTGTCTCTGGGATAGGCAGCAACAGTTTGTCTGTGAAAGGAAATTAGTTGTTAGTTAAAAGCTGAAAGATGGTGATCAGCATGTTGATTTAACCTGTGGAAGTAGATTTAGGTGACTTTAACCTTGAAGAAATTTTAAAAATTGAAAAGAAATGTTGAAAATCATGAACATTGTTGCTTTAAAGTTCCTGTTAGGGAAAAGGTTAGAGGGCAAGAAAATCTTGGCTTGAAAAGCTTTAATGGTGGATTTAAAAGAAGTGGGTGGGGGAGGGACTTTGCTCTGCTAGCAGGGGTTCCCCCTTTTGTTTTAATTTAAAATGGAAAGAAAAAAAGGAAGGCTAAGAGAGTTTTTGGGAGAGCATAGTCTCAGTTGTGAGGAGGAGTCTCTTAACCAAGGGAAAATTTCTCAGAGCATTATGGCTCTGAGCTGCGAAGGAGCCCCTGTTTAGCTGGGGGATGGGAAGAGTGGGGGGCTAGAAGCCGTCGCCATCTTGCCCTTGAGCTGGAACCACGTGGAGGGAGGCCTAGCTAAGAATTTGGCCAAACGTTAGGCAAGAGTATGAGAAAGAAAAAAAAAAAAGACAGAGAGAGAGGTGGACAGAGAGAGATGTAACTCACGGTTTTTTGCAGACGTCAGTGGGGGGGCACTTTTTGGACTGGCTCTGCACAAGTTGTCCACCACTTGGCAGGGGAGAATTGATGGCCCGTGTTCTTCGGGTGTGTGTGGGCATGGAGTTTTTTGTTGTGTTGAGTTTCTGTGTGTCTGCCACGACACAATTAGCATGACAGGAGCACATGGATTTTGGCTGAGTTTATTTTATGTAACACCGGGCGAGTGTGGCGGGGTTTCGCCCAGCATAGGGAATTCTCAGTCTGGTTTTGCTGGGGTGTAGACCTCTTGGAAAAGAGGGGGGAAAGGGATATGGGGATCCTGCTCCCGGAAGCAGCTAGGGACCGACTGGTCTCAAGTCCTTGGGCTCTCAGACCGCTGAAAGACTGCGGAAGGACAGCCCAGCTGTGGGAATAATGAGGTTGGGAAGCCTGAATCCCCCAGGCCTCTAACATGACGGCAGAAGAGGCCTGTGACTGCGGCAGGGTCTCGCAGCGGATTCGGGCCTGGAGGCAGAGTCAGAGTCCTGCGGGCCAAAGTGGTGGCTGGGGTTGGAACACTTCCCGCCTCCTGAGCGCTGTGGTTCCCACATGGTTGGGACAGTCACAGAGGCATGGAAGTAGGCTAAAGAAGACACATGGACTGGGCTTCCATGAAGTAGTTTTATTGATGAGAATGGTGAATCTAGATGAAATGTGCTCCCTGGCAACATGCCAGGAGAAGCTCCCTTAAATTGGGAGCATCAAGGGGAGGAGCTAGGGAGGGGAAAATTTAATTACCTACATCCCCCGGTCTCATTAATATGCAAATCTCAAGGCAGAGGGCTCTTAAGCATGCCCCTTACCCTGTCTTACATGACTTAAGATTACAGGTGAAATGGAGAGGGCCCCAATTCTGGGGGCATGGCCATACCTGCAATCTCAGGGTTCCAGGCCAATGGCAATCTTTCCATGGTCCAACAGCCCCATGGGGCGCACAGAGACTCAACCACCAACCAAAGAACATGGAGTGGCTAGACCAAGGCCCCATACACATTTGTAGGAGATATACAGCTTGGTTTTTGTGTGGCTCCCATAACAGATGGAGCAGGCGACATTTATGACACAGTTGACTCCACTGGATTCCATTCTCCTCCCAGACTTGGTAATTGGATTCAGTGGGACAGAATCTGCTTAGTCCTACTGGGACTAGATGTCTCAGGACAGGGTGGCATCCAAGGTGGTTTCTCCTTTTATGAGGAAATGTGGGCAGTGAGCTGTGGGAAAAAGTCAGGTGCCTGGTTGAATGAGCTTTCTGAACTCCAGCACCCGGATACCAGAACCCTGGATACCCACTGGGACAGAAGGTGTTCAAGCTCTTCCTAGGTCTCTGGCTGTCCCCGCTTCAGCCCTCCACAGTCCCTCCCACAGAGAGGCCCATGGTCATCGGTCAAGTAGGAATAGCACCATCATGCAGATGAGGCATTCCCAAGCTCTCAGACGAAGCCAATAGGGAGTTACCTGCCGCCTACCTGCTGCCTGACCTTAACCCACCTCAAACTGTATATATATGGGCCCAACTCAAAAGTAAAGGTGCACGAGATTCATCTTGTTGTCTGAGAGCTTCTGATGCAGTCTCTCTACTCTTCGCCAGCCAGCCGGTGCCTCACCAAGGCACTTCAAAGAGCTGTAACACTTTTCAAAGAATTGTGACACTTTTCCCCTCTCTGCTGCCACTGCCGGTGGCAGAGGTGGCAGTGGCAGCTGCAGAAGCAGCAGCGGACTTTCCCTGCCTGCACTCTATCCCTCCAGACCTGTGGGCAGAGGCACCACCATTCGCACCTGCCTTTAGAGATCCTTGTGGGACCCCACCCGGAGTGGGTCCCACAAGGAAAAGGCAGCAGTAATGGAGGGAGGGATTTGTAGGGGTAGGGCTGAGAGGAAATGGAAGGAAGTAGGACTATGATTGAGATAAAACATGAATACATAAAAATTTGGTGAAAACAAAGAAACTAATTTTAAACAAAAATTCAGAACTATAGTCAAATATAGTAAATAGTTGAGGAAAAGAGGCGTGCCCTGTTCATAGTCATCTTTGTGACTTTTATATTTGCAAATGGAAACATTTTCTAGAAACTCATGAATGCCAGATGACACTGTAGAAATCGAGAGACTGCTTTGGGAACTGAGAAGAAATATTAATGGCCCATGTGTTCAGATATAAAATTATTTTACATCCATAACTTAGAGACTTTTCTAAGAACAGCTATGAGCTGAGTGGCCAGAGGATGGTACTAAAAATGGAAATGTCCCTAAAACATTGCCCTTAAGTCTTTGATAGGAGTAGTTCCAGAAGGAAAAAAAATTGAGAAATGGTTGACATTTCAATGTGACTTTCCCTCTCGCGCACTCAGTTTCCAAGGAACTGTATTGCTTGCTCCCAAATAATACTGAGATTTAATGTGAGTTATGAAATATCTCTATAATAAAACTTAACTGCTCTATTTGAATAGGTGATGTGTGCCCCAAGTCCTGCACAAAACACAGTAACTGAATGAGTGTTATCTCTGGTATGTGTAATCAGTAATTATTGGAGATATGGTATTAATTTCCCCACAAAGGTCATCAGGAGTGATGCTAGTGTTGATATACTGAAGGAGCTGAGTCAGTTGTTGAACCAACCTGTTGATATACTGATCAGACACACGCAACAATCCATCTGTAATACACCTTAGTGTAAAAAACAAGAGTTTCTACTGATGTAGTACTGAAGGCACCACTGTCAAATTCATTATTTTCACAAGTGAGCTTATAATCAGACACAGATGTAGAAGACAGAGAGGTCCTTGGCTCACAAGTAAGCACTAGGGCAACCTGGTATATTAAACACATTGAGTTGTCCTTTCAAAGAAAGGCATGCCTGACCTGTGACACTGCCCAGATGGCTGGAGCAGACATGGTTATCAGCCTTGTGACTTTTGTGCTATCTATTTGGCTGAGACCACAACCAGATCTCCCATCTGCCAAACCTGCTGTGCAGACCCTTGTTGTGAGATTTTTTTTCTCAGTTAATCTATAGAACACGTGTTCATGCAAGGTGTCATCTGTAGTCAATCTATAAAATCCACTATTATGGAAAGTACCTTATGGAATGCATAAACTTTATTGAAGGGAAATGTACTTACAAAAAATTTCAAATTTTGTCATGTCTGGTCTTTATTTACTTAATTTGCTCCTTAAGCTGAATGATTTATGCATATTTTATTGTGCCTGCAGGGTTGAAACTAATTGTTGCTAGGAAAGTTTTCACTAAATTGTGCTGTGTTATTTATGCTAACACTAAACTACTTAGGTTGGGGTCAAACTCCTGAAGTTTGAACCAACACCAGCTACTTACTCATGTTGAATGAAACTACTGTCTGGACTTTCATATGTTGTTACTGTGCTGGCTGTGTTGACCACAAAGACTCCCACACAAAAAGAGTCAACACTCCCTGTTTTTGTTCATCACATTCTGTGAGAATCAAGCAGATTGTACATTACACCTCTGTTACACTCACAGAACTTAACTAATTTCTCTGTATTCAATCAGGCTTTCTCGTGCTCCCCTAACTTCATGGCCTGTTAGGATACATCTGTATCATTGATAGCAATGACCTGGCCCTCAAAGGAAGTCTCACTCATATCTAATGCTTGTCTTGCTCTTTCCTCCTTTGTCCACCCACTCATTCTCTCTTTTATTCTTTATGCACCTCCTGCCTGATATAGGCATTGTGCTTAGGCACCTGTTTGTGCCCTGGATCTAGCTTTGTTTTTTAAAGAGATGAAAACTAGTAGGAAATGAAATATAATTATCCAAGTTTTATTATCCTCTTTACCTGCAGAATTATTTCTCATTTGTTCTTTTTAATTCTCTATCATTGGTGATAAAAAGTGTCAGGATTTTCTTTTTACTTTTTAATTACCTCTTTAAATTTAATTGTATCATTTCCTTCTTCCACTTTTCCAAATTTTTTAATGTACCAATGCTTGTTCTCATTAAAATCCATGGACTCTTTATTAATTAAGTTTTGTTACATGCACATACATGTAAGAATACACACACACACACATAATGTTGCTTGTCTGTATTTTTAAGGGTTGATAATTATGTAATTAATAACCAATCAGTGTGTTCTTCCTTTGGGAAGATTATTTCTACAACTCTCAGTACTCCTTAGTTGTGTAGTGTTGAGTCATCATGGGCTTTACCCAATCCTACTGTTATTTTAGAATTTAAGGCTTATATTTTGTAAATAATGTTAGTGAAAATTTATAGGCAGTTTCTGTCATTACTAGGGAACACAACCCCATCACTAATTTTCTGATTCTTTCTAACACCCCTGCCCCATTCCATAGTACCCCCAAGACCTAGGTGTGGGAGTATTTTATAGATGAATCACTTACAGTTTGGCTCCAGCTATCAGCAGGGCTAATTGCCAGAAGCCAGTAACTTCTGGATCTCGAAAGAGAAAGCTTTAAATTGACAGAAACCAGCAGCTTTTGTCTCTAGATTTGCAAGAAAGAATTAAATTGCTGGTAGTCAGCAACTTTTGGCCCCTATCTCTTGATCAAGCAAACTCAGTTAGTCAACAGGGTCTCAAGTGAGGGAGTGAGGATTGAAAAAGAAGAAAAACAATTTGACAACATTATAACATGACTCCAGCCAGAGCTGAGGCTGAAGCAGCTTTATTTCTCTCCAGCCTGCTTTTATATCATTAAAGGTGTATCCAAAATCATGGTCAGTTTTTAGATCAAAGACAAACTAATCAATCTAAGTAATAAACAAGGAGATCACACAAGAAAATAATCAAGCAGAGTAAGCAAAAGGATTACACAAGGTAATAATTCAGTAAAGTAGTAAGCAAAGAGAACACTTGAGGTAAGCAAAGCCCCATGGTCCCTGTTTCTAAATATTCTTATCTGAGCACACTCCTTGTCCAAACCCAGTGACAAATGCCAAATTTCTAGAAGCTGCACCTAAAGCTCTCAATAATCTCTCACTCCATACTCCTTTCTCTGTCCTTCTTAAGAAACTCCATGCTGGGCTTGCTCATGGCAAATTTGGAGGATTGTGTCATTGGTTTGGGCTCCAGCGTTTCACAATCCAACACCATTCCCAGTTAGCTTTCTCTGTCTCTTTTTCTGCCTTGTGCTCGGGACCAGAGTGTAGGCTCTCAGCTATTTTTTTCAAAAGCATGTTTGCCTGACTGCTAATATGCTTCCCACTATGATGGTTATATACACAGTTTCTGAAACTGTGAGTCCAACTAAATGTTTCCTTTTATAAATTGTCTTGGTTGTAGTGTCTTTTCACAACAACAGAAAGGTAACTAAGATGTACATATTTAGAGAATATTTAAAAATTATAGATTTTAATATGTTTTTTTCAAATATCCTAAGGATTAGTTATCTCTCTCCTCATTTTTATGTTCTACTTTCATGTCTCCTTCCATGTTTGATTTTCCTTTATCCTTCATAATACCTGTGTTATACTACTTTTGTCCTCACTAGTTACTGGGAATATTTACAGGAACTGGTCTTTTGTGTGTACAGTTCCTAGGAACAATGAAGGCAATAGAGCATGCCATGGATGTAATCCAAGTACATGAGTTGTGTATGAAGATTAATATTTTATGATCACTTCTCATAGCTATATGAGATATTCTTTCACTTTCAAATGTTTGGATTTAACAGCAAAGCTGATGGAAGATAAGCATCTCATTTTGCCTTATCTGCATTCTCATTATTCTATATTTTTTAGTTGTTAAATAGGTATCTCATGTCAGTATGCTTCAGTGCCTTCAAATTTCTGTTCCCCTGGACTAAAGACCATTGATGAGAATACCTCATCAATGACACCTTGTGTTGCATACCTGTAGAAGACTGACTTCATTTTAGTTCACATGTATGTTTAACTCCCTGATATTGAACTGGAATTCCATTGAGAACTATTTTCTGTGAGTGACAGTTTCCTTAAGATTAACGCTATTCTCTTTTTTAAAAAATATTATTTTTTATTTATTTACATTCTAGTTGTTGCTCTCCCTCAGTTCCCCCTCCTGCAGTTCCTCATTCCATTCCTACTCCTTCTTGCCTCTGAGAGGGTGCACCCCACCAGACCTCCCCATTCCGTGGAGTCTCGAGGATAAAGCACATCTTCTCCTACTGACCAGAGCAGGTATATCTCTGCTACATATGTGCCAGGGGCCTCAGCCCAGCATATATATGCTCCTGGTTGGTGGCTCAGTCTCTGGGAGCTCCCTGTGGTCTGGCTTAGCTGAGACTGCTGGTCTTCATATGGGGCAGCTTTCCCTTTCATTTTCTTCAATTCTTCCCTGACTTCAACCATAGGGTTCCCCAACTTCAGTCCAGTGGTTAAGTGTAAGTATCTGCTTATGTCTCAGTCAGCTGTTGGTAGGGCCTTTCTGAAGACAGCCATGCCAGGCTCCAATTCATAAGCACATCATAGTTTAGTAGTGTCAGGCCTTAGTGCCCATCTCCCTACCCATGCGATGTATCCCAATTTGGGCTGGTCATTGAACCTCCTTTTCTTTAGTCTCTTCTCCAATTTTGTCCCTGTAGTTCTTTTAGATAGGAACAATTCTGCATCAGGAATTTTGACTGTAGGTTAATAACCCTGCCTCTTCACTTGAGCTCCTGTCTGTCTACTGGATGTGGACTCTTTGGGTTCCCTTTCTCCAGTGTTAGGCATTTTAGCTAAGGTCACCTCTGTGAGAATGAGAATTAAAAATATCTTTTGGCACAAATGCAGAGAAATTCATGGTCAGCAAAGACCACCAACAACTTGCTTAACTTAGCCATAATAATAATAATTTTTGAGCCCCTCTAGGGGCAGGGTGACCACAAACGAGAAAGAAAGTAGGAACGTGCAAGGACATGTCCAAACAAGTCTAAACATACCAGGGTGAGTAGTGGGCCACCTGGTGTTTTTTTCCCCACTTCCTCCCCCCTTGTGAAGTTTTATGATTAAAAATAACAAGTCATCTTAACCACCAAGTTAAGTGCTTACGCAAATTACTGATGTTTAAAGTATCCAATCATATGTAATCACACCAAGTTTCCCCGCTCACCCCTTCCCCAGCATATCAAAATCCCAAGCTTTCTGGGGTCTGGATCAAATTCTCAGCCTCCTGCGTGAGGTGTAATTCGATCCATGGGCCCATGCTAGTAAACTGCCTTTGCTGATTGCATCCAGAAGGTGTCTCATAAGTTATTTGTGAGCGCCGATCCGGACTGGAGTGTGGGTCTCCCTTCAGGGTCCCAACATTGTGGGGGCTTGTCCGGGATCTGCGCGACCACACAAGACCCTCGAAGACCCCTAGGAGGTAGGTCTGTGTGAATGGAGTGCTTTTGAGTGCGGCTGCTGTCTCTGTGTTTTGGTTTTGTTTTCGTGCTTATGTACAGCTCCACAGATTTCAGGAGCAGCCGCTGCTCCAGATTGTAAAAACTCAGCAGCTGCGGTGCTGATGCCTGCAGGCTGCGTGGCCGTGGGAGACACCCCAGCGGCAGAAGTCCTGCCATGAAAAGGGGTTGCGCATGAGGCAGAAGTCGCAACCGCAGGTTCGAGTCCTGCCATGAAAAGGGGGCCGCCCATGAAGGGAGTCAGGGGAGTCTGACTGCCCTGTTCTGGAAAGAGGGAGAGAGAGTACTCCTATTTAGGGGAAGATGTGGAATCCTTCCCCATCTGAGGCTGCGTTTGGTTGGTGTTTTGAGACTAGATGTGGAAGAGTATGTCTGTCTGTGTCAATCTTGTGTGTTTGTATTATAATTGTAAGTTTGTTAGCCTTTGAAATGGGACAGACTGTGTTGACTCCATTGTCTCTGACTCTGGATCATTGGACTGATGTTAGGGCTAGAGGACACGACTTATTGGTGACTGTGAAAAAGGGACACTGGCAGATCTTCTGTGCCTCAGAATGGCCTACCTTTGATGTAGGATGGCCCCCTGAGGGGACATTTGACTTAACAATCATAAAAGCCATTAAGGCAGTTGTGTTCCAGGAAGGACCAGGGTCACACCCAGATCAGCAGCCTTACATCACTGTATGGGAAGACTTAGCCCGGTACCCACCATAATGGGCTAATCCATGGGACTACAAGATTATGAGATTAGGGATATGGTGAAGGTGGCAGAGAAAGTTTATTTTACAAAAGAGAGACAGAAGATGAACGTAAAGAGAGGGAAAGAAAGAAAAGAAAGAAGAAGAAGATAGAAGAGACAGGAGACAGGAGAGAGAGAGAGAGAGAGAGAGAGAGAGAGAGAGAGAGAGAGAGAAAAGGTAAGAAAGGAATTTGACACGTATACTGGCCGCAGTAACAGGAGGAGAGAACAGAGCTAAGTTTAGACAGCTAGGAGACCTGAGCAGCAGGCAGGGGCCAAGAGGACCCAGAAAAATGGATCGGCAAAAGCTCGATAAAGACCAGTGTGCATACTGCAGAGAAAAAGGTCACTGGGCTAAGGAATGCCCCAAGAGAGCAGGGACAAGAGTGCTGTCCCTAGAAGATGATGATGAAGATTAGGAAGGACGGGGCTCGGATCCCCTCCCCGAGCCTAGGGTAACCTTGAGAGTGGAGGGGACCCCCATGGATTTCCTAGTTGACACGGGAGCAGAATTTTCAGTACTTAAGAAAACTCTGGGAAAAGTCAAAAATAAATGAACTCTGGTTGTTGGGGCTACCGGACAAAAACAATATCCTTGGACCACTTCCGGACTGTAGACCTTGGAAAGCACCAAGTGTCTCACTCATTCTTGGTAATTCCAGAGTGCCCCATGTCCCTTACTGGGCAGAGACCTGTTGACAAAGTTGAAGGCTCAGATCACCTGTACCTCTGCAGGACCTAAATTGTCCTGGGGGGCAAAGACACCCTGCTCCCTAGTACTGTCTCTCCAGCTAAGAGAAAAATATAGGCTTTATCAAACAATGGCAGGACCCTCCACAGAGTTGCAGGACTGGCTAAGACAATTTCCTCAATCGTGGGCTGAGACAGGGGGAATGGGTATGGCAAAGCAGAACCCCTCCCCCATAGTCATCCAACTCAAGTCAGGAGCCACTCCTATCGGAGTTAAACAGTATCCCATGAGTAAAGAAGCTAGAGAAGGCATAAAACCCCACATTGAGAGACTACTACAGCAGGGGATCTTAGTTCCCTGCAGGTCCCCATGGAACACCCCGCTGTTACCAGTAAAGAAACCAGGGAGTAACGACTATTGCCCAGTACAAGATCTTAGAGAAGTTAACAAAAAGGTACAGGATATCCACCCTACAGTGCCAAACCCCTACTATTTGCTCAGTACCTTGCCTCCTGAGCAGACCTGGTATACCTTCCTAGACTTAAAAGATGCTTTTTTCTGCTTGAGATTACATCCTCACAGCCAACTCCTGTTTGCTTTCGAATGGCGAGACCCCGAGAGTGGAAGGGTGGGACAACTCACGTGGACAAGATTGCCTCAGGGATTCAAAAATTCTCCCACCCTATTCGATGAGGCGAGACCTCGCCTCCTTTTGGACCAAGAATCCCCAGGTGACTCTTTTGCAATATGTAGATGACCTTTTGTTAGCTACAGAAACCCCTTTCAGAGTGTGAAACAGGGACTCAGAAGATCTTGGGGGAATTAGGTGAGTTGGAGTACCGGGTCTCTGTCAAGAAAACACAACTGTGCCAGACAGAAATGACTTACTTGGGATACATCCTGAGAGATGGACAGAGGTGGCTAACTGACGCCAGAAAACAGACTGTAATGCAAATCTCGACCCCAATCACCCCTAGCCAGGTGAGAGAGTTCCTGGGGACAGCTGGGTACTGTAGACTTTGGATACCTGGGTTTGCTATACTAGCAGCCCCATTATACCCCCTGACTAAAGAAAAAGGGGAGTTCACCTGACCAAGGATCACCAAGGGGCGTTTGAAGCTATGAAAAAGGCCCTACTGCAAGCGCCTGCTCTAGCCTTGCCTGATTTAACCAAACCATTCACCCTATTCGTGGATGAGCGAAAGGGAATTGCCAGAGGGGTATTGACTCAGGTTTTGGGGCCATGGAAACGCCCAGTAGCCTATCTATTAAAAAAATTAGATCCAGTAGCCAGTGGATGGCCCTCCTGCCTGCCAGTAATCGCAGCCACGGCAGTGTTGGTAAAAGATGCTGATAAACTAACCTTGGGCCAAAATGTGACTGTGGTGGCCCCTCACGCTCTAGAAAGCATTATCAGACAGCCGCCAGACCGATGGATGACCAACGCTCGGATGACTCACTATCAGAGCTTGTTGCTAACTGAGCGAGTGACTCCCCCCCCTTCCCCCCATGGCTATCCTTAATCCTGCCACTTTGCTGCCTGAGACTGAAGAGGCCCCGGTACATCAGTACGAAGAGATACTAGCTGAGGAAGTGGGAACCCAGTCTGACTTGACTGATCAGCCATTGCCAGGGGCACCTAACTGGTTCACTGATGGGAGCAGCTTCATGGTAGAAGGTTAGCGCAGGCTGGGCAGCAGTAGTAAATGGAAAAACTGTCATATGGGCCAGCAGCTTACCGGAAGGAACGTCAGCTCAGAAGGTAGAACTTATTGCTTTGACTCAGGCTTTGAGACTGGCAGAAAAAAAAGACATTAATATTTACACTTTTGTGACCACACATGTCCAACAACCTCCAATGATTCCTGAGAGTGTCTCACCTCTTGGTCTCTGGTACTTCCTAGAGGGTTCCCTCACCTCCCATTCTCTGAGGTTGCTTAATTCTGTTAATTCTTATACTAGGAATAAGAGGTTTCTGTATTCTACATATCTGCCTCGTACAAATGAGGAAAGTCTTGTTCTAATAAAATGTGGAAGATTAAAATACTCTAAACCTTTTAAACACAAACATATGTCTATTCTGTCATAATTTATTTATTTTTAAAACCAATGAATGCTATGTATAGTGTCAGCATTTTATAGTTTGGCTGGGATCTTGTTCTGGACCTCAGAGAAAGCACATAGGTTCAAAGCAAAGGTCAAAGCTCTTTTCTTGTCAGTATATGGAATACACAATGCCTATCAGAGCCTGTTAATCAGAAAAGGCTGAGTAAATATTCCATAGTAAGGTCTCCAGTGATTTCAGGTATCTCAGAAACCACAAATTTCCAAAGAAATTTCTTTGTTACCACAGTTACTTGTCATATATCCAACATTCAGTCTAGCTACAAAATCTCCCAGCTGCCCAATGAGGAATACCCCTCATCCGGGAAATCCTGTAGGAGTATAGTCAGAGAACCCTGCAGTGGCTTACTGCACTGGGACATTGTTTGGAACCTTTGAAAAGGGTGTCTTTGCATGCTTTTATTGGGAAATAGTCAATAGAAATGATTTTAAGTCTTCCCCCATCTCAGGTCCTGGGATTCTATTTAATTCATAACATGTGATTTCCTCTTAAGAAATTAGTAGATTGGCTCTACATTGAACTATGAATTTCATGAGAATAACTTTACAGAAGTCTTCATGTCATAATCTGCTGTATCTGAATATTCATAGTCTCCTTTTAATCTATAATAATCAGAGAATTGCTCTAAGTGAACTTATTGGTTTTACATCACATGTAATGTACCTACTTAATAAAAATTGAACACTCTGAACAATACAGAATGCCCATTAAACCAAGATAATATAGTTTTTTGTTCATTTTCATTACAACTGAAAAGGATGGATGACATCTTATTATACTGGGAGGTCAAAAATTCCTCCATTAAGTCACTTCTGCTGTAACAGTAGTATGATTGTTATGCTGGTGATGGTGATGATCCTGATGATAAAGGTGGTGGGAGTTGTGGTTACTTTGGTGGGGATGATGGACATGGACTTGGTGATTTTGGTTGAATTGAAGGTCATAGTACAAACAATGGCAGGTATAAGTGGTAATGGAGATGCTGATGCTGGTGGTGATGGCCATGAAGGATGGGGAGACAGAAATGAAGATTACCAGCTGCCATGCACTCACACTCATTTAATTCTAAAATTTTGTCTTGTACTTTGTCAAAAAATGCATTTATTTTATTTTTGACAAAGATAAGTCATTGGTATATTTAAGAGTTTCAATGTCTAACATTACAAATAAGACATAGAGAATTACAAACCCAACATTTTTTGAGGAGAAAAAGAGGTGGGAACTGGCAGAGGGAGTTTGAAGCTTAGACTGCAAGGAGATGGAGGATATGGGTCTGCAGTCAGGATGAAAAATGAGTAAATAAATTAATTAAGAAAGAAAAATTAAGACATTCTAAAAGACAAGGTAAGGAAGATTGTTTTAAATATAACATCAGAATAAACGAACAAGGATGCACATTTGTAACTAATGTACATGTAATGTACATGTAAACGTTGCAATATACATGTGTAAATAATAGGGCAGAGAAAAGAGGCATGTGAAAGCAAAATATGTGTGTTGTAGGGAGAAACTATGATACCAGTTACATTTGTGACTGAACACTACATTATCTTCTTAAGTAAGCATGTTCTAAAATGAGATATTGTAGTTATCTAGAATGAAATAATGTGTTCTTCAAGCAATCTTTCAGTAGTCTTTGTAAGATCCAAAATTCAGTCAAAATACAACTGCTTCATATTGACATGTACAGCAAAGGATGAAAATTAACAACTTGCCCTTCTGCCCCGAGCCTGGTCCTTTTGGCTATGGCAGACAACGAGCTGGTCTGCTCCTGCAGAGACACCTGATCCTTAGTCATCCTAGAGGAGCCACTGCACTCAGAGCAGAGGATAAGAAACCTTGCCCATTACCTCACACCCCAGAGTTACAACTGGGAGCCAGGGCTACTCAGGAACCATCAGGCACCCAAAACCCACCTATCTGGAATACCACTTCCCTTCTGCCTGAGAGCCTGGCCCTTTTGGCTGGGGCAGTCAAATAGCTGGTCTGCTCCTGTGGAGACATCTGATCCTGAGCCATCCTAGAGGGGCTGCTGCACTCAGAGAAGCAGGATTTCAGGATCCCCGAGGTGCCTGAGTCCCAGGAGTTCTTCCACCCAGGAGGTTAGGATTACAGGAACACAGAGACATCTAGACACTGAGGAGTTCTGACACAAGCAAGATAACTGGAAAGACAGACTCCAATCAGACACAGTGAGCACAGGTAACACCAGAGTCAACAAGATGGTAAAAGGCAAGTACAAGACCACAAACAAAAGAAACCAAAGTTACTTGGCATCATCAGAACCCAGTTCTCCTACCACAGCAAGCTCTGGATACCCCATCACCCAGGAAAAACAGGATTCAGAATTAAAATCACTTCTCATGCTGATGATAGAGGATTTTAAGAAGGACATAAGTAACTCCCTTAAAGAAGTACAGGAGAACACAGGTAAACAGGTAGAAGCCCTTAAAGAGGAAACACAAAAATCCCTTAAAGAATTGCAAGAAAACACAACCAAACAGGTGAAGGAATTGAACAAAATCATCCAGGACATAAAAATGGAAGCAGAAACAATAAAGAAATCTCAAAGGGAGAATACCCTGGAGAAGGAAAACTTAGGAAAGAGATCAGGAGTCATAGACGCAAGCATCACCAACAGAATACAAGAAATAGAAGAGAGAATCTCATGTGCAGAAGATACCATGGAAAACATTGACACAACTGTCAAAGAAAATGCAAAAAAGCTCCTAACCCAGAACATCCAGGAAATCCAGGACATAATGAGAAGACCAAACCTAAGGATAATAGTTATAGATGAGAGTGAAGATTCTCAATTTAAATGGTCAGTAAATATACTTCAACAAAATTATAAAGGAAAATTTCCCTAACCTAAAGAATGAGATGCCCATAAACATACAAGAAGCCCACAGAACACCAAACAGACTAGACCAGAAAAGAAATAACCCCCATCCCATAATAATCAAAACATCAAATGCACAAAACAAAGAAAAAATGCTGAAAGCAGTAAGGGGAAAAGGTCAAGTAACATATAAAGGCAGACCTACAAGAATTACACCAGACTTCTCACCAGAGACTATAAAAGCCAGAAGATCCTGGACTGATATCATATAGACCCTAAGGGAATACAAATGCCAGCCCAGCAAATTCTCAATCACTATAGATAGAGAAACCAAGATATTCCATGAAAAACCAAATTTGCACAATATATTCCAACTAACCTAGCACTTCAAAGGATAATTCATGGAAAACGCCAACACAAGGAAGGAACTACAACCTAGAAAAAGCAAGGAAGTAATCTTCCAACAACAAAAGAAGATAGCTACACAAACATAATTCCACCTCTAATAACAAAAATAATAGGAAGCAACAATCATTTTTCCTTAATATCTCTTAACATCAATGGCCTCAATTCTCCAATAAAAAAAATGTAGACTATCAGATTGGATACATAAACAGGACCCAGAATTTTGCTGCATACAGGAAATGTACCTCAGTGACAAAGTCAGACACTATCTCAGAGTAAAAGGATGGAAAACAATTTTCCAAGCAAATGGTCCCAAGAAACAAGCTGGAGTAGCCATTCTAATATCAAATAAAATTGACTTTCAACCAAAAGAAATCAAAAAAGATAGGGAAGGACACTTCATACTCATCAAGGGGAAAATCTACCAAGATGAACTCTCAATTCTGAACATGTATGCTCCAAATGCTAGGGCACCCACATAAATAAAAGAAACTTTACTAAAGCTCAAAGCACACATTGAACTCCACACAATGGTAGTGGAGGATTTTAACATCCTGCTCTTTGGGATGGACAGATCATGGAAACAGAAACTAAACAAAGACACATTGAAATTAACAGAAGTTATGAACCAAATGGATTTAACTGATATCTATAGAACATTTCATCTAAAGCAAAAGAATATACCTTTTTCTCAGGACCTCATGGTACCTTCTCCAAAATAGACCATATAATTGGTCTTAAAACAGGCCTCGACACATACAAAAAGATTGAAATAATCCCTTGCATCTATCAGATCTCCTGGACGAAGGCTGGTCTTTAATAATGACAAAACCAATGGAAAACTCACATGCATGTGGAAGCTGAACAATGCTTTACTCAATGAAGACTTAGTCAAAGAAGAAATAAAGAAAGAAATAAAGACTTTTTAGAATTTAATGAAAATGAGGAAACATCACACCAAAACGTGTGGACTCCATGAAAGCAGTGCTAATAGGAAAACTCATAGCTATAAGTGCCTACAAAAAGAAGTTGGAGAGAGCATACATTAACAAGTTGACAGCATACCTTAAAGCTCTAGAACGAAAAGATCTCTAGAACTCCAAGAGGAGTAAATGGCAGGAAATAATCAAACTCAGTTCTGAAATCAACCAAGTAGAAACAAAAAGAACTATACAAAATATCAACCAAACCAAGAGTTTGTTCTTTGAGAAAATCAACAAGATAGATAAACCCTTAGCCAGATTAACCAGAGGGCACAGAGACAGTATCCAAATTAATAAAATCAGATTTGAAAAGGGAGACATAACAACAGAAACTGAGGAAATTCAAAAAATCATCAGATCCTACTACAAAGGCCTATACTCAACAAAACTGGAAAATCTAGATGAAATGGACAATTTTCTAGACAGATACTAGGTACCAAAGTTCAATCAGGAACAAATAAACCATCTAAACAGTCCCATAACCCTGAAAGAAATAGTAGCACTCATAAAAAGCTTTCCCAAGAAAAAAAGCCCAGAACCAGATGGTTTTAGTACAGAATTCTATCAGACCTTCAAGGAAGACCTAATACCAATTCTTTTCAAATATTCCACAAAATAGAAACAGAAAGAACACTACCCAATTCTTTTTGAAGCTACATTCACGCTCATACAACTAAACCTCACAACTACCTTATGAATATTGATGCAAAAATACTCAATAAAATTCTCGCAAACCAAATCCAAGAACATATCAAAACAATCATCCATTATGATCAAGTGGGCTTTATCCCAGGAATGCAGGGATGGTTCAATATTTCGGAAATCCATCAATACATCCACTATATAAACAAACTCAAAGAGAAAAAACCACTGATCATCTCATTAATGCTGAAAAGCATTGACAAAATTCAACATCCCTTCATGCTAAAAGTTTTGGGAAAGAACAGGAATTCAAGGCCCATACCTAAACATAGTAAAAGCAATATACAGCAACCAGTAGTCAACATCAAACTAAATGGAGAGAAACTTGAACCCATTCCCACTAAATCAGGGAGTAGCAAGGCTGCCCATTCTCTCCCTACCTATTCAATATAGTACTGGAAGTCCTAGCCAGAGCAATTAGACAACAAAAAGAAGTCAAAGGAATACAAATAGGAATGAAGAAGTCAAAAATAACACTATTTGCAGATGATATGATAGTATACTTTCCCCAAAAAATTCCCCCAAAACCCCCAAACCCTTTAAAAACTTCACAAGGGGCAGGTTTAAAATAACTCAAAAAAAAGTAGTTTTTACAAAAAAAAAGGGAAAAAAAAAATTAAAAAACCCCCTTAAAAAAGTAAAAAAATTTATAAAATCCTTTGGGGTAAAACCAACAAGGAAAATCTTTAAAAAAACTCAATCTTCGAAAAAGGAAAAAAAAAAAAAAATTAAAAAAAAAAGATCTCCCCATGCTGGTTTTTGGCGGGGAAAAATTAAAAAAAAAAAAAGGTTTTGCCAAAAACAAAACTAAGTTTAAAGCAACCCCCCAAAAATCCAAAAAATCAATTCTTTAAAAATTAAAAAAAAAATTTAAAAAAAATTGGAAAAAACCCAAAAAAGGTAAAAAACCCATTAAAAAAAAAAAAAATTTGGAGGAATTCCCCTTTTACCCAACTTTTAAAAGAAAGGATAAAAGGGGGGGGGGGGGGGGGGGAAGCCCCAAAAAAACCCCACCTATGGCCATTTTTTGACAAAGGAAAAAAAACCATCCATGGAACAAAACTTTTCAAAAAAGGGGTTCATGGGAAAACTGAGAAAAAAAAACCCCCCCATTCCTATCTCCTTGAAAAAAGTAAAAAGGGGAAAAAGGGCCCCCTTCCAAAAACCAACCACTGCTAAAAAAAAAGTGGGAAGCCCTTTAAATAGGAAAAGGGAAAAATTTCCTGAACAGAACCCAATGGCTTTGCTTTAAGAAAAAAATTACAAATGGGACTTCAAAAATTGAAAGGGGTTGTAGGAAAGGACACTGTCAAAGAAAAAACGCAAAAAAAAATTTGGGGGGGAAAACTTTCCAAAATCCACATCCGAAAGGGGATAATATCCAATATATCAAAGAACTCAAAAAAATTAGACCTAGAAACCAAAAACCCTATTAAAAATGGGTTCCACAAAAAAAAGATTCTCCTGAGGAAATGTGAAGGAGAACACCTAAGAAAGTTCAGCATCCTTTCTCGGGGGAAATCAAATCAAAAACCCCTGAGATTCCCCCTCACACCAGTAGAAGGTAAAATAAAAAAATCGGTGAAAAATGCGGGAGGATGGGGGGAAAAAAGGGGAAATTTCCCCATTTTTTGTGGGTTTTCAAGATGGGCAACCACTCTAAAAACAGTTTGGGTTTTCCCAGAAAATTGACATATCACTACTTGAGGACCCAGCTAACCATCTTGGCATATACCCAGAAGATGCTTTAACACATAACAAGGACACATGCTCCACTATGTTCATAGCAGCTTTATTTATAATAACCAGAAGCTGAAAGTACCCAGATGTCCTTCAACAGAGGAATGGATAAAAAAATGTGGTACATTTACACAATGCAATATTACTCAGCTATTAAAAACAATGAATTCGATAAATTGTTATGTAAATGGATGGAACTTAGAAAATATCATCCTGAGTGAAGTAACCCAATCATAAAAGAGCACACATGGTATTCACTCACTGATTATTGGATTTTAACTCAGAAGCTTGAAATACTCAACATTCAACTCACAGACCACATAAAACTCATGAAAATTGAAGACCAAGTGGGGCTGCTTCAGTTCTTCTTAGAAGGAGTAACAAAATACTCAAGGGAGCAAATATGGATACAAAGTGCAGGACAGGAACTGAAGGAGGGGAGGTCTGCAGACCATTCCACCTGGGTATCCATTCCATTGCAGTCACCAAAGGTAGATGCTGATGTGGATGTCAGGAAGTACTTGCTAACAGGAACCTGATATAGCTGTCTCCTTAGAAGTCTGCAAGAGTCTGACATATTCAGAGGCAGATGCTCACAGTTAACCATTAAACTGATCATGGGTTCCTAATGGAGGAGTTAGAGTGAAGACTGAAGGAGTTGAAAGGTTTGCGACCCCATGAGGAGACAACAATCCAACCAACCAGAGTCCCCAGGGTCTAAATCACCAGCCTGAGAGCACTTAGGGAAGACCTATGGCTCCAATTAAATATACAAGGGAGGATGGTCCTGTCAGGTATAGGTGGGAGAAGAGACCCTTGGTTCCATGAAGGCTGATGCCATGTTGAAGGGGAATTCAGGGTTGGGAGGTCAGGTGTGGGGGGTAGGTGGGGCACACCCTCATAAAAGCAGGAGTAGGGAGATGGATAGGGGATTCCTGGGAGGGGGGGGAATGGGATAAGGGGAGAACATATGAAATGTAAATAAAAATCTAATTAAAAAAAATAAGAAAAAAATAAAAGAAAATAAACAACTCAGGAAAATCCAAGTTCTAATACTGCCAAGGTATATGGATTTTCAAAGAACACCAAAATATGCATATTGAAGAGAAACACACAACACACACACACACACACACACACACACACACACACACAGACACATACACACACACTTTTTATCACCTACCAAATAAAAGGAAAAGTCACATCACTGTGGGCTACTGTATGTAAGGCTAAATTCTGACTGCTAGGTAAGTACCATTTATCACATTAAAACTGAACTCAGGGTACTTATGTCCTCAAAATTAACTACATCACATAAGAAGACAAGAAGGACAGACCAACTCAAGAAATAACATGTGAAAGGTTCTCCTAAGTAGTACAGGACTTGAGTATCCGGAGTCTGTAGTCACACAGCCAAGGATCTCTTCATAAAATTGGCTGGCAGCCCAATGGGAAAAAACTGACTGATAGTAGGCAGGTCCAAGAAAGAAATCCATGCATGACTGGCTTCTTTAGGACTCTACACAGTAGATATTGTCCTGTTCCTGCACATTATCATTATTGAGTGCTGTGACTCAGACAGCACTCTTGTCTTTAGTACAGTAAAATCTCACTGGTTATCTAAAGTGGAAACTTCTAGTTTCTTTAGAAAGTTAATTATGTCAAATGATGTTTTGCTGGGGCACATGGATGAAATGATGTCTTACTCAGTAAAGCAAACATGTGAAAGACTGTTTTCTTGAAGCAGACAGAGGTAAAAGGATGTTTTGATATAGCAAACACATGAAAGGGCCCTTGATGAAGGAGCATTGATACGATCCCACAGAGAGTGGTATAGGAGTACTGAGGAACTGGGCATTGGTTTGGTTTGCTCCACCTCTCTATTCTTAGCTAATAGATGCATGTATTGATTCAACTTCCATAACCATGTTGAGCTCAACTTGTGATAACAATGCTATTGAGAGAAACTCACCCATGAACTGCTTATGAGGTTCATGCAGCAGCTTGTCACTTGCTAGGCCTCACCTTAGGCCAGTTATTGAGCTTGGCAGTTTCCTCAGGATTGAATTGCAGCTGCCTGGCATCTGTTTGCTGAAAGAACTGGACTGTAACTGATGTAAGTTTATGCCTGGGGTGTGCCTTTCTAAACAACTGGTCTGCTAAGTTGTAATTGGTGTTTGCAACAGGACTGAAATGCAAAAGAAGATTAAGTTCACTCCCAAAGAAGAGTGGTGGACTAGAGGAGAGGTTGAACCCTTAATAATAGTAGGTTGTAGAAAATTTATGCCTATAGATATCTAAGTTCTCTTTCTTGATTGAAGACAGTATTTCCCTTTGTTACAACTTGCCCTATTTGTTATACTTCAATCCATTGGTATTCTGTGCTGCATGGCCCATTCACATTTCTCTTTTCTGGTATAATTTGCCTATGTGCTGAAAGAAGGAAATTAAAGATGAATTTAGGTGTGATTTCAGAGTTGTTTTTGGTAACACTGTTCCCAGAGATAAGTCATGTCTTCTACCTGGGTTTAATTCTTTTCTGTAAAACATAGAAAATAATATATGCCTTTCAAAGGGGAGGCTGATGGCCTTGAGTCTCTTCTTTAATTTCTTAAAGACTGCCACATTAAATGAAATATTTGTATTATGTGAAGAAAAAGGAAGGTTTCCTAGGTTAAGGAAAAACAATGATTACATTGAAGGGAAAGTTAAGAAGGTCTGAGGAAGAGTTGGAATTGATGTGTAGTTATGATATTCTATTAGCTTCAGATTCTTCCTCTGTGCATCACTTGTGGGAGAAAAATGTAATTTCTTTCAGATACTGAGATTTCTGTGTGATATTTTCCCAACATCAGCAGTGCAAACAGCCCTGCCCTTTTCCTATGTATGTACACCTTAAGTGCTCATAGCCTTGTCCTCACTGAAAGTATTAAAAAGTCAATTAAGAAAAAAATATACATCATTCAATTTACTTTTATGCAGCAATAATTCACTAATAAACTTTGTAAATAAGGAAGTAATATATGTAACTACATGTTAGATTAAATTTAAGACTGATGTTCTCTCAGTGTGTGCATGTCACATGCATTTGTGTGTGTGTGTATGTTGGTGTTTCTGCTGTATTTAAAGACAGAGTGTACTGTGTCTTTTTGACGTTTTTGGAGAAAATTAGTTGCTGTGTCACAAGGTATCTCAAGAGCACTTCATATAAGGAGTACCATCATAGAAGCAAAGTGAAGGAGAGAAGGGGTTGGGATGGAGGGGCTTTTGTAGGGGTAACAGGGAAGGAGGCTATCATTTAAAATGTAAATGAATAAAATGATTACTAAAAACAGTGATCTGTGAGTAACTGTGAGTCTTTGTGTCAGCCACTTAAGCAAGAACATACTTAGGGCAAGTACATTTTTAGTTCCTCTACTGTAATGTTAGTCTTGTCATCTTCAGAGGTGAATCCAAATATATACCCCAAATAGGCCAGTCATCATTGTAGCTCTCAGAGATCACAGCTTGGTAAGACTTATTAGTTTTTCTCTTCTAGGAGCAGGCATAGGATTTTTGAGCACCCTATAGGGATTTAGTTTCCAGGTAAGTACCATCTTGATTTCTGCACGTTCTAGATCTCTTAGGGTCTGCAGAAAGAGTCTTACTGTCAAGTTATGTACAATAAACAATAATATTGGCAACAATTGGATCTCATATATATATGTGTGTGTGTGTGTGTGTGTGTGTGTATGCATGCATGCATGTGTGTGTATTTTAGAAAGCTTCTACAGTAGTATGTTTTGTGTATGAATATTTTCAAAAGGTACTTAGTATCAGTTATAACTCTCTTCCCTCTCAACCCATCTCAGGTTAACACTTCATGTGTCATTATTCTCTTCAAACCTTTAAATCTCTCTGTTCTCTCACCCTGTGCTTTGTTTTCCTTTCCATTATTTGGTGACTTTATTTAGATCACCTTCCTTTATGTATATATATTCAAAGCTTTTACTGAGCTTAGGTTTCCATACTTCCACTCAAATGACCGTTACTTTTACATGTTTTTCCTCATGTCCCTGATGGAGTCACAATTACTCCTGACCTGCAGTTTCTACACAAAGAGTCTGGTGCTCTACAACCTTAGATTTGTCATAAGATTTCATAGAGTTTTCTTCTTACTTTCATGAGAGTTCTTAGATGCTTTCAATCCCCTTCTAGCCCACCTACCAGATGTAGGGGAAAAGAAAGGTTAATAGGAAGTGTGGGTTGTGAATATATTTAAAAGTAGTTCCTTGTGGACATCCCAACTATTGTTAGGATAGCACCAGTCCACTCTAAAACATCAAACCCGAACCAATAGTGGCAGTCAGATACTCTTCTATGAAGTCGAGACAAGTGAAAATCAGATACAGTTGCAAAGTGAACCAATGCAAGAGCATCATCAGCAAAGGCTAGCAAAGTTCTGCTAGGTGGAACAATGCAAGACCATTGCCACACAGTCTGTGGGTTTATATTTATATTCTCTCTAAACATCACATGTCCCCTCACATGTCTGCTTCAGCAAAACATCCTCTTAACATATGCCTTGCTTCAACAAAACATCCTTTCAAGTGTCTGTTTCAGCAAACATCCTCACACCTATCTACATCAGCAAAACTTCACATGACATAACTGGGTCTCTAAAGAGAGCATAAATTTGTACATCAACAATCAGAGTATTTTCTACAAGATCTTGATTTTCTATTGTATCTTGATTCAATGTTAAAAAAATTATTTATCATAAATTCCATTCCTACTTCTTTCCTCTTAGGAAGGCTTGATTTCTCTCAATCCAAAGTCAAGTTTTGTGCTTATAGCCTTGATTAGATGGGATTCCTATATTTCCCAAATATACTAATTTATGCTTCTTAGGCTGTTTTTGTTCACAGAGAAATTAAGTCCAGGTGAAAAAAATGCATTTTTTTAATACATAGCTCATAGTAAGTGGTTGTAGGCTTGGTCAATGTTATTAGTACAGTTAAATTCTTCCTGAAAGAATTTATTTGAAACTTTGCCTTGTTCTGTAAATGGCAATCAACCCCATCAGATCTGGTCATTGTAGAAGAAATGGATGAATTTCAACTTCCAAATGAATTAAATGGAGCAACCAGTCTAAACTAACAATAACTTTGATGTAGAGCTGACCTATCAGAATGGATACACTTTTGTCTACCTGTCAGGTTCTAGGGATTCTCACAAAGCAATATCCTATATACTGTCTAAATAATGTGTGGTACTGTGCACAAAAGAATTAAGATAAATGTACATAATAGAGGGCTAAAGAGGTTTAATCTTAACTTTGAAGAATTGTGTTGTTGGGTTTGGAGTGAGATGAGAGATGACATGATAGCTTGGTCAGAAACATGCAGAGTACTTCAGCCACAAAAGTACAATCATTTGAGTATGTAGAAATTAGATGTAGGTTAAGGGGACATACAATGTTTAGAGAGACTAAAAGAAACTGATTTTAAATAAATTTTTTAAAATGGTGAAGTAGTAAATAATAAGATAGGCATTTAATATTCACAGATTTACAAGTAGAAACCTTTATGTATTTACAAGTAGAAACATCTTTAGGAACTCATAAATGCCAGATGACATGGTAGAAATCAGCAATCTACTTTGGGGCCTGAGGGAATATTCATGGCACATGTGTTCTTCTATGAAATTACTTTACTCCCTTAAGTTGAGTCTTTTCTAAGAACACACTATAAGATGATTGCCCTGAGAGTGGTACTAAAAATGGAAATCTCCTGTTAGCACTGCCCTTAAGACTTTGATGGGAGGAAGGGAAAAGATTGAGAAATAGTTAACAACTTCCAAGGAAGTGTCCTGTTTGCTCTCCAATTAGACCATTATTTGATGTGAGTTATGAAATATCACTATAATGAAACTTAATTGCTTTATTTGAACAGGTTCTTCATGCCACTAGACCTGCACAAAACACAGTAAGTGAGTGAGTGTTATCTGTGCTATGTGTATCCACCATAATTCTTGGAGATATGGTAAAGACTTTTATGTGAATAATTCAAGAAGGAAAAAAGATTAAGAAATAGTTAGAGCTTCCAAGGAACTGTACTGTTTGCTTCCCAATAAGACTGTGATTTCATGTGAGTAATGACATTTCTCTATAATGAAACTTAACTGTTTTAGAACAAGTTCTTTATGTCCCAAGAGATGCATAAAGCACAGTAAGTGAATGGCTGATATTTGTGGTATATGTATCTATCATAATTTTTGGAGATATGGTATTACTTTGCCCTAAAAGGACAAAGGGAGTGGTTTTAGTCTTAATATGCTGAAGGAGCTGAGTTGTTTGAAAAGTCAGCCTGTTGATATACTGACTAGCCACAGACATCCTGGTAAACTTTTCATCTGCAAAATATTTTAGCAAGCAGGGTCTCAGATGGGACAAAAAATGAAGAGATTCTGCTTAGACAGTACTCAAGGTACAACTATCAAATCCTTTATGTTCACTAGTGAGTTTATAATTGTAGATAGTCATAGAAGACAGTTCCTTTTGCTCACACATAAGCACTAGATGTAACTCAATTGGTAATCACACAGAATTGTTCTTTCAAATAGAGAGTTGCCTAATCTGTTACCTACCCAGATGGCTTGTAACAGATATGGTTAAGAGCCTAGTGACCTTTGAGTTATCTGTGTGGCTGGGACCCCACCTTCCTGTAGTCATTTATTGTGAGATGTTTTCTCAATCTATAGAATATATCTTTATGTAAGATGTCACATGTAGTCAGTCTACCAAACCCACCTTTATATGGTTTCAATGCACTTACAAAGAGTTTTAAAATTGCCATGTCTGACCTTTATGTATTTACTTTGTTCCATAATATGATTTATGCATGTTATTTTGTATGCAGGGTTAAATTAATTATCAGCAGAAATGTTTCCACGAAAGTGTGTTGTGCTTAATTATGCCTACAAATAAACTAAGTTGGGTCAAACTCCTCAGGTTTGTGCCAACATCAGCTATTTAGTTATGTTGAACCAAATTACTTCCTTGAATCTCATAGGTTGTTACTCTGCTGCCTGTGGTGTCCACAGAGATCACTACATCTGAAAAGGGTCAGCACTACCTGATTTTGTTCATTATAAGATGTGACAACCAAAAAGCAGATTGCACACTATAGTTCTGTTATGCCTACATGATCTAATCAAACTCTCAGTATTTAATCAGGATTTCTCATGCCCTCCTAACATCTCCTTCATTTATGGCAATGGTCTGGCTCTAAAAGGAAGTCTCACTCATACTCATGCCCAATGCACATTTTGCTCCCTTCTTAGTCCACCCACTCATTCATTTTATTCTGTACCTCCTATCTGAAATAGGTATTGTGCTTATGGATCTTTCTAGGAACTAGATTTTATTTTTACTTTTTAAGAGATTAACACCAGATATAAGTGAGATAGAATTATATGTTTTCTTATCCTTTATATTTGCTGAATTATTTCTCTTTTGTCTTTCTAATCATGTAGCATGAGTGATATAAAAGTGTCAGGATTTTTTTCAAATTTTAATTATTTTTAAACTCTTGTGATTACAATGTAATTTTATCACCCCCTTCCCTTTCTTCTAAACTTTTAACATAACAAATTTTGTTTTCTTTCAAATTTATGGATACTTTTTCAATTGTTACATATGTATACATATATGTATATGCATATCTACTCCTAAATATAAACTTCTGAGTCTATATAACATAACATAACATAGCATAGCATAGCATAGCATAGCATAGCATAGCATAGCATAACATAACATAACATAACAACAACATAACAACATAAAAAATAATAACATAACATAAAATAATATAACATAACAGGTGGATCTGGATCAAGTCCAGTGAAGGACAAGAGAAATTAATATATAGCCATGAAAATGCATGAATGTCTTTAACTGATGAGGGTAAGGATGTTGGGGGCATCTCCAAAATGAGACAGAGACCTAGGATAAGGGAGGCACTCAAGAATCAATGGCGGTGACCTTAGCTGTGACTAACTACATTGAGGATATGGAACCTGAAGAGGACACCTCCTGTAGCCAGGCAGGAACCCCAGTGGAGCAATAGTGACATCATCCCATCACAAAACTTTCAACCTAAATTTTATCCTGTCTACAAGAAATGCAGGCAAAGGGATGGAGCAGATACTGAGGGAATGTTCCATCAACAATAGGCTCAACTTGAGATACATCCCATAGGCAAGCCTCAATCCCTAACACTATCTATGATACTCTGTTATGCTTGCAGACAGGAGCAAGTTGTCCACTGAGAGGCTTCATCCAGCAGCGGATGCAGACAGATGTAGACACCCATAGCCAAATAGTGGATGGAGCTTGGGGAGTTTTATGGAAAAATGGGAGTAAGGATTGTGGGCCTGGAAAGAGATAAGATCTGCATAGTATGGCTAACAGAGTGAATTAACCTGGGTCTTTGGGACTCTTAGAGTCTGAACCACCAACCAAAGAACATATACAAGTGAGACCTAGCCTCTCCACACATATGTCACAGATGTGCAATTTGGTCTTCATGTGCATTCTGAACAACTGGAAGGGATACTATCCCAAAAACTGTTGTCTGTACATGTGATATATTCTTCTAACTGGGCTTCATTGTCTGGCATCAATGGGAGAGGAAATACCCAGCCTTGAAGAGACTTGAGTTTTCAGGGTGTAGGGAAAACAGGTGGGATGGAGTGGGAGGGACACCCACTCAGAGGAGCAGTGAAGGGGGATGAGTGAAGGATTGTGGGTGGACCAGGATTGGGGTGTGAACCAGATGTAAAGTGAATAAGTATATATATATATTTTTCAGTATATATATATATATATATATATATATCATAACAACACATAACACATAAAAAAATAAACATAATAAATAATATAACATAACAGGTGGATCTGGATCAAATCAGTGAATATATATTATATATATATTAAGTTCGAAAGTAATAGTATTATTTCTTACAAGATTTTGAGACATCCTTATAATCCTCTCTTCTCTATATTTGCTAACTTTAATTAGAGCAAGTTCTTTTTCCATTTTTCCAATCAGAGTACTTTGACCTAGCTATTTCCAAGTCTACTTCATTCCATCTGCATACTGTAGCAATGGTCCCTTTATACTTAACTGGCTTCTGAGGTTACTTCAGGATATGTATTCCCACTTGAATATTTGGATCTAGGAGTCAAGTGAGTGAGACTCTATGGCATTTTTCTTTCTTTGCCTGGGTTACCTTACTCAATATATCTTGCATCTTAATTGATTTTTTACAATGTTTTGTTTTCTTTTTACAGCTGAATAGTTTTCCATCCTGTGTGTGTACCACATTTCATTGGCTATTTACTGGTTATTGGATATCTAGGTTGTTTTTATTCCCTAGTTCTTTGTGGAGCTGATAGCTTGCTTGTGGCACTGGATGGTCCTGTTGGGCAGAGTTGTGATTCCCATGTGTCTGCTGCCCCAGGTCACTGGATGCAGCTCGAAGGAGCAGAAGCAAGGAAATTTGACTGAGTTCCCTTCACATGGCATCAGGCAGATGCTGGGCTGTGAGCAGCCACTCCAGGCTCTGCCCCTGCATGGAGGGGTCACTCCACACGACGTGTAGCAATCTCAGCCTGAAAGTCCCACTGGGGCAGGGCTCCTGGTCTCAGTTCTGGGGCTCCCAGATGCTGCCGAGAGCCACGGCAGAACTGTCAAGAGATGCAATGAGGGGGGAGAGAAAGTTCCAACAGCGCCTTATGGGTCGGAGACTCTTGGTTATTACACTCGCTCGGCTGTGTCAGCTGCTCAGCTAGCTTGCTTGAATCAGTGACCTCCATGACTGGAACGCAGAGAAGCCCTCCATGGGAGATTAGGCGGTGGCTTGATACTTGGAGGCCCCCTCTACAGTTCTCCATGGCAGGCTTCAAAGACATGAGGAAGTCCATGGTTTTTATAAGATTTATTGTCATAGCAGAAAGTAGATAAATCTGGCTACACTGCCTCCCCAACCTCTGTTTGTCAGGGTGGGCTTGACTTAAATAGGGAGGGATGAGGGAGGAGAATCTGGGAAGGAATACTTAATTGGTATTAAGTATTTAGGTATCTCATTAATATGGAAATCTCTTGAGGCTGAGGCTTGTAGTCATGCCCTCTACCTGTGGAGGGGCTAGTAGGGGTGTTGCCCTACGTGACTGAAAGGCGCGGCTCAATGGAGGTCTTTGCCATATGTCAGGAGCCTGGAATCTGGGGGCATGGTGAGATACATGCCATCCCTTGCGGGCATGAACACCTGTTGGGTCTCTGGCTATCTCTAGCCAGTGCTCTATCAGAAACCAAGCCATCCTTTCATGGTCCCACAGTTCTTATTACCAGAGAAGCAATGAATATGGCTGAGCAATTATCTGTGAAGTAGGACATTGGGTATATTCACTGTAAAGTCCACTTATGACACATCTGTGAAGTTTCACATGGGTTGTAGTAATCTGTACTATGAGGATGGCCCACATGTCCCAGAATTAGAATGGTGAGGTTTCAGGGAGCTTGCCTCAGAGTAGATGTGAGTTCTCTGTCTATAGGTCTGGTTTATCTGCTAACTTTAGCATAAGTCATTGATAGCATCTTTGTCATTGAAAAAATCTTTTCCTATCATATGTATCAAACTTTTACAAGTTGTTCTTACTACTATTTCCTGCATATTAAGCGTGCTTTTAAAAATTATGCTACAGTATTATGTTATTTATAAGTAAAACATTAGGAAATTATCAAACTCAGGAGCTTTCTTTGTGGAAAGTCTGTTTCAACTCAAGATTCAGTGCTGTAGTATGTCCACCTGAGTGCTATCAAAATAGTAACTGTGGAACTTTACAGGAATGGAGGACATGATTAGTTATTTCCCTCTGATGCTCATCTAAGCAATATGAATAATGAATCTCTAACACTCCAAATAAGCAAGTCCAAGTCAGAGCCAAATGCTTGTTTGAAATTTCTAGACTCATGTTTAAGAGGTTCACACAAATCACTTCTTGTAAATAGCACCTGGACACATCAAGGAGGATGCATTCCAAACTCAGCAAGTTTCATTGTCATCTACACTAAGCTTCTATCTTACTTCCACATCCCACAGATTCTTCTACTATTGAGTTGCTACTACAATATGACTCAAGACTTGCAAGCAAGTTTCAAATCTTGCTGATATTGATCCCTCCTGAGAGCTCATCTTATCTATTCCTTTGTTAGAATATGAGCCAGTAATATCACCAGAAGAAGCATGGATAGCTTGCATAACTTCCAAGCTTTATGTACTCTGAAACACAGGTCAGTGGAGAGCAGGAATATCTGATTTTGTGAGACTTGCTACATACCAATGCTTATTAAAATGTAACTTTGAGTCATTGCTTGGCCAATGACTTCTCTATATTTTAATTTTAGAATCTGGGTATATTTATCACAAACAACATTGTCTTTAAATCCTTCAACCAACCCAAATGGTTCATGACCTGATTAGCACATGTGACTTCACACACTTATCTTTTGTCATGGTATAAAGTCTTCATATTGAGGTATTAAAATCATTCTTATTTTACCATGATTTACTTTTTGATCAATATTTTCAACATTTCTTTTCCTACCTAGCCTCTGATTACCACTATTTTATTTTCACTTTCTGTGAGTTAAAATTTATTTGTTTCTATTTATAATTGAGACAATGTACTATTTGTATTTATGTATTTTATCCAATCTTATTTTAAATAACAGATTCTCATTTATTTACATAGTGAATATATAAAACATATTTTTCTTCTATTCATCCATTGAGAACATTTAACATGATTCTATATCTTTGAAAATGTGAATAGTACTATAGTCATTATCCACATAGTACTCTTTCTTAACAACAATTATGTTTAATTATGTTAGATATAAACTAAGTTTGTTACTGGGTCAAACTTTTGGCAAGTCTCTCTAACTTTTGGGTGAACATCCATAGCATTATAATTCCTGGCTGTAATTTTTTTTATCAATAGTATCTACTTCTTTCATTATACATAACTTTCTCAGCAGCAGTTTACTCTGTCCTTATTCTATCAGCTTTAACATACCTGGGGTCATGACTTTATGTGCTTATAACTTAAATGTCTCTCATTAATTGGAGTGATAAGAGATCATTTTATATGACCATCAGTCATTTAATTCCTAGTAGTGTCTACCCAGGTGTTTGCACATTTGCCAATGATTATATTTTAGAATTTGCTATTATGTTTTACATTTTCTTATGTCTATTTTGATCGTTACAAGCTTTTTGTATCTTTTATAGTATCTTTTTATTTTACTTTGAGAAGGTTTCTAACATCTTTTAGCTTATTGAATGTGTGGTAGTAAATGCCTTTGTTTTATTAATGCTACCACAAAGAAAAAGTAAATATTTAGTAAAGTAAAACTGAGTAGCATTATATTAGTTTTCTATGTGGCCTTAATATTAAACCACCAACAAAAGATTTAGTGTTACTTACACAAAGTAAATTAATTTATTGGCCCTCATAGAGAGAAGATTGTTTTTGGATAAGAGGGGACCAATACAAGAACATGACTTGTTAATGTGTAGAGAATAAAAGATTACAGATTAGAGTGCCCTAAATGTAACACTCTCACCTTCAAAGGTTTATAAATCATCCAAGATATGATCAGAATATTTTTCAGAGCTAGAACAGTCAAACTGTGTTTTCTAAATATATCAGGACTAATGTACATATGGACTGAGAGCAACTGTAGGTGGATATGTAAACTTGCACAAAATCAAGCCAGAAAAAACCATAACATGGAAAAGGGGTGACAGAGACTTCCACCTCTAGTTGAGGTTCTTAGGTACAGATTACTGCTGACTGAGAGTCAGTTTTTTTCAGGGTTGTGAACTCTGAGAGCTTCATAATGCTGTAATTCATAATACTTGCAATTAAAATGAATTACTAAAAAGAGTTAAATAAAACCTAAAGTAAACACATGAACTTGGGAAGAAGCATAGGTGATATGGATAGGGGATGAGCTAAAGCAGAGTGAATTGGGAGTATATTTGATAGAAATATGCAACATGTTTTTATGCATATAATTTCAACCTGTGCAATAAAAACTAGCATGGATGCACAAATAACAAATGATAGTCAAGGATATTCCAAAGTATATAATACCGTGGTTGGTATCATTACCTTCTGGATGCACTGATGAGCAATACTGATAAAATGTACAGGCATAAAAACCTACACAAACATCAGTGGGGTAGAATTGATAAGGCCTATGTAAGTCCTGCAGCTACAGCTACCTGATACTGGACAAAGATGGAAAAATATACAATGACAAAATTTAATCAACAAATGTTAGAAATCTGAATATAAAAATGTAGTACAATGGGAATAGAGTCCTAACTCTTTATCTTGCATGAAAATCCATGGCAAATACATTGAGCGTCTATATACATGGCTTGCCATTCTGAAACTGATTGAGGATATGTTGATGTTATTATTTAATTCGGCCTCTGGTCATACCAACTATCTAAGCTGTGGCGGCTCTGCCTAGCTCAGTCACCATCTTCCATGGCCAGAGGCCATGTGCCCAATGTAGCTAGAACTGATCAGCCAGAAACACAAGCTCAGCCAGCCACCCATGAGATGCCAGAGTGGGAGATGGCTCTGCCAATCTTCCATGCTGTCTCTGAATGGCTGGGCATTGTCCAGACCATCCAGCCATCCATGCAGGCCCAGTAGAAAAAATAAGACTCTAATGCTTAAAGATTAATCAAAGGCTTTATATGTTTGGTAAACACAATAACAATATGCCCATACAAAGAGAATTGTTTCCCAGTTAGCTAACCTAAATAAAAGTAGTTACTGGTGACTGCTCTCCATACCTATGTGACTCTCCATCCTCCTACATCTCTGCTTTCCCTCTCTCCTAGCTCCTCCTCTTTCTTCTCCTTACTCCTCCTCTTCCTATCCTTACTCCTCCCAACTTTGCTCCTCCTACAAGGATAAAGCCAGGAGTATGTTTCCACATGCATACACTAGTTGAACTATCAAAATATTACTGGATATAATTATGTGATAACATTGATTCTGGAATCAATAGGTACTTAACATAAATCCAGTACCAAGGTATGTTGGTCAGAGAATCCCTATAGACCTGTACTAGAACACTTCCTTTGCTTTCCATTTGGGTGACCTCTATATATAGATAGTGAGCAGTGGGATCTGATTGCTTAAGATGCCATACACCAGGCTTCCAACATTGAGGAAATAACTTGAGATTGAGATGAAAACCTTCTGACTCTTGGTAGCTCTCCAAGTACTAGAAGTTTCTATGTAAGCAGACAAGAGAAAAATCTTGAACAATTTTAGCCAGCAATTAACTTGATAACTATAATGTTAATCCATTAGAAAAGATATGCCCTAGTAAATAATGACAGCATGGTTATATATGGAACTCACTCTCTTCTGACTGGGGTTAAGGTGGCCTCCATAGATAACAACACATGGTAGTGTCAAAATTCTGGTTAAAATTGATGCCTTGGGACGTCATGGACACCATAAAGGAAACTATTGGATTTGATTAATTAATAGGCATAATGTAATACTGCCTTTCCAACATCTGTGTTTATAACCTCAGAAACAGGCCACTCTCAACACTGATTCGAGAAGCATGTCTTTGTCATGAATGGCAGAGTATCATTGCTAACCATTTGCTAAGAAAAAGTGATGGCTGAGGACAGGACACTAAGCACATGATACAAAACAACCCTGTTGCCTTAGGGAGTATTTCAGAGAAAGCAACTGCAAAAATATAATACATGGAAGATATGAATAAGTGAAATCCTAACCTGTGAGCATGACACAGCCAGTGCAGTCTGACCTCACATAAGCATTGATTTGTTCTGTTGAGCCTATACAAAACATGTCCTCTCAATAGGCAGTCATGGATTGCAGGTGGTTTCATAGTATCTCACCACTTATTTATAAAATGTTGACTACTGCAGAACAGTGATAAAAAGATCTTTGCTTTCAGTTGTATAACCATTTGTGATCCCACCAGGCTATAGAGAATAAGTTCCTACCAAACCCACATGGGACTGTCCTAGTAAGATCTGGAGGAATACAAATAAGATATGAAGACATTAGTTCATAAAAATGATTAGTAGGGATGCAGGCAATGTTTTCAGAGAATAATAGTAGTTACCCAAAGAAGAGAGTGAGAGCAATCAGTGTGTACTATATATACAAATGAAATTGTCAAGGAACTAACTCATCATCTCCCAAATCAATACCTTAGAATGTTTACATGCATTATTCTTTGAATTATGCAATGACAAGTAAACATTAGGAGCAAGAGTGACTGGGATACATGTAGTAGGACCAGGATGGCTCAAAGACAAGGCCAGATAGACAGTTCCTGCCAGCAGTATAGCCATAGAAGCCATTATTGTAATGAGTAAGGGGATATCATGTTGTCAAACAATCCAATGACTTTAGTGCTGTTCACATTTGCTGCAAGTGTTAAGCTCCCACCATCTACGTGCAGACCTGTTCTGGGGTCTTGCTATTTTAAGGGAAAGTACAAACACTGTCATTACTCTTTTCAAGCAATGCCTGGAACAGGCATAGGTTTTACTGTCTTAGATTTTGTAATTGACACCACTATTCCTGTCTCACATACTTTAGTATCCTAATCTGGTGTGCCCCTCCAATATCTCTGTACTTTTTCATTCTGTAAAGCACAGAGAATTGTTTCCTTTATGTTTTATGACCCTGCTGATTTACTGGGACTTCTTTGTGATATCAACTTACAAGAAAGGTAATTAAACTATGTAATGGAACATAAGGAAGAGTCAGAGAGGGACAAAGTTCCTTGACAGAGATTTAGTGCAAGTGGAGGAGATTTACTCAAAAACTAGTTGAGAGGAAAGTACTGTGGCACCATCAGATACTTACCTGTCTTTTTTGGAAGTTTGTCTTTTTTATCCTATTTTGATTAATTATTTGGAATATAGGTTACATACTTTAATAAAGAAAGTCCTGGCAGACTGTTAAAAGTATGTATAAGTTGCAGTGTTCTTGCTGAAAATAACCTTCAATAGTTCAACTGATGAACTGCAGTAAAAAAACAACAGTTATCTTACCCCACTTCACTGCCACACAACCATGAGCATCAGCTCTCAGACCCAGTAGCTCAAAAAATGGAATGAAGATAGTTAATGGCATTTTTATTTTTCATCAGTGGACTCAAGGAATGTTACCTTAACTCCATTCCAATAGTCTCATGTACATATTGCTTTCTCCTGTATCCAAGCTGAGTTCTGTAGTGTTCCAAGTGCTGAGATCAGTGTAGCAGTTAAAATTCATGTGCTTTTGAGCATGTAGGTTTCTCTTTACTCTGAAAATCTAGTAATACCTTTTTAGTCTGTGGCCCAAGTTCTGATTTCATGACATAGTCCTGTGGTAGAATCAGATGTGTAAAACCAGGTTCCACACAAGCTTATGACTCAGTAGCTAAGATTTGGAACCTGGTTGTGTCTGCTGAGAATGTGCTGGCAACATATCCAGGGCATGCTCTTAGAGGTTCTATGTCTTATCCTCAACTAATTTCTTTCCATTAAAAGCCAACATTTGTTGGGTTGATTTGTGTGTCCTGGACCAGCTGTTGGGTTAAAGTGTGTCCTGCATCTGTCTCACCACCTGGCGAGGGCCACTTGGGGAAGACAGAGGCTTGGGAAGTTTGACTCTGCTCTCCCCACTCCAGCGCCAGGCAGGCATCAGAGCTAGGTTGTCTAGTTCTCAGGCTCTTGGATACTCAGATACTGCTGGGGAAGCCGCAAAAAGGAAGTGGGAGGCCTATGGGCTAGATTGGCCTGTGGCAGAAATGGGAGAAAGGGAGAGAGACTCCTGTTGTGTCTTGCAGGGATGAGAGTCTTGCTTGGTCAGTGGCTCATGGCTGGGAATGCAGACGGTCTTCAACAAGAGATTAGACAGTGGCTCTGTAGATGAAAACCTTCTCCATTGTTCCCCATGGCAGATATTTATGAAAGAGAAATGGTCCATGGTTTTAAGATGTTCATTGTCATGGCAGAAAGTAGATGAGAAACTGTACCCCAATTTTTTCAGGGTGGGCCTGAGGTTAAATACCTTTCACAGGGAGGAGGGTCTGGGAAGGAAGGACTAATTGGCTATGCCCCTCTGGCCCTTAGGTACCTCTTAATATGGAGATCTGTCTTGAGACTATGTGACCTATGGTCATGCCTTCTATCTGTGGAGAGGCTAGGGGGCGTTGCCCAATATGATTAAGGGACAAAAATCTATGGAGGGTTTTGGCCTCCTGTCAGGAGCATGGAGTCTGGGAGGGTGGTGAACACCTACCATCTCTTGCAGGGGACCCTGCAAGCCACCTGCTGGGTCACCAGGGTTTCATATCTGACTCAGCCAGAAATCAGGCTGCAAACACACAGACACACACACAACACACACACACACACACACACACACACACACGACACGGAGAGAAACAGAGAGAGAGTAAGAGACAGAGAGAGAGAGAGAGAGAGAGAGAGAGAGAGAGAGAGAGAGAGAGAGAGAGAGAGAGAGAGAGCCTTTATTTTTAAATATGTCTTAGGCAGCACAATTGCTGGGCAACTGCCTATACTCCATGTTGTTAGCATCTATTTTCTCATCAATAACCCCAAATTACCACTTACTATTTACTAAGTTTCATTTTGGCTGCTCTTAACCTAATTAGATAGCCCTCTGGGCCATGTTCTCTTGGCCCTTAGCCAATAGTGGCTCTCCTTCTTCCTCCTGAACATACTTCTCTATTCCATTGCTGTTTGTTTATCCCACCTTCCTCTTCATGTGATTCCCATCATGAGAAACTTGAAACTCTACCTATATCTTTTATACCTAGCTATTGGCTGCTGGTATCTTTATTTACCAATCAGAATTAACTGGAGTCAGAGTTCCTCAGTGTCTTACATCAAGACTTTCTGATACATACAGTTCTGAGGGATCCAAATTAGCATTAGAATACAAGCAGTATTAGGCCAACCCAGTACCCCTATCACCTAGGTAGGTCTGTGTTATTTTCTTTTTACCCTTTAAACCCAACACACTCTATCTGTGCTATAAAAATACTCTCAGATGTTTGGTCTTACATTAGGTATGTATGTCCTACTACAGGTAACAGTGACATAGATTTCTGTTTAATGATTCTAAGTTTTGCCTAGATTAACAACAGAATGGATATTATGACATTCTTTTTGGTAGCAAAAATTGATAAAAATGTTTTTAAAAAAAAGTCTAGTAAAATAACTTGAAATACAAACCTTTTTCTGTGTAGGAACGGTGATGAATGCAATGCCTGACAGCTATGCATGAAAGCAAATGGTGCACAGCCACTGTTGTGACTCTCAGTGACATAAAGCTGAATTTAAAATAAAAAGAATAATTGTTTTCCACATTTCTACGTAAAACCTAAAATATTCAATTCTTTGAACACCACATAAACTCAGATAAATTGATATTAAGATCAATATTTTATTTTTCCATTATTTAATTAAAATTATATTGTATATACTATATTTTGTTCATGTTTCTTTCCCTCCTCTTGCTCCTAAACACCCAACCACCCAGCTTCATACTCTTTCTTTCTCAAAAAATATCCTACAAAAACACAAAAAATGAAAATCAAAGTAAGTAAAAACCCAATAAGACAAAAAAAAAAAAAAAAAAAGAACCAAAACAAAGCAAACAGTCTACAGACAAATAGATTTTGTTTTGTGTTTGAAACATCCTATAAGACAAAAACAAAACGACCCAAAGGACAGCAAGTACTCCACAGACAAATGAATTTTATTTCATTTTGTCCCACTACTTGCTGGCATGGAGCCTAACTTGGCATGTAGTTGTTACACAATTAAAAAAACCAAAACACACACAAAACAAAACACAACAAAACATAATTTTCTCCTTGCCAGTGGCTATCAACTGTAAACACCATACGGTTAGAGATGGAGTCCAGTGTTTATTTACCCTTTTTAGTGTTGGTACCTCTAAACTTTTTCTGGTCTTGTGCTGTTACCACAATCTCTGTGAATTTTTATGTCCATCTGTACTATCACTGTTCCCTTGGCATCATCTACCTTCTATAATTCTTACACCCTCCTTCCTTCTCCTCCTTTTTCCTCCATTTGCTCCTTCTCCTCCTCCCCCTGTTCCTCGTTGCCTTCTTCCCATCCTCTTCCTCCTTTCCTCCTCTGTCATAAATCTGTGAACCTTGATGGGATAATTGAGGAGTTTAATGAATAATTTCCATTAGAGCTGTCTCTTACACTCAGCATACTGTCAGCTTTGTGTCCTGTTAATTACCTGTGGGAAAAAATCGCGGTTGGGATTCCGGCCCCAAGCCTCCCACGTGGCTGCGGAGGAGGCCCAGCGGGCCAAGGCGGCAGTGGAGGAGGCCTGGGTTCGCAGCACTTCCTGCCCAGGATGCTGTAGTTCCCACATGGTAGAGGTGGTCGCAGAGTAGAAATAGGCCCACGCAGACAAGTGAAATTAAGTTTCCATGAAGTAGTTTTATTGATGAGAATGGTGAATCTGGTGCGCTCCCCCCCCACCCACCCCCAAAAAAGCCAGGAGGAGTTCCCTTATATAGGAAAGGAGCTGACTAGGGAGGAGACTTAATTACCTATGTCCCCATTTCAGGTTGTGTACAGCAATAGGAATTGTGGTCTTAATGCCTGTGCTATCAGTGTCTTATTGAAAAATCCATTACTGTGCCATGAGTCCAAGCCTATTCTATATTTTCAGATTCAGGGTATCTGGTCTTATGCTTATATCCTTGCTACATTATACTTGACTTATTACATTGATCTTTATCTGTAACAACTTGGAAGTATTTGAATATCATGTGACATAAAGAGTAGAAGCTCCTGAGTTTCCAGAGACTGGATATTTTGTACTTATAAAATTGCAATATACAATTCTATTGTAAGGCCAATGTGTAGTCATTTTATAGAACAGATCTGGGATGTGTATCCAAAGATGGTCTCTCAAGTGCAATTTTTTTCCTTACCAGACTGAGCAGCAGGTTATATTTAGGAATACACACACACACACACACACACACACACACACACACACACACACACACATTATATTATTATATAATACATATATTTATGATCATTATGATAACAATGGTTTTGAAACAGCAATGAGGGGAATAAAGTAGGGCGTGGTGGGAAGAATTAGAAAGAAGAAATATTGTATCTATATTATAATCTCAACAAAAAAGCAGAATTTGAATGTTGTAGAAAACAAAACAAAACCCAGACAATTTCCTGTCTCCTACTTCTTTTTTTTCATGTGAAGTAAGTAGTGAGACTAGTTTACTTGGTGTCTTCTGACTGAACCTTATATTTCCTCATTTGTCCCTCTTTTATTGAGAATTGATTCTTTTCTCTGACAATACATCTGGATTGTAGTTGTCACTTCCTCTTTTTCCAGGCTCTCTTCAACTACTCTTCCCTCCAGATCCATTCCCTTTCTTGCTCTCATTAGAAAGTAAAAGGATGGAAAACAATTTTCCAAGCAAATGGTTCCAAGAAAAAAGATGGTTACTCTCATAAGCTTTGTGCCTCCATTTACCTAGAATATTTTGCAAGTAGGACAAACAGACATCATTTTAGATCAAGTTTTTGTAGATGTGTTGGTGTTTGCATTTTTCCTTTTGAAGCCCACAGAGTTCCTTTTCATACCAAAAACATTAGAACATATGGGTGAAGTTCTAGGAAGGACACCAGCTAGACCTCTCTGTGTTCAATGAATTATGTGTATGTGTGTGTGTGTGTGTGTGTGTGTGTGTGATGTGTGTGTGTTTGTCTTGAGCAATGAGGCCTTGCTGTCACTTTGTGGATAGCAACCTCTTGTCTTCGTAACAGGCTGAGTTGTTTGGAAATATATTTATCATGGTAGTCCTTTTGTCAACACCTCAATTGGATATAACCTGGTCACAGGATTGGAAGCTTCATTTGGTGAAAAGAGATAGCCAGCTTTTACTCTATCTCTTCTACTATTTTGTGACTTTATTAAAACCACCTTTATATATTTTAGTTTTCACTGCATTAGGTTTCAATATGAGCCCTCAAATTATCTTCAATTAGCTGTCTTGCCTTCATTCCCTTCCCTATCCCTATACTCATGATCCCCCCATACTCATCCTTCCCTTCCTTAGTTGACCCACAATATCTATTCTACTTTCCCTTTCTGTGTGTTCCCTTAAGTCCATTCCTTTATACCTCATCTCTCTGCATCTATAGATGGTAGCTTGTTTATCATTTTATTAATGGCTAATATCCGCATATAAAAGAATACATACCACACTTAACTTTCTTGGTCTGGATTATCTCACTCAGGCCGATGGTGTTTTGTTTTTGTTTTTGTTTTTAAGTTTCAAAGCAGTTGCCTGCGAATTTCATGATGCCTTTAAAAAAAAAAAACAGCTAAATAATACTATATTTTGTAAACATAGCTCATTTTGTTTATTCATTCTTCTGTTGAGGGAAATACAGGTTGTTTCCAATGTCTGGATATTATGAATAATGTAACAAAGAATATGGTTGAGCAAGTGTCTCTCTCATAGGATGACACATACTTTTGATTCACGCCCAAGAGTGGTATAGCTGGATCATGATATAGATCAATCCTGGCCTTCAACTTGCATGGAGGCTTCACCATCACCATGTCCTCTCTTGACCTGTCACAGTGCCATGCCTTAGCTGAACTCCATTAACCTTTTATGCCTTCAAAATTAGTACCAACTGGCTGACTCTTATACTACTAAGTTCATTTGACAGTATGAGGCACAACCTTGGCCAGCTCTGTGACACAGCTTTTTATGTGCTATCATGTGGGAACACTTTCCAGAGGATAATAAAACAACGATCCAGTCATTTCTAATGTACAGCCATCTGGCATCGAGTATTCCAGTGAAGCAAAAGTTTCCTTTAATAGTTCAGTCATCTTGTTAATCACAGATTATTCTTTAGCCCCAGATCACCAGAACCACAGAATCTTAATATTCACAAATGTCCCAAATATAGTCCTTGAAATTTCCTCTGAAGCTTCACCAGTTAGGCTTCCATCATTTGTATTGTGCTCAATATTCTTGTTATCCAAGATCCCAAAGAACATCCAATTGAGCTCTCTATTCAGTGAGTTTTCTAATACATAGTTCCAAGATTCTTCTACAATTTTCCATAAAACCTTTTTCTTTCAGGTTTCTTACAGCAATGACTCTATGTTAGTATCAACTTGTCTTAGTTATGTTTTCTACTGAGATAATGAATCATTATGATAAAAAGCAAGTTGGAGAGGAAAGGGTTTATTTGGATTAAACTTCTGTATTATGGTCCATCCTTGACAGAAGCCAGGACAGGAAATCAAACAGGGGTTGGAATCTGGAGGCAAGATTTAATGTAGATATTATGGAAGAGTGCTTCTTACTAGCTTGTTCCTCATGGTTTACACAAAGTGTTTCTTATAGAATTCAGGACCATCTGCACCACCCAAAATGAACATTTCCTTACGAATCAATTATTAATTGAAAATGCTTACAGTCCTGCCTACAACCTGATATTATAGAGGTTTATCCTTAATTGAGGCTGGCACCCTCAGAAGACTTTACCTTGTGTCAGATGACATAAAACTATCCAGCATATCCTATTCCCATTCTGCCATCACAAACTGTCTTACCCATTCTGATGAGTGAAAGATGAAGTCCTAAAGTAGTTTAGATTTGCATTTTCTTGTTAGCTAAGAATGGTGAACATTTCTTTAAGTGTTTATCAGCCATTGGAATTTTTTCTGTTGAGAATTTTGTTTAGATTTGTGCTACTTTGTGTTATTTTGTTTGTTGATATCTAGTGTCTTGCGTTTGTTATATATTTTGGATATTAGTCCTTCATCATTCATGGAGTTGGTAAAATTTTTTCCAGTCTCTAGGCTTACACTTTGTCTGAATGATGCTGTACTTTGCCTCAGAGAACTTTTCAGTTTATGAGGTACCATGTATTAACTGTTGATCTTAGGGCTTGTGATACTGGTGTTGTGTTAAGAAAATCTTCATGTCAATGAGATTAAAGTTGTTCCCATCTTTCTCTTATATCAGATTCAGTGTATGTGGTTTTATATATGTTGAGGTCTTTAATCCATTTGTAGTTGCATTTTGTGCAGGATGATAGGTATGGATCTATGTGTATTCTCCTAAATGTAGCTACCTAGTTTGACCTTCAACATTTGTTGAAGATGCAGTCTTTCTGTTTCTGGTTTGTGTTTCTGTCTTTTTAAAACTTAAATATTAGTTTTCTATAGGTGTATGGATTTATGTCTGTAATTCTACTTTATCAATGTGTCTTCTTTTATCCCAATAGTATGCTCCATTATTATTATAAATTTGTAGTGCAATGAAATTGAGACATTCTTCCAGTAGTTCTTTTATCATTCAGAATTATTTTAGCTATCTTAATTTTTTCTGATTCTGTATGAAGCTGAGAAATTTAATGTCAAGGTCTATGAAGAGTTATGTTGGATTTTTAATGGAGCTTGCATTGAATCTCTAGATTGTCTTTGGTAGGATGATTATTTTACTATTTAACCATACTTACCCATGCTCATGGGAGATCTTTCCATCTTTTGATATCTTCTTAAGTTTTTTTCTTTAATGTCTTAATTTTTTTATTATACAAGTCTTTCACTTGCCTGGTGAGAGCTTCCCCAAGCTTCTGATTGTTTTAAATAAGGCTTCTAAGAATTTAGTGGAGCCTGAGTCCTTGTTATATGTTGGAGCATCTTTTGGTTATATGTCCAGGAGTGATATAGCAGGGCCCTAAGGTAGAATAGTTTCCAATTTTCTAAGAAACCCCTAGATTGATTTTCAGAGTGGTTGTACCAGCTTGCAAACCCACCAGCAATGGAAGAGTGTTCCTCTTTCTCCACATCCTCACCAGCATCTGCTGTCACCTGAGTTTTTGATCTTAGCCATTCTGACTGGTGTGAGGTGATATTTCAGGGTAGTTTTGATTTTTATTTTCCTGATGACTAAGATGTTGAACATTTCTTTAGGTGCTTCTCAGTCATTTGTGATTTCTTAGTTGAGAAATCTCTTTTTAACTCTGTACTCATTTTTATTAAAGTTACTTGTTTCCCTGAAGTCTAACTTTTTGAGCTCTTTGAATATTTTGGATGTTAGCTCTCTCTATTGGATATAGGGTTGATAACAATATTTTCCAAATCTGTAGGTTGCTGGTTTTTGTCCTTTGCCTTACAGAAGCTTTTCAATTTTATGAGGTCTCATTTGTCAATTTTTCATCTTCCAGCATAAACTATGGTGTACTGTTCAGGAATTTTTTTTCCTGTGTCAATGTGTTTAATGTTCTTTCCCACATTCTCTTCTATTAAATTCATTGTATCTCATATTATATTGAGGTTCTTGATTCACTTGGAATTTAGCTTTGTACAAGGAGATAAGAATGTGTCAATATTTGGATTCTTCTATATGCTGACTGCCAGTTGAACCAGTAACATTTGCTGAAAATACTCTTTTTCCCACTGGAAGGTTTTGGCTCCTTTGTCAAAGATCAAGTATCCAAAGGTGTGTGGGTTCATTTCTGGGTCTTCAATTTTATTCCATTGATCTACCTGCCTGTCTCTGTACAAAAGCCATTCGGTTTTTAACACTATTGTTCTTATTAGAGCTTGAGGTCAGGGATGATGATTTTTGCTATCCTGGATTTTTTGTTTTTCCAGATAAATTTCAGAATTTCTCTTTCTGCCTCTGTGAAGAATTGAGTTGTAATTTTGATGGGATTGCATTGAATCTGTAGATTGCTTTTGGTAAGATGACAAATTTTACTTTATTTATCCTGCTGACCCATGAGCATGGGAAATATTTCCATCTTCTGAGGTCTTCAATTTCTTTTTTTCAGAGACTTGAAGTTCTTGCCATACAAAATTTTTCACTTGGTTGGTTAGAGTCATACCAATATATTTTATATTATTTGTGACTGTTGTAAATGATGCCTTTCCCCTTATTTCTTTCTCAGCCCATTTATTCTTTGTGTACAGGAAAAGCTGCTCATTTGTTTAATTTTGTATCCATCCAAATTGCTGAATTTGTTTATCAGCTGTAGGAGTTCTCTCCTGGATTTTATTGGGTCAATTATGTATACTATCATATCAATTTGCAAATAGTATATCTTGACTTTCTCCTTTCTAATTTGTGTTTCTTGGAACTCCTTTGTTGTCTAATTGCTCTGGCTAGAACTTCAAGTACTATATTGAATAGATCTGTAGAGGTGGGTAGCCTTTTCTTGCCCTGATTTTAGTGGGATTGCTTCAAGTTTCTTTCCATTTAGTTTGATGTTCACTATTGGTTTGGTGTATGTTGCTTTTATTTATATTTAGGTTTGCACCCAATTTCTCCAATACTTTTAGTATGAAGGAGTCTTGTATTTTCTCAAAGGCTTTTTTAGGTTCTAATGAGATGATCATGTGTTTTTTCTTTGAGTTTGTTTATATAGTGGATTACATTGATGGATTTCCATATATTGAACCATCCCTGCACCCATGCAATGAAGCCCAATTGATCATGGTGAATGAATTTTATTGAGTATTTTTGTATCAATATTCATGATGGAAATTGGTCTGAAGGTTTCTTTATTTGTTGGTCTTTGTATGGTTTATGTATCAGTGTAGCTGTGGCTTCACAGAATGTATGTGTTCCTTCTCTTTCTATTTTATGAAATAGTTTGAGAAGTATTGGTATTAGGTCTTCTTTGAAGGTATGGTAGAATTCTGCAGTAAAACCATCTGTTCCTGGGAATTTTTTGGATGGGAGACTTCTAATGATTGTTGCTTCTATTTCTTTAGAGGTTACGGGATTGTTTAGATGGTTTATCTGATCCTGACATTAATTTGGTACCTGTTATTTGCCTAGAAAATCATCCATTTCACCTACAAAACTTTCAGTTTTGTTGAGTATAGGACTTTTTAATAGGATCTAGTGATTTTCTTGCATTTCTTTAATTTCTGTTGTATATCTCCATTTTCATTTCTGATTTTCTTAATTTGGATACTGTTTCTGTGCCCTCTGGTTACTCTGCTAAGGGTTTATCTATGTTGTTGATTTTCCCAAAGTATCAGCTCCTGGTTTTGTTGATTCTTTTTATAGTTCTCCTTGATTCTACTTTGTTGATTTCAGCCCTGAGTTTGATTATTTCCTGTCCTCTACTCCTCTTGGATGCATGTGCTTCTTTTTGTTCTAGAGATTTCAAATGTGCTGTTAAGCTACTAGTGTATGTATGCTATATGCAATTTCTTTATGGAAGCACTAAGAGCTATGAGTTTTTCTCTTAGCACTGCTTTTGTTGTGTCCTAAAGTTTTGGTATGAGGTACCTTCATTTTTTTGTTAAATTCTAAAATGTCTTTAATTTCTTCTCTACTAAGTTATCATTGAGTAGAGATTTGTTCAGCTTTCATATGTATGTGGGCTTTCTGTTGTTTTTTTGTTGTTGAAGACCAGCCTTAGTCTGTGGTGAACTGATAGGGTGCATGGGATTATTTCAATACTCTTGTATTGATTGAGTCCTGTTTTGTGACCGATTATATGGTCAGTTTTGGAGATATGGTATACATGAGGTGCTGAGAAAAAAGTATATTCTTTTAGGCTGGAGAATTTTGTAGATATCTGTTAAGTCCATTTGGTTCATAACTTCTGTTAGTTTCACTGTGTCTCTGTTTAGATTCTGTTTCCATGATCTATCTATTGGTGAAACTGGAGTATTAAAGTCTCCTATTATTATTGTATGAGCTTCAGTATGTGCTTTGAGCTTCAGTAATGTTTCTTTTACAAATGTGAATGCCCTTGCATTCGGGGCATCGATGTTCAGAATTGAGAGTTCCTCTTGGTGGATTTTTCCTTTGATGAGTATCTAGTGGCCTTCCTCATCTTTTTGATGACTTTTAGTTCAAAGTCTATTTTATTGGAGAGTAGAAGCTTGGAGTATGCAAGATAAAATTTACAGACCACATGAAGCTAAGAAGAAGGAAGACCAAAGTGTGGATGTTTCTGCCCTTCTTAGAAGGGGAACAAAATACTCACAGGAGGAAATACAGAGACAAAATGTAGAGCAGAGACTGAAGGAAAGGCCTTCCAGAACCTGCTCCACCTGGCTATCCATCCCATATACCACACACCAAACCCAGACACTATTGTGGATGTCAAGAAGTGCTTTCTGACAGGAGCCTGATATAGCTGACTTCTGAGAGGCTTTGCTGGAGCCTGACAAATCCAGAGGCAGATGCATGCAGTCAACTATTGGAGTGAGCACTGCCTTCCCAACAGAGGAGTTAGAGAGAGGAGGGAGCCAAAGGGGTTTTCAACCCCATAGGAAGAACAACAATATCAACCAACCAGAACCCCCAGAGCTCCCATGGACTAAACCACCAACCAAAGAATTCACATGGAGGGTCACATGGCTCCAGCCACATATGTAACAGAGGATGGCCTTGTTGGGTGTCAATGGGAGGAGAGGCCTTTGGTCTTGTGAAGGCTGGGTGCCCCAGTGTAGTGTAATGCCATGACAAGGAGGTGGGAGTGGGTAGTGAGGGAATACCCTCATAGAAGCACGGAGAGGGGCTATGGGATAGTGGGTTCCTGGGGGTGGAACCAGGAAAGGGAATAACATTGAAAACATAAATAAAGAATTGCTACTTCAGCTTGTTTCTTGGGACCATTTTCCTTGAAATTTGTTTTCTAGCCTTTTATTTTTGTGGTAGTGTCTGTCTTTGTCACAGAGGTGTGTTTTCTGTATGTGACAAAATGCTGGTTTCTGTTTTCATGTCCAGCCTGTTAGTCTATGTCTTTTTATTTGTGAATTGAGTCCATTGATGTTGAGAGATATTAAAGACCAATGATTGTTGCTTCCTGTTATTTTTGTCGTTAGAGGTGGAATTATGACTTGTGTGGTTCTCTTCTTTTGGGTTTATTGTGAGATTAGTTTTTTGCTTTTTCTTGGGTGTAGTTTCCCACCTTGTGTTAAATTTTTCCTTTTATTATCCTCTGTAGGGATGGATTGGTGTAAAGATAATTTTTGAGTTTGGTTTTGTCATGGAATTTCTTGGTTTTTCTTCTAATGTTATTGAGAGTTTTGCTGGGTATAGTAGTCTGGGTTGGCACTTTTGTTCTCTTAGAGTTTGAATGACATCTTCCCAAGGTCTTCTGGCTTTTAGAGTCTCTATTGAGAAGTCTTGTGTAATTCTGAAGGGTCTTCCTAATATGTTACTTGATATTTTTCCCTTACCACTTTCATTATTTGTTTCTTATTTGTGCATTTGGTGTTTTAATTATTATGTGACAGTAGGATTTTTTTTAATAATTCCATCTGCTTGGTGTTCTGTAGGATTCTTGTATGTTTATGGGCATCTTTTTTTTTTTAGGTTACAGAAGTTTTCTTCTATAATATTGTTGAAGAAGCTTGCTGGCCCTTTGAGCTAGGAATCTTTACTCTACTATACCTATGATTCTAAGGTTCAGTTTTTGCAGTGTGTCCTGTATTTCTTGAATGTTTGGAGTTAAGAGCTTATTGCTCTTTGTATTTTTGATGACTGTTGTGTCAATATCTTCTATGGTATCTTCAATTTCTGAGATTCTCTCTTTAGTCTCTTGTATTCTTTTTGTGATGCTTACATTTGTGACTTCTTATTTCTTTCTTAGGTTTTCCATCTCCACTGCTGTCTGCCTTTGTGATTTCTTTAATGTTTCTACTTCCACTTTAAATCCTGGATGGTTTTGTTCAATTCCTTCACCTGATTGTGTTTTCCTGTATTTCTTTAAGAGACTTATACATTTCCTCTTTAAAGGCTTCTACTTATTTTCATGTGCATCCCTGTATTTCTTTGTTTTTTTCTTTTTAATTGGATATTTTATTTATTTACATTTCAGATGTTGTCTCCTCCACCCCCCTTAAACACCCATATCCCATCCCTCCTCCTCCCTTTTGCTTTTATACAATTTTAATTACTTGCAAGTATTAAGGTCAATTCTAGATTGAGGAACTAGCATTACAGTAGATGCAAATAGTCAAGAAACAAACAGGACAATAAACACAAATAGTCCAAGAACAAGCAAGGAAATAAACAAAGTTTCATGATAATTTCCATGATCACTATTTCTAAGGGCTTATCAGGAAAACCAAAATATCTGAGCCTACTTCCCTGTCCTAGCCCAAGGTAATTTTAATGTCTGAAGCCTACTTCCTTGCTCTAGCCCGATTTAGATTCCTGTCTGAAATTACTTCTTTGTTCTAGCCTAGGATTTAGTCCTTCCTGAAATCACTTCTTTGTTTTAGCCTAATATCAGATTTCTGCATGAAGCCCATTTCTTTGTCCTTGGCCAATGTCTGATTCCTGCCAAGCAAACCAAATGCTCTCTGTATCTCCCCTTTTTTATTTCATAAACAAGACTGAGCCTGCCTTAGGCCATTCTGCCAAGAATGCCTTCCTTACTTGTCGTGGAATATGCATTATCAAAAACAATGCACTTCTGCTTATGTTGGTAAGGCTCTGTGCAGAATTTTATCCATCCTTGGCTTGCCAGCTGTTAAATTAATAACTCTGTCTAGGGGTCCATTTGCAGTTTCAAGTCATGTATGTTGGCTACCAACATGTTGATGCTATTAAAGACAAGCTTTCACACAATGGGCAAGAATAAAAGTATTCCCAGGATAACAAGGACTAGCATGATCAAGCTATATATGCCATTCTTGATGCTTGACACAAATGGGAATACTGACCTCAAGCCACGGATAATTTTATCAACATTATCTGCAGCATCAAAGCTCAGCAGCACATCATTTTTAAATTCTTAATCTCACTATGCAAAGTTAAAACATCCAGAGAGTTGTTAGAATTATGACAAATGCCCTGCATGTGTCTTTAAACTTTTTCCTAATTATAATGACTATCACTATAAATTTTAGAAGTAACACAAATCCATTGGTATTTGTCATGACACTTGAGATGGCTCCTTATTCTTAAATTCTGAACCTCCTTCCAATAATTTGAATAGGATAAAGAGCATCAATTTGATGTTCCAAATGCCTATTAAATCCTCTTGCATACTCAACACATTAGTAACATTTTTTTTTTTTTTGCTAAATGATTAACAAAAGTAGCTGTCTTAACATATTGTGTCAAAGCAATTGCAGAAAGAGAGGTACTAGCAAATAATATAATTAAAGCTGTTATACCAGCCATAATCAAGCCCACTACCCTCTTGCTTCTGCTTAAAGCCTAACTCACCTCTTCCAGTACTTGCAAGCTTTTTTCAGAAAACCAAGGTTCTGTATTACTCAGGACAATAAGACCAAAGCTGGTTGATAGACTCCCACAATAGACATGCAAGGTTTTAACACACTAACACAATTAGAAAGTATACAATTGTTGCAACTTACTATAAATACTGTAGAAGAAACAAAAGTAAGTTTTTCTTTTTTATTAGATATTTTATTTATTTATATTTCAGATGTCATCCCTTTCCCCAACCTAGACCCCCCTATCCCATCTTTCCTCCTCCTTTTTGCTTCTATACCATTTAAATTACATGAAGTATTAAGGTCAATTATAGGTTGAGGGTCTAGCAATACAATAGATGCAAATAGTCAAGGAACAAGCAAGACAATAAACATAAACAGTCACAGAACAAACAAAGCAATAATCAAAATTCTGTGAACACTCCCCTGATTTCAACTTGACAATTAAAACAGCCTTAACACATGCACTAACACTTGTTTGAAATCCAGATCCTATCCTAACTTTATCTCTTGCTAACATAACATCATAGAGAACTGCAGCCAACTTCCAAATATGTCTCTGAAAATGTCCAGATCAAGCCTTCCAAACGAAGACTGTTAATTCCAATATTGGATTGATTTCTAGACCAGTACGTGACTGAGACTGAATAATTGGTCACATTTAACACAAATACAAGAGTCAATATAACTTCTCTTTTTGATTCTCTGTCCCACAAGGTCTAAAAATTTGAGGCAAGGCAGCTTGTCCCATCTGAGATATAGGAAAGCAGTGGTGGGTCAGGAACATATGTCCAATACAGATTCCCAGTTACCATTGTTAGGACACTCAGCCAGCTCACAGGTCAGTATTATTCTTTGTCCCAGCATCAGCATGTCTCACAAATCACTGTAGCATCTACTGTGTTCCTTCAGCATTCTGCAGAAAAAAACCAAAAATGCCCCCTTTACCATATTAGATACCTGATTGGCATCATACCATATGCCAGTACGTGGACTCTTCCTTTTCACCTAGGCATAAGCATGTCTAGTTTTAGGGTGCAATAGACACTCAGCAGAAAGATCCTTTGCATCCAATTTTTTAAAAAATTTAAAATAGTCCTTCCACCTCTCACTTTTCCCTTTTAGCTGAGGCAGGCAACTAGTTGCTCTGCTTCCCTGGGGACACCATATCCTGAGCCATCCTAGAGGAGCCACTGCACTCACAGCAGTGGGTAGGAACCCTCTTGCACAACCCTATGCCCCAGAGCTACAACTTGGAGCCTGGGGCACTCAGGACCCACCAGCCACACAAACCCTCCCCCTCTGGAATACCACTCCCCTTCTGCCCCTCCCTTGGTACTTTTGGCTGGGGCAGATACCTAGTTGGTCTGCTCCATGAAGACACCATATACTGAGCAATCCAGGAGGAACCACTGCACTCAGAGCATCAGGATTTCAGGATCCCAGAGGCATCCTGAGTCCCAGGAGATCTTTCACCCAGGAGGTAAGGATCACAGGATCACAGGATCACAGAGACATCTGGACTCTGAGGAATTCTGACACAAGCAAGATAACTGGTAAGACAGACTTCAGTCAGACACAGTGAGTGCAGATAGCACTAGAACTAACCAGATGGTGAAAGGCAAGTGCAAGAACATAAACAACAGAAACCAAGGCTACTTGATAACATCAGAACCCAGTTCTCCCACCACAGCAAGCCCTGGGTACCCCATCACACCGGAAAAACAGGACTCAGAATTAAAATCACTTCTCATGATGATGATAGAGGACTTTAAGAAGGACATAAGTAACTCCCTTAAAGAAGTGCAGGAGAATACAGGTAAACAGGTAGAAGCCCTTAAAGAGGAAACACAAAAATCCTTTAAAGAATTGCAAGAAAACACAACCAAACAGGTGAAGGCATTGAACAAAACCATCCAGGATCTAAAACTGGAAATAGAAACAATAAAGAAATCTCAAAGGGAGACTACTCTGGAGATAGAAAACGTAGGAAAGAGATCAGGAGTCATAGATGCAAGCATCACCAACAGAATACAAGAGATAAAAGAGAGAATCTCATGCACAGAAGATACCATGGAAAACCTCGACACAACAGTCAAAGAAAATGCAAAATGCAAAAAGATCCTAACACAGAACATCCAGGAAATCCAAGATGCAATCAGGAGACCAAACCTAAGGATAATAGGTATAGATGAGAGTGAAGATTCCCAATCTAAAGGGCCAGTAAATATCTTCAACAAAATTATAGAGGAAAATTTCCCCAACCTAAAGAATGAGACACCCATAAACATACAAGAAGCCTACAGAACAACAAGCAGACTAGACCAGAAAAGAAATACCTCCTGTCACATAATAATCAAAACACCAAATGCACAAAACAAAGGAAAAATACTAAAAGCAGTAAGGGAAAAAGGTCAAGTAACATATAAAGGCAGACCTATAAGATTTACACCAGACTTTTCACCAGAGACTATAAAAGCCAGAAGATCCTGGTCTGATATCATACAGACCCTAAGGGAACACAACTGCCAGCCCAGACTGCTATACCCAGCAAAACTTTCAATCACTATAGATGAAGAAACCAAGATATTCCATGACAAAACCAAATTTACACAATATCTTCAAACAAATCCAGCACTACAAAGGATAACTGATGGAAAATTCCACACAAGTAGGGAAACTACAACCTAGAAAAAGCAAGAAAGTAATCTTCCAACAAACCCAAAGAAGAAAGCTACACAAACATAATTCTACCTCTAATAACAAAAATAACAGGAAGCAACAATTATTTTTCATTAATGTCTCTTAACATCAATGGACTCAATTCCCCAATAAAAAGATGAAGACTAAGAGACTGGATACATAAACAGGACCCAGAATTTTGCTGTATACAGGAAACGCACCTCAGTGACAAAGACAGACACTACCTCAGAGTAAAAGGCTGGAAAACAATTTTCCAAGCAAATGGTCCCAAGAAACAAGCTGGAGTAGCCATTCTAATATCAAATAAAATCCACTTTCCACCAAAAGTTATCAAAAAAGATAAGGAAGGAAATTTCATAATTATCAAAATAAAAATCGACCAAGATGAACTCTCAATTCTGAACAAGTATGCCCCAAATGCAAGGGCATCAACATACATTAAAGAAACTTTACTAAAGCTCAAAGCACACATTGCACCTCACACAATAATAGTGGGGGATTTCAACACCCCTCTCTCAGTAATAGACAGATCATGGAAACAGAAACTAAACAGAGACGCAGTGAAATTAACAGGAGTTATGAACTAAACGGATTTAACAGATTTCCATAGAATATATTATCCTACAACAAAGGAATATCACTTTTTCTCAGCACCTCTTGGTAACTTCTCCAAAATAGATCATATAACTGATCACAAAACAGGCCTCAACAGATACAAAAAGACTGAAATAATCCCTTGCATCCCATGAGATCCATTACGACGGACTAAGGCTGGTCTTCAATAATAACAAAAACAATGGAAAGCCACATACATGTGGAAACTGAACAACGCTCTACTCAATGATGACTTGTTCAAGGAAGAAATAAGGAAAGAAGTTAAGACTACTTAAAATTTAATGAAAATGAGGACACATCATACCAAAAATTTATGGGACTCCATGAAAGCAGTGCTAAGAGGAAAACTCATAGCTCAAAATGCCTACAAAAAGAAACTGAAGAGAGCATACACTAACAGGTTGAAAACACACCTGAAAGCTCTACAACAAAAAGAATCAAATACACTTGAGAGGAGTAGATGGCAGGAAATAATCAAACTCAGGGCTTAAATCAAACAAGTAGAAACAAGGGAGGAGGAAGGGGGGATGTGAGTTCCTGGGGGGAGGGGGGGAAATGGGGTAAGGAGAGAACATCTGAATGTAAAGAAAAAATTTCCATAAAAAAAAAAAAAAAAAAAAAGCTCCTAACCCAAAACATCCAGGACACAATGAAAAGACCAAACGTAAGGATTATAGGTATAGATGAGAATGAAGATTCCAAATTAAGGACCAAAAATCTTCAACAAAATTATAGAGTAAAACTTCCCTAACCTAAAGATAGAGATGCCCATAAACTTTACAAGAAGCTACAGAACCCCAAATAGACTAGACCAGAAATGAAATTTCTCCCATCACATAATAATTAAAACTTCAAATGAACAAAACAAAGAAAAATACTAAAAACATAAGGGAAAAAGGTCAAGTGACATATAAAGGCAGACCTATAAGAATTACACCAGACTTCTCACCAGAGACTATAAAAGCCAGAATATCCTGGACTGATACCCATACAGACTCTAAGAGAACCAATCCAGACTACTATACCGCAAAAACTCTCAATCATATAGATGAAGAAACCAAGATATTCCATAACAAAACCAAATTTACACAATATCTTCAAACAAATCCAGCACTACAAAGGATAACTGATGGAAAATCCACACAAGTAGGGAAACACAACCTAGAAAAAGCAAAAAAAAGTAATCTTCCAACAAACCCAAAAGTAGAAAGCTACACAAACCTAATTCTACCTCTAATAACAAAAATAACAGGAAGCAACAATTATTTTTCATTAATCTCTCTTTTTTTTTTTTCAAAATAAAATTTTATTTGAATAAGGCTTTATCAGTTCTTTTTTCTCTTTTTTAAAAAAGGAGGCAGTTTTTCCACAAAGCTGGTCAGATGGGAAACACCATTTTCTTCAATTGGGCCTCATTAATTTGAAAATAAAATGCTTACAATAAGATCATCTGTGTCAGGCTGAAAGAAGACCCTTCAGAATGAGTGTGATTCGTGGTGAGTTCCACGCACCAGACACCTCCATGCCAGGTACTGCAAACGTCACTGACTGAGGGACCTCTGCAGAGCTTCATACATCATTTGGTCCTTTATTGATATGGATGGTTTTACTTTCCTGAAAGCTTCTTCAAAGTGCTTATGACTGACCTTAAGACCACCTGTTCCAGTTCCATTCTTCTGTCCTGTTATTTCTTGTCTCAGGGCACAGAGAGAAGCTTCTCGTATCAAAGCAGAAAGGTCTGCACCCGTATAGCAATTACAGCGAAGGTCATTAGCGATTGTTTCCAAATTTACATCTTCATCCAGTGGAGGTTTGGTACCATTCTTTGTAATAATCTTTAATATGGCAACACGGTCTGCTGGGGGTGGCAAACCCACAAAGAGTGTTTTATCTAGCCGGCCTGGACGCAGAATGGCTGAGTCAATGATATCTGGTCTATTAGTGGCCGCCAAATAAATACTTGCTGGCGTGTTTCTAAACCATCCATCTCTGTAAGCAGTGATTCACCACACAAACACTAGCACCTGTTTCTCGGTCTGATCTCCGAGGACATAAAGCATCTACTTCATCGAAAAAATATCACACAGGGCGCTGAGTTCTTGGCTCGCTGAAAAACCTGTCTCACAGCACGCTCACTCTCACCAACATACATATTCAATAATTCAGGGCCTTTGACAGATATAAAATTTAATCCAGACTCATTTGCCACAGCCTTTGCTAGCAGAGTTTTTCCAACATCCAGGAGGACCAGCTAGGAGGATGCCAGCTGGCGTCCCCAAGCCAAGAGTTCTGAACTGGTCTGGGTTGCGAACAGGTGCCAATATTGCCATTATAAACTCGTCTCTAATATCTTCCAGGGCTCCGATATCAGCCCATGTCACATTAGGGACAGTTACAAAGCCTTCTCCTTTGGCAGAAGGCTGGACTTCTGCTAGAGCAACAATGAAATCATTTAATTCAATGCACAGTCCTTGCGTCTGTTCCTCTGAGAGGGTATCTTGGTCTCTTAGCAACCCCAACAGCCTTTGCAATTCATCCTGTGTTTCAGAAGTGGGCTCAGCAACCAGCCTTTACTCCTGATCCCCTTCAGAGGGCAAATCTTCAATCTCAGGCTTTTTCTTCTGCTGCTCCTGTTGTTTCATCAAGACCCTTTTGACTGCACACATGGCCGCCTCTCGGCAAGAGCCATCAGATCAGCCCCAAAACAAAGCCTGGCGTTAGGTGTGCTAAGTGACAAAAATTAAAAGCTTCCGGAAGCCTCAGTTTTCGGCATAACGTTTGGAGAATTCTTTCTCTGGATACCTCATCTGGGATACCCAAGCAGATTTCTCGGTCAAACCTTCTTGCACGTCTCAAAGCAGGATCCAATGAGTCTGGCCGGTTAGTAGCTCCAACAACTAGGACCCGAGCTGTAGCTGCCATGTTATTTAGATCATCCATGCAGGTTAGTAGCTGGGCTACAATTCTTTGTTCCATATCTTTTGAAGCAACTTCTCTTTTAGGGGTAATTGCATCAATTTCATCAATGAAAACAATACATGGTGCATTTGACACAGCCTGGTCAAATAAATCTCTGAGCTTTTGCTCAGACTCTCCAGAAACTCCTGACACAATCTCTGGAGCAGCCACTTTCAGAATTGGCAAGTCAAGTTCCCCAGCTATTGCATGTGCAAGTAATGTCTTCCCACAGCCTGGTGGGCCCATGCAGGAGAACACCACGAGGAGGCACGACGCCAAGGTGCTGGTACACCTCTGGGTGACGCATGTGTATGAGCATCTTGCAGACTTCTTTTAATGTTGCATCATTGCCTCCAACATCTTCAAACTTCACATTGGAAATCTGCAGCTCTGTACTCCTTGCTTTAGCTTTCTTTTGCAGAACAGCTTCAATTTCTCCATCTACGTCTGGAAGATCCTCTGTCTTTCTTTTGTTTCCTTTGCTCTTTGCCCTACCTTTCCTTTTCTTATCACTCTCCAGAAGAGAAGAGTCTTTTAAATTCTGAATCTCAGAATCCTGCTTTTTATACTTGCTTTGGTCATCTGATAGGTCCAAGGGAAGACTTTCTTTCTTTCCACCTGGGGTTTTGTCAATAAACCATCCTCCCTCAGATTCTTGGGCAGGGGTCTTCAATGGCATGGAGTCCGTTTTAGAAGTCAGCAATGGTGTTGAAGTGGCGGCTTCTCTCTGTTCCAACTTCGAAGAGGTTGAAACAGAATCGGGAGTTTCCTTTCCGATACAAACAGAGCAGGGAACTGTTCATGTGATTTGCTGACTGTGGATCTGGGTAATCTTCCATGTTTGAATCATCATCAGAATAGCTTTCAGTGTACTCATCCTCTTCATCTTGTCTTGCTCTTTTTGTCAGATGTCCATCTTCTAGCTCTTTAAGATTCTTAAGTTGTTTCTCACTACTAATTATGCTAAATACTTTATCTACCTGAATCCTAAAAGCATTTCTTTTTCTTTGACCATAATCTACACTGTACTTTGTTTGCAAGTCGGATGCTAAGATTCCAATGTCCACATATTTGCCACATCTATTACTACTGAGGTACTGAATGACCCGTTCCTTCAGTTTCCTGTCTACGAAAACCGCAGGTCTGGGCTTCATGCTGCTGCTGCCAGAGGACGGACACCTCACGTTATTGGGAAAGGCTGCAGTGGGCCCCTTCTCTGCGCCAACGGAAACTCCGCCCTCATTAATGTCTCTTACCATCAATGGACTCAATTTCCCCAATAAAAAGATGAAGACTAAGAGACTGGATACATAAACAGGACCAGAATTTTGCTGTATACAGGAAACGCACCTCAGTGACAAAGACAGACACTACCTCAGAGTAAAAGGATGGAAAACAATTTTCCAAGCAAATGGTCCCAAGAAACAAGCTGGAGTAGCCATTCTAATATCAAATAAAATCACTTTCCACCAAAAGTTATCCAAAAGATAAGGAAGGAAATTTCATAATTATCAAAAAAAAATCGACCAAGATGAACTCTCAATTCTGAACAAGTATGCCCCAAATGCAAGGGCATCAACATACATTAAAGAAACTTTACTAAAGCTCAAAAGCACACATTGCACCTCACACAATAATAGTGGGGGATTTCAACACCCCTCTCTCAGTAATAGACAGATCATGTAAACAGAAACTAAACAGAGACGCAGTGAAATTAACAGGAGTTATGAACTAAATGGATTTAACAGATTTCCATAGAATATATTATCCTACAACAAAGGAATATCACTTTTTCTCAGCACCTCTTGGTAACTTCTCCAAAATAGATCATATAACTGATCACAAAACAGGCCTCAACAGATACAAAAAGACTGAAATAATCCCTTGCATCCCATGAGATCCCATTATGACGGACTAAGGCTGGTCTTCAATAATAACAAAAACAATGGAAAGCCCACATACATGTGGAAACTGAACAATGCTCTATTCAATGATGACTTGTTCAAGGAAGAAATAAGGAAAGAAGTTAAGATTATTTAAAATTTAATGAAAATGAGGACACATCATACCAAAATTTATGGGACTCCATGAAAGCAGTGCTAAGAGGAAAACTCATAGCTCAAAGTGCTACAAAAAGAAACTGAAGAGAGCATACACTAACAGGTTGAAAACACACCTGAAAGCTCTACAACAAAAAGAATCAAATACACTTGAGAGGAGTAGATGGCAGGAAATAATCAAACTCAGGGCTTAAATCAAACAAGTAGAAACAAAAAGAACTATACAAAGTATCAACAGAACTAGGAGCTGGTTCTTTGAGAAAATCAACAAGATAGATAAACCTTTACCCAGACTAACCAGAGGGCACAAAGAGAGTATCCAAATTAATAAAATCAGAACTGAAAAGGCAGAATAACAACAGAAATGGATGAAATTAAAAAAAAATTATCAGATCCTACTACAAAAGCCTATATCAACAAAATGAAAATATGGATATGAACTGCATGCCTAGATTGGACAGATTTACCATTATACTACTCTGTTCCCCAGTATGAGATCCCTTATAACTTGAGGTTTTTCCAGGCCACGTGTTTCTCCTCCATTGTCCTTTCACCTCCTTCTTTTCTGTTGTCTTCCCCCCCCTGTCAACTTCCTCTTCTGTTGCCTTCCTCTTTCTTTCTCTCCCCCCCTGTCTCTCTCTCCTCCCCAAGCCTTTTTCTCCACCTCCCCTTCTACTGCCCAATCACTGGCTCTAGCCTTTATTTTACAAATTAAGGTGGACAGAATGTTCACAAGAAGTCACCTGTCTACTGATTCACTTCCCTCTGCAGCCTCTCCCAGGAAAGTGGAATTAGCTTCAAAATACAAGGCCAGGGCTATTACAACATCCCTTTGTTATTTGTTTATTGTTTCTACTTCCATTTTTATGTCCTGGATGGTTTTGTTCAATTCTTTCACCTGTTTGGTTGTGTTTTCTTATAATTTTTTAAGAGTTTTTCATGTTTCCTCTTTAAGGGTTTCTATCTGTTTACCTGTATTCTCCTGTATTTCTTCAAGGGAGTTATTTATGTCCTTCTTAAAGTCCTCTATCATCATCATGAGAGTGATTTTAAAATCTGAATTTTCAGCAATGATGGAGTATTCAGGACCTGATACTGGTGGGAAACTAGGCTCTGATGGTGCCAAATAACTTGGTTTCTGTTGCTTATGTTCTTGCACTTGCCTTTTACATCTGGTTATCTCTAGTGCTACCTGCATTCACTGTCTCTGTCTGGAGTCTGTCTCCTTCGTTATCTTGGTTTTGTCAGAACTTCTCAGAGTCCAGTGTTTCTGTATTCCTGAGATCCTGGATGTAGGAGGTTTTGGAGTCAGGCTGTCTCTGGGATCCTTAAATCCTGGTGTAACCATATCCTGAATTCTGTGATTCTATTATCCTATGTTCCTGTTGTGTATTAGAGCTCCTGGGAGTCCAGCCTTCTCTGAGTTTTGTGGGATTGGGTACAGATCTGATGCTCAAGGTCTGCTTAGGTCACCAGCACAGACCAGAAGAATCTGTTTGCCACTGGCTAGGAAGTGAGTTGCTGGGTCCTGTGGGTCCCAGTTACTCCCTGTTTAAAGTGGGTGTTGCTGCCTCCTCACCTCTAATCCTGGGCATGTTAGAGCTCCTGGGAGTCTAGCCTCCTCTGGGTTTGGGGAAATTGGTGCAGAGCTGACACTCAAGGTCTGCTCGGGACACAGATGCAGACTGGAAGGCTCTCTTGTATTTCTTTAAATTAGTTATTTATGTCCTTCTTAAAGTCCTTTATCATATTCATGAGAAGGGACTTTAGATCTGATTCTTGCTTTAAAAAGTGTATTGCGTTATCCAGGCTTTGTGTGTTGGAGAACTGGGTTTTAGTGTTATCACATAGAATTGGTTTCTGATGTTTATATTCTTGTGCTTGTCTCCTCGCCATCAGGTTATCTCTAGTGCTAACTGCCCTTGTTGTCTCTAACTAGAGCCTGTTCATCCTGTGAGCCTGATTATGTCAGAATTCCTGGGAGTCCCTATTTCTTTTTTTTTTTTTTCCCACTGAAGGACAGCGGGATCGAACTCGGGACAGACAGAGCGCCCTAGCGACAGAGCGCTGAGCACTACAGCGATGTGCCACTGCAGGCCAGTGGAGTTTGCTATTACTGTGATCTTGCAATCTGAGGTCTTGTGATCCTGAGATCCTGGGTGTGTCAGAGCTTCTGGGAATCAAGCTGCCTCTGGGATGCTGAGCTTCTTGTTTGTTCCAGCTGCTGAGATCCTGTGATCCTGTAATCCTGCAATCCTGGGTGTGTCAGGAGTCAAGCTTCTTCTGGGTGTTGTGGGAATGGGTGGGGACACAGCACCCCAGGCCTGTTCTTGGTACAGGTTCAAACCAGATAGAACCTGTTCCTGTGTCCCTGGATCCTGGGGGTCCTAGTTATATCAGGTGTTGGGCAGATATTTGGCCTCACCTGTGATCCTGGGTGTGTCAGAGCCTCTGGGAGTCAAGCTTCCCTCTTGGATTTTCTTCAGTTTTTTATTGCTCTAGCAAAGACTTCAAGGATTATATTGATTAGGTACTGAGAAGACTAGCCAACTTTCCCTTGTTCCAGACTTTAGTTGAATTACTTTGAGTTTTTCTCCATTTAAGTTGATGTTAGCTAAGAGCTTACAGTAAACTTTTTTTAAATTATGTTTAGCTATGCAGCCTTGTATCTCAAATATCTCCAGATACTTTATCTTTTAGGAACAATGGATTATGTAACACGCATTTTCTGTATCTAATAAGATGATAATGTAGTTTTTTTATTTTAGTTTGTTTATATGTGAGTTATATTTATTGAAATATCAATACATCTCTAAGATGAAATCTACTTTCCTGATAGATGATCTTTTTGATATGTCCTTGGATTCAGTTTGCAAATATTTTGTTGAGTGGTTTTTTTTTTTGCACTTAAATTCATAAAAGAAATTGGCCTCTAATTCTCTTTCTTTGTTAGATCTTTGTGTGGTTTGAGTATCAGGGCAACTGTGGCCTCATAGAATGAATCTGTCAATGTTCATTTTATTTTGTGGAATAATTTGATGAATAGTGGCACTAAATTTTCTTTTAGAATCTGATAGAATCCTGCTCCAAAAACATCTGGCCCTGGGTATTTTTTTTGTTGTGAAAATTTTAATGACAGCTTCTCTTTCACTAGAAGTTAAAGATTTGTTCAAATTGCACGTCTGGTTTTTATTTAACTTTATTTAACTTTACCTTTCAAGAAAATTATCCACTTCTTTTATATTTTCTAAATATAAGTGGAATGCTGCTCTTTAAAGTATGCCCTTATAATTCTTAGGATTTCCTTGTTGTCTATTGTTATATAAAGTGGACACTTAAGGCTTCTATGGTAATAGTTTCAGGAAGAAAATTTGTTTGAAATAGCTAGGAACTTCCACAGAATTATTTACTTTTCAATAAGAATGCTAGTCAATTCCAAATATAAAATATCTGCACAACAAATCTTAAGCAGGTATTATGTGGCAGACAGCTGACCCAAGATAATGATTGAATGAATGTTATCTAGGGCTATTTTATACACTATAACTCTAGAAGACATGGCATTATTTTTCTATAAATAGTAGAAACAATGGTGATTGTGTTAGGATACTGAAGGAGCTCCGCCATATTATATGTACATCTGTAGATTTACTGATTAGTCACACACAAATATATTAAGTGTTTACTTTCCACCTGAAAACCCTTGAGATAATCAGGGTCTCAGATGTATAAAAAGCTTAGGGAGGCTCTGCTGTGTCAGTCCTGAAGGCACCATGTCTAGATTAATCCTTGTCAAGGGTGAGTTGATAATCAAATGTAGACTCTCAGTCTTGCCTGGTTTTTTCTCATCTCATGATCTGACAACCATGGAGCAGATTTCACAGTACAGTTTGATTCTGTCATTATGAATTAACTTTTTCTTTTTACTTAGTCAAGATTTCTCATGCTTTTCCACAATGGGCTACTGTGACACCTCTGCTTCTTTGATATCAATGCCATTGTCCTAGAAGAAGTCTTACTCATGTCCAATGCTTGTAATCTTTTATACTTTTTGTAGCTATTCAGTCTCTCAGCTCCTCTTTGTTTACCTGCTGCCTCATGTTGCAATTGTGCTTACCTGTCTGTTAGTGTCTTGAAACTAGAGTTTTGCAGAGATGAAAATGAGTGGGAGGAGCTAGAGCTATCTAAGTATTATCTGTTCCTTTGTAGATATTTTCCTTCATTTGTCCTTGACTATTTGGCACAGGTGACATAAATGTGACAGTCTTGAGGATTTGGTCCTTTAAAGAGATTGTATCAGTTCTTACTGAAGTCATGGCATTCTAAATCTGCTAGTTGCTCTAAATTTATTTTTACCAAATTTGTTAAGATGTAGAATATATTCAAATGATCCTAAGTTCAATGTATAAGCATAAGCAATTCAGAGATAGGACACCAGTAAATGTTGGATGTCTGTCATTTCATGTATTGGAAACCACAGTTAGGAGGGTCTCAGTTGAAGGCCAGTCTGGGCTACATAGTAAGATTGCTGGTTTACAACCAAAACAAAATGCAATATAAAATCCATTTAAATGGGATTTATTTGGAAGCTCAGAATAGGCTTTGTGGATTCTTACATCAGATTATCTGTGGAAAAAAGTCTTCAAAGATGCCTCCAAAAAAAAAAAAAAAAAAACAAAAACAAAACAAAAACTCATCTATAGTTGGTATTGTTTGATGCTTGAGTATGCTTCTGGAATTGGAAGTCTGGGATCAGTATGCCTCTGACAGGCTAGGCACTTCTGGATGTTGAGTCACAGAGAAAACCAATTTGTATAAATTTTGTAACATGCTGTGAGTATAGACAGTTTATTTCTGACAAAATAGTTCTCAATTTTGACACAGAAGGGGGAGCAGGAGCTTCTTCTTTCCATGTTTTCTGAATGTATAAATAATAGAGGGAATATTATGTATGTTAATAGAAAATGCAACCCTTGGTACAGGTGTGAATTTTCCTCTGTATTGTACCAATATTCTTCTAGTAGAATTGCTCAGAATTCTCCGAATTCTTAAGGATTCCAACAGCTGCATCAGTAAATGTTTGTTTTTTCTCTAGGTTTGACACTTTGCTGAATGTTCTACTGGGTAAGTTAGTAATGCCACCTTATTTTATTGACAAAGCCTTTGTTTATCATAAACATCAAGTAACCAAATTTATTTTTATGCCAGATATCTGCTTGTTATGTGTGCTTTTAAAATTATATCATATTAGTACACTTATAAAACAATATGAAGAGATAAACCAACCAGGTAAAGAGATAGGCTATCACGGAATGACTCTTAGTTAAGCAATCTGTACTGTTTTCATTAGTATGTCTGTATGTGGATTAAGAGACTGCTAAGAGTAGAGCTCTGAACATGGACATTCACCAACTCTAAATAAAAAGATCAAGTCAGATTTTGGCACTTAAGTTGAAATCTCTGGACTTATGTTCATGAGTGTTTATACAATCAAGTTCTTTGGGATGAAAAGTGTCTGAGACACAGGAAGGGAAAGAGCAAAAGCCAAAACGTCAGGAAATTTCACTGTCATCTAACAGCAGACTGCTGTTTTTATTTTTCAGCTTCCACAGGTTCTTCCTACCAGTTGATGTGCTACTACAACAATGTGGCCAAGACCAGGCCAGGAATGGGCAGATTCAGTCCTGCAGATATGACCCCTGCTTGTGTACTCACCTCATTTATGCCTTTGCTGGGATGAGGAACAACAGGTCATCCCAAAAGGTGATTTACTGATGACTATCAAACTTTAAATACCCTAAAAAACAGGTCAGAGAAGGAAGAGATGTCTGATTTAGTGTCTATATTGGTAATAGTTGCCACTCACCAATTCTTCTAAAAAGGTAGCTCAGAAGTTTTTTTTTTTTTTTTTTTTGGAGACCCAGCCAATGCTTCTTTTCTATATTTTAATTGACTGAGGCTATGAATATTTACCACACAAACTTTGCATCCAGTCTATATTTTAGAATGTTTTATGGGATGATTATGCATGAATCCTTACATACTTACTTTCTTTTCATCAATGAATTTCTTGATATGGCATTCTAGAATCTATCCTTATCTCATTGTGATTTTGTTTTCTGGTCAAAACTTTTATCCTTTTATTTTCTACTTGGTCTAATGGTCTCTTTATGTAGTTTCATAAGTGAAACCAAGAATATTGGCAAGATCTTGTACTGTTTTCAGCCCCTGTGGCCTCATTTAATTTGTGACTCTTGTAGACAGGTCTTTACACTTTGAGTGAGTTTTTATTTTATGACTCCTTTCTTGTTGCCATGCACTGTTTCATCTTGTAGGTTTCCTGTCTTCAAGCTTCCCCAGTTTAACTGTGTTCAATAGTAGATTATGTAGTGACTCTGTCATACACAATTCACTTTTTGTGATACTCTTTCCTGTGTTTCATCATATTTTCTCAACTTATACACATCTCCCTGCTGAAAATTTACACCATCAGTATATTCTTCTTTGTACCCATTTAAGCATTTTGGAATTGTCTGTATTGGTTTGACTTACCTATACAATCAGTTTCCTTCCTCTTCTGTTGAATTCCTAAGTTATTAAAAGCAAACAGCAGAAATGCTATGGAGGTATATCAATATATGAAAGACAATATGTTACATTCATCTTTCTCTACCTGGGTTACTTCTCTCAGTATACTTATAATTCTTTCCAATTTTATTGGTTTTCTGAAAATTTTGCATTTTTCTTTTATTGTACAGCTGCCTAAAATGTACCAAATTTTCATTATGCTTTTGTTATTTAATAGAATGTTAAGTGATTCTTTTAAATAGCTATTGTGTAGAGTTGTAAGGAACAGAGATGTGCAAGTATTGAGATCTACATTACGTAGGATGCATTCTTAGAACTCTTGTGGCTTATCAGTCAAAATTTTAGACAGGCTGTACCAATTTAAATATACACCAGTGGCATTTATTTGCCATATAAACTATTATTTATGGTCTTCTGATTATTTAATGATAGTCATTCTGAATTTCATGAGACAGGATACTGGGTGAGAATGGAGTGTGTTTCTGATCTGGGATAAGCTGGATCACTAGTGTTTGGGAAGCTCCAGCATTCTTTAGAGTTAAAAAGGATGTATAGTCATGGAGTTTGAAGTGATTGACTTACTCAGTATTGCCTGGCTCTGGAACAGTTCAGTGGGCTATAGGAGACAGGAAAGGTTATACGCATTTCACTTTGAAATGGTACCTGACAGTGTCTACCATGATCATTGAATGGGTGCTGTGGCCTCAGAAGTCTTAAAAAGATAAAAGGTTGCAGATGGTGGATAAAGAAGGACTGCCTTTCTTTATCTAAGTGGATGTTGAATGTTCCTCACATCATTTCATATTAAACTTTATTATATGAATGGCTGACAAGTATTTTCTTCCATTCCAAACTTCTTTTATTATTTTTTTTTTTTTTTTTCAATTTTTTTTCCTTAAGGATTCAATCCCACTGTTTCTTTGGGAATTTTTTGTCTTTGATTTGCTTTCATATTAAGAAAAACACTGCACCAGCCCTGTTGTAGAGATTTATTCATACTTTATTATAATCATTCCATAAATACACATAACCTTTATTTCAATTACAAATGACTTTTGCATATAGTGTAACACGGAATTCAACTTTCTTGTTATGTATGTGGAGAAGACCTTATTTAAATCAAGATAACAGTATATGATGCTCACCCTTTTGTTCCAGGAGCCAAGTGTAGATAACAAAGAATTAGATAACATTTCATATTATTATGTTGTACATATTTGAAAATTGAACAAAATTAGTTGTGCTAAAGAATACAAGCTGGGTTTACTTTTCCATTATAGAAACATAAGTACCAGGTAGTTATTACCTCCAGAAAGTAAGATTGAAATTTGGTTATATCCTATGGGCCTTGGACCCTATTTATGACAAGAGAACTTTCAGGCATATAAAACAATTAACCTATAGTATGTTGGGTTATGTTAGATAACACTGAATAACATGAGCCATATTACAAACAACAGTGCTACTTTATAAACAGAGATCCACGGACTGTGAAATCCTTATCTTTACTTCTTTTAAGGAACACTGAACTGAAAACTCTTCTGGCCATTGGAGGCAGTGATATGGGACCTGCACTGTAAGTTCTCTTGTCAGAGTTTCTGTTCTATTTGCTTTGAAGCAACCTAGCCCAGGTCTATAATGTATACAGTTTCTTCACAACACTAGCAAGGTTGTTAAGGATGTCTATTTATGAATATTGTAATTCAATAAAAACTTCCTGTAGAGCTTTAATAGTAAGTGGAACATATTGGAAAGACTACTCTGGCTTTCAAATATTTACATTTGCAATGATATGAATGAGCAGAATCCTCTTAACTGTATGTTCATGCCTTCAAAAGAGCCTCTTCTTAAAAATTTTGTGAACAGAAGGTGTAAAAAAAATCCTTCTCCTTTTCTGTCTTCTGAAGAAGGAAATAAAAGGGCAGCTTATGTATAAGATTTCTTGAGTGTCTTATATTTGGAAGGCATTTTGAAAAGAAACATGGTTAGCTCTGGTGTCTGATTACTAACAATGTCACAGGCAATTTGGAATCACAGAGACAAGAAAATCATGCCAAGGTAAAATAGGAAGAGCCACTATTATGGACGGTTATAGGATGAAAACCCAGGAGGCCAGGGTAAGGGGTCAAAGGAAAAATTTGAGTTATTCAAATTATTTTTAATGTGTCTATCTCAAGGCCTTACACTAACTTTGTTGGATTTCTTCAGTTTTTCATACATGGTGTCCACTCCTGAGTTCCGTGAGACTTTTATCAGTTCAGTTATTGACTTCCTCCGCAAGTATAGATTTGATGGGCTGAACCTGGATTGGCAATACCCTGGTCGCCAGGGGGCTCTCCTGAGGACAAGCATCTGTTCACTGTCCTGGTGCAGGTGAGGAAAAGGAGAAAATATTTTGAGCTTGAGAACACAAGTATGTTATTTCTTAGTAGTGTTGCTGGGTAAAGTCTAATAATAGTTTAGTGTTTGAGGATCACCAAGATCCTTAGATATTGTAATGCATTACTGAAACCAACTATATAAATACATTACTCTGTGTGTTTTAAAAATAACCACAATTTATCTTCACATTTTCTATCTTAAAGGTACCCTTAGCATGTGTCTTTATTTCACAAATGACTAAGTAGAGTATAGAAAATTTATTAGTGGCTCATTTGAAAGTACAAAGATACTGAATGTTGTAACTATCAGTGCAATCTGATTACAAAGTTCAATGGCTGGAACAATTGTATGAGAATGTTTTTTATTAATGAGTAAGGTATGGTTTATGAAAAATTTTGGGACAAGGCCAAAACTGAGAAGACTATCATTAGATTTTAAAAATGCATATCTGATTTGGAATCCTGACATACACTGACACAATCATAGCTCATTTAGATAATTAAAATGATTAAGGAGTGAAAAATTTCCTACAACTCATTAACCAAGCCTGTGGTATATCAGGAAGAGAAAGAAATTCCTATATTGATGCTTGATCTAAGGTTTGAAAAGCTCAGGTATTATCCACTAAGGTCAGGATAGACATGTTAGGAATGTGACATAGGGATCTATGTATGCAAATATGTACTCACCTTGGGTAGAAGATGGACTGAAAAATGCATTGCATTGGATCATGGGATACTTTGTATGTATTCAAGTATTTAGAATTATTTATTAAATTTTTTTTGGTTATTTTGTTTATTTACATTTCAAATGTTATCCTCCTTCCTGTATTCCCCTCCAATCCTCCCATCCCACACCTCCTCTCCCTGCCACCACAAAGGTGTCCCCCACCCACTCACCCACTGCCTCCCACCCATTGCACAGGCATTCTCCTTCGATGGGGCAGCTAGCCTTTAGAGGACCAAGGGCCTCCCCTCCCATTGATATGGGACTGGAGCCATGGATCCCACCATATGTATTCTTTGGTTGGTGGATTAGTCCTGGGGAGCTCTGGGGGTTATGGTTGGTTAATATTGTTGTTCTTCCTATGGAGTTGAAACCCCTTCAGCTCCTTCAGTTCTTCCTTTAACTCCTCTATTGGGGTCCCCGTGCTCAGTCCGACTGGTTGAATGCAATCATCCATATCTGTATCATTAAGGCTCTGGCTGAGACTCTCAGGAGACATCCATATCAGGCTCCTGTCAGCAAGAGTCCTTGGCATCAGCAATAGTGTCTGGGTTTGGTGTCTGCATATGAGATGGATCCCCAGGTAGAGCAGTTATGGCTCCACTCTTTGTCCCTGTGTTTCCTTTAGACAGGAGCAATTCTGGGTTAAAATTTTGAGAAGGATGTGTGGCCCAATCCCTCAACCTGGGACCATGCCTAACCTCTGGTTATGGTCTCTACAGGTTCTTTCTCTCTTTCAGCTAATGTCATCCTATTGGATCCTGGGAGCTCCTTGCTTTCCTGGCATCTGGGACTTTCTGGTGGCTACCCCTAGTTTTCTATTCCTCCATTGCTACACACCTCTGCTTAGTTTCCTGACCCTCTGTACATATCCCCTGTCTCCTCCCACACCTGATACTGCTCCTTCTTTTTCTTCCTCTCCCTGTCCTCTCTTCCTCCCAAGTCCCTTCTACCGTGTACCTCCTGTGATTATTTTGTTCCCCCTTTAAGTAGGACTGATGTATCCACACTTTGGTTTATCTTCTTCTTGGCCTTCATATAGTCTGTAAGTTGTATTATGGGTATTCCGAGCTTTTTGCCTAGTATCCACTTACCAGTAATAGCATGCCATCTGTGTTCTTTTGTGACTGTGTTACCTCACTCAGGGTGATATTTTCAAGTTCCATCCATTTGCCTGTGATTTCATGAAGTCATTGGCTTTTTTAATTGGATATTTTCGTTGTTTACATTTCAAATGTTATCCACTTTCCCAGTTCCCATCCCTGAAACCCCCATCCCCCCATCCCATGCTTCTATGAGGGTGTTCCTCCCACCCACCCATTCCAGCCTCCCTGCCTTGAATTTACCTACAATGGGGCATCGAGCCTTAACAGTACCAAGGGCATCTTCTCCCATTGATTCCTGACAAGGCCATCCTCTGCCACATATGCAGCTGGAGCCATGAGTCCTTCCATGTGTACGTCTTGGTTAGTGGTTTAGTCCCTGGGATCTCTGAGGGGTCTGGTTGATTGATTTTATTATTCTTCCTATGGACCTATGAGGTTGAAAACCCCTTCAGTGACTTCAGTCCTTTCTCTAACTCCTCCATTGGGAACACCATTGGGGATCCCATGCTCAGTCCAGTAGTTGGATGAGAGAATCTGCTTTTGTATTTGTCAGGCTCTTGCAAAGCCTCTCAGAAGACAGCTATATCAGGCACCTGTCAGCATGCACTTCTTGACATCCACAATAGTGTCTGGGACTTTATATGGGATAGATCCTCAAGTGGGGCAGTCTCTGGGTGGCCTTTCCTTCAGTCTCTGCTCCTCACTATTTTATTTAATCCAGTGAATATTTTGTTCCCCTTTCTAAGAAGGACATAAGCACCCACACTTTGGTCTTCCTTCTTATTGAGCCTCATGTGGTCTGTGAATTGTGTCTTGGGTATTATGAGCTTTTGGGCTAATATCTACTTATCATGTATGTTCTTTTGTGATTGAGTTACCTCAGTTATGATCATATTTTCTAGTTCCATCCTTTTGCCTAAGGATTTCATGAAGTTATTGTTTTTAATAGCCGAGTAGTACTCCTTTAGGAAAATGTACCACATTTTCTGTATCCATTCCTCCCTGAAGGACATCTGGATTCTTTCCAGCTTCTAGCTATTATATATAAGGCTGCTATGGACATAGTGGAGAATGTTTCCTTGTTATATGTTGGAGAATATTTGGGTATATTTCCACGAGTGAGCTGGATCCTCAGGTAATACTATGTCCAATTTTCTGAGGAACCACCAGACTGATTTCCAGAGTGGTTGTACCAGCTTGCAAGCCAACCAACAATGGAGGAGTGTTCCTCTTTCTCTACATCTTCACTAGCATCTTCTGGCACCTGGGTTTTTTGTGTTTTGTTTTTTGTTTTTTGATCTTAGCCATTCTTACTGGTGTGATGTGGAGTCTCAGGATTGTTTTAATTTGTATTTCCCTGATGACTAAGGATGTTGAACATTTCTTTAGGTGTTTCTCGACCATTCTGTATTCCTCAGTTGAGACTTGTTTAGCTCTGATTTTGTAATACAGTTATTTGATTCTCTGCAGTCTAATTTTTGAGTTTTTGTATACATTGGATATTTACCCTCTATTGAATGTAGGATTGGTAAAGATCTTTTGCCAATCTGTTGGTTGCCATTTTGTCCTATTGAGAGTGTCCTTTGCTTTACAGAAGCATTGCAATTTTATGAGGTCCCATTTGTCAATTCTTGATCTCAGAGCAGAAGTCATTGGTGTTCTGTTCAGGAAAGTTTCCCCTGTGCCCATGTTTTCATGGCTCTTTCCTACTTTCTCCTCTCTTAGTTTCAGGTATCTGGTTTTTTGTGAATGAACTTGATACACTTGGACTTGAGATTTGTACAAGGAGATAAGAATGGGTCAATTTGCATTCTTATACATGCTGACCTCTAATTGAACCAGCACCATTTGTTGAAAATGCTGTCTTTTTTTCTACTGGAGGGTTTTAGCTTCCTTATAAAAGATCAAGTGATCATAGGTGTGTGGGTTCATTTGTTGGTCTTCAATTCTATTCCATTGATCTACTTGCCTGTCTCTGTACCAATACCATACAGTTTTATATCACTATTGCTCTGTACTACAGCTTAAAAATAGGGATGGTGATTCTCCCAGAAGGTTTTATATTGTTGAGAATGCTTTTTGCTATCCTGGGGTTTTGTTATTCCAGATAAATTTGAGAATTGCTCTTTCTATCTCTATGAAGAATTGAGTTGGAATTTTGGTGGAGATTGCATTGAATCTGGAAATTGCTTTTGGTAAAATGACCATTTTTACTATGTTAATCCTGCCAATCCATGAACATGAAAGATATTTCTATCTTCTGAGGTAATCTTTGATTTCTTTCTTCAGAAACTTGAAGTTTCTGTAGATCTTTCTCTTGCTTGGTTAGATTCACACCAAGGTATTTTATGTTATTTGTGATTATTGTGAAGGGCATTGTTTTCCTAATTTTTTTCAATCTTTTCATCCTTTGAGTATAGGAAGGCTACAGATTTGTTTGAGTTATTTTTATATCCAGCCACTTTGCTGAAGTTGTTTATCAGCTTTAGGAGTTCTCAGGTGGAATTTTGGTGTCACTTAATTATACTATCATATCATCTGCAAATAGTGATATTTTGAATTCTTCCTTGTGGGAAAAACCACTGTGGAAACCCTGGGAGACTTTCTGTACCAGCAGGTCCCAATAACTCGAGAAAGTCAGGTGTTCTAAAGGCTGGAAGCTTTGGCAATGGCAGGCTGCAATGATAGAGAAGTCCACAGGTTCCAATAGTTTTATTGTCATGGTGTGGTAGTTGGATCTGGATGTGTACCCCCCTAATCTAAGCCAGGGTGGTCCTGACTTAAATAGGGAGGGGGAAAGAGGTGGGGATTCTTGCGACTAAAACCCATCTTTTCCTGGGGTTTATTTTGTGTGGTAGACTTTTAATGAATGCTTCTATTTCTTTAGGGGTTACAGGACTGTTTATATGGTTTATCTGATCCTGATTTAATTTTGGCACATGGAATCTGTCTAGAAAATTGTCCATTTCATTCAGATATTTCAATTTGGTAGAGTAGGGAGTCATAACAATGAAAATAGAGGAAATTCAGAAGTCATTGTTTTTAATGGCTGAGTAGTACTCCATTGTGTAAATGAACCACATTTTCTGTATCCATTCCTCTGTTGGGGGACCTTGGGGTTGTTTCCAGATTCTGGCTATTATTATAAGAAGTTCAACAATGTAAAAGTTAAATCTGTACCAAAAAACGGTTGGAAAACTAAGGTAAGGTGAGATGCTAGGTATACAAAAATATAACAGAGACAGTGTCAATAGAATCTGGGAAGCATTTTGTGGACAAATAGAGAATCTCGTGTTTCTGATGGGACCATTTGAGCTTTACTACAGTAGCTAAGACAGTAAACACAGATTTTGAATAAGAACTGATAAATATTCACAAACCTTCTGAGTATGATAAATCTGGAAGTCTAAAATGATTGGAATGAATACTAGCCAATGGTTCATGAAGAAGAACCTGAGATAATCTACTTTACTGATGTTATCATCAACAGTAGGTGATCAAGAAACAAAATGAGTAAATAATGTAAAGTCAAGGACTACAAATGGTTTCCACATCTATCCATTTGCATCCCAGAATCTTTACTTTCTAGAATTCTTTTCCTCTCCTCTCCTCTCCTCCTCTCCTCTCCTCTCCTCTCCTCTCCTCTCCTCTCCTCTCCTCTCCTCCCCTCCCCCCTCCCCTCCCCTCCCTCTCCCTCCCCTCCCCTCCCCTCCCCTCCCCTCTTCTCCTCTCCTCTTCTTTCCTTTCTTTCTTTTCTTTCAGTTTATTCTTTAAATTATTTTTATAGTTCAGTCTTTATCCTCCTCTTGGTCTGCCCTCTGGCTGTTCCACATCCCATACCATGTATCCAAGAGGGTGTCTGCTCCACACCCCAACAGAACTCCCCACTCCCTTTAAGGTTAGATTCATCTTCTCTCACTGAGTAAACACCAGGCAGTCCTTTGCTGTATATGTGTTGGGAGCCTCATATAAGCTGGTATATACTGTCTGGTTGGTGGCTCAGTGTCTGAGCAATATCAGGGGTCCATGTTATTTGAGACTGCTTGTCTTCCTTTAGGGTCTCCCTTCTCCTCAGCTTCTTTAGGTTTTCCCAAATTCAACCACATGGGGTCAGCAGCTTGGCTCCATGGATGGGTGTAAGTATCAGCATATTACTCTTTCAGCTGCTTCTTTGGCCCTTTGGAGGAAATCTGAGGGCTCTTAAGTACACCATAGTAATCAGTATAGTGTCAGGCCTTGGGGCCTTCCCCTTGAGCTGGATTCATTTTGGCTTGTCACTGAACCTCCTTTCCCTCAGCTCTTTCTCCATTTTTGACCCTGCAGTTTTTCAGAGAGGAACAACTCTGGGTCAGGGTTTTTATCCTGATGGGATGGCAACCCATCCTCCAATTGATTGCCATGTCTTTCTTTGGTGGCAGATTCTTCAAGTTCACTCTCCCACGTAGGCACATTTCATCTAAGGTCTCTCCCTTTGGTCCTGAGAGTCTCTCAATCTCCCAGATCTCTGTACATTCTAGATGGTTTCCTACATCCCTAGTTTTCTGTTTCCATTCTATCTGGGACCCTCAGCGCTTATGTCCTGTTACCCTACAATGCTTGATCGTTCCCCTTTTCCTCCCCCACCCCCTTTCCTATACTGATTCCCTTGATTGCTTTATTCTTCATCCAAGTGGAATTGAAGGATCCTCACTTGGACCTTCAGGTTGTTAAGCTCTTGGTTCTGTGGATTGTATCCTGGGTATTCTGTACTTTTTGGGATAATATCCACTTATTAGTGAGTACACACCATGCATGACCTTCTGAGTCTCAGTTACCTCACTCAGGATAATATTTTCTAGTTCTACCCATTTACTTATAAAACTCATGATGTCCTCATACTTAATAGCTGAGTAGTATTCCATCATTTAAATGAACCATATTTTCTGTATCCATTCTTCTGTTGTGGGACATCTGGAAGCTGTTGTGCTTCCAGCTTCCAGATATCAGACATAAAATTGTGGAACATAGTGGAACAGGTGACCCTGTGGCATAGTGGAGGTTTCTCAGAAAACTGTAAATAGATCTACCAGAAGACCCAGCTATACCACTCTTGGACATACACCTAGATTAGTTTTCTTATTCTTTACCTTTATCTTCGGTTTGTTGTACCATGATAGATGCTTCTAGTGACACATCACCACACCAGATCCTCAGCTATTCTGAATAGTTTTGACCTAAGACACTAAGTTAAATCTAGTTTTCTTTTGTTTGATAGCTCTAACTGTCAGACACAATTCCTCTTACTTTCAAGGAAAGTAGCCTCCAAGTACAGTTATGATTCCTGGTCCTTGGTGCCAGGTCTGCCCTTGGAATAACACAAAACCAATGCACATATAATATCACATATATGGGTTTATTATTTGAAGGCAGGTGCTGAATCCTTTTTCTTTGGTTTATCCATCCTTTGAAAACTTTTAATCAAATGACTACTGACGTATTTGAATGTCTGTGGGCATTTTCTTAGAAAATGATTTGCCTCATGTCAAATTAATTTTTATTAGAGCTGACCTTAATACATGTGAATTTCCTCAAAAATAATATTGTAATTTTTACCCAGTCCTTATTAACTTTCTCAGGGGATTATTCTAACTCTACATTTCATTCTGTCAAATCTTGCTTTCATGACATACTTCAGGTACAGAGAAAGCAGACTTTTTTTTTCCACGATGTAAAACTGGCTGTGGGAAAAGCCTGCTAACAAAACTTTTCAGTGTGGTGGGGTTTGGAGAAGCTTCGACCAGGAAGCTGAAAGCTAGATTTTGGATGACCAGATAAGAAATTTAGGTAAGGCATAGTGAAATTTTATAATATCTATGCTTATTAGATATATGCCAAATGTTTAATGAGTTGATTGATAAAGGCATCACAATAAGATGAAACAAAATGTAAAAAATATTTTAATAATTATTATACAGAAACATGTATATACATATATACATACACACACCACATACACACACACACAATATATATATATGTGTGTGTTGAATAGGAAAAATGAATGTAAAGTATACCTAAATATTTTGTAGGAAATGTATGAAGCTTTTCAACAAGAATCCATACAAAGCAGCAAGCCAAGGCTGATGGTCACTGCTACAGTAGCTGGTATAATTTCCACCATTATTCTGCCTATGAGATCCCCCAGCTGTCTCAGTAAGTGGTCCCTAATACTCTTTATTACCTCTTGGAATTCAGGCAGAAGACACTAATTCTTAGGAGGAATTGCTGCTTTAGTGCTTTGTGTACAGGTCTTGGAAATTATATCATTTTTTCTGAATAAATGTGAGAAATGTCCATCAGAAATGATTTAAGAGTTGTTTCCTCTCAAGGGTCTTGGACTACTTCCTTGTCATGACTTATAATCTTCATGACTATAAAGAGAGATTCACTGGAGAAAACAGTCCCCTCTACAAATACCCAACTGACACTAACACCTTCTGTAATGTGGTAAGACCCTAAAGAGTTGTAATGCAGATCATACTAGAGATAACCCAAATAAATATTAAGGCATAAAATAAATAGAAAGTCAGCATAAGCAGTCTTCTCAAATTACTGGCCATAAAACATTAACAATAAATTTAATGAGATTTATTTTTTGAAAAACTTTGAATCAATCTGTCTTTAATCACAGAATCTGAACTATTAGAATATACAGTAAACATATATAATAGCAACACAGCATCTGGCTGGATCTATTGATTCCAGCTGTGTTTCAGGATTCCATCATGAACTACTGGAAGACAAATGGGGCTGCATCTGAGAAGCTTATTGTTGGATTCCCAACATATGCACAAACCTTCTCCTTGACTGACTCCTCTATCAACGGAATTGGTGCCCCAGCCTCAAGCCCTGGCCCTAAAGGCCCCTACACGCAAGAAAGTGGAATCCTGGCCTATTATGAGGTCAGTAGATTGGATGTCCAGTGTTGTTTCAGTTTCAGGCTCAGAACTGTACTGTAGCTCAGGGTCAGAAGGCAGGATGGTAGTGTCAGCTCAATCTGAATATTCATTTTTATCAGTTCTTCTAAATTTATAAAATGTTTTATTACATACTTCTACATCAATACACCTGTAGAATACTTAAACAGTATTTACTCACATAACAGGACACATCATGATGTATACTTACATTAACCTAGAAAAAGCAAATTAAAATAAGTGTATCATACTACTCTGGATTCTGTTACTTGACTGCTGAAATCTGTACCTTAAATGAGAATCTAAAATAATGTGAGATGGGTTTTCAGATGTGCTCCAGCTCCCTCCCTTTTGTTTTTTAAATGAAAATGACTGTGGGTACAATCTCTAGTACAGTATGGGGAAAATCGTGGTTAAGTAGATTTGGCAACTGTGGTTTCTCAAACCTATAGAGAACATTCAAGCCACATATGGAGGAAATACACTTGTGTAAACTTAGTCTATGCTATACACCTAAACCACACCTAAAACAGAACACAAAACACTGGAACAAAACCAAATGCAAACAAAAGAAAAAAAAGGAAAGTTGACGTTTAATATAGTATATTTGCAGCGATTTGTTTCTAACAGGAGACTCTTGCTCAACCCTACTAAAAATGTAACTCAATGTCTTTAATAATAAATAACATTCATTAAAATTGAGGCACAAAGAATATCAAATAAAAAGACATTTTTCTTTCATACTATAGTATTTCAAGGATTTGAGCTTTTGTCTTTTTAAAGGTTTGTGATTTCCTGGCAAAGGGAGCTACTCAGGCCTGGGATGACCCTCAAGAAGTTCCCTATGCACATCATGACAATGAGTGGGTTGGGTATGACGATGTCCACAGTTTTCTTATCACGGTACGTACAGTTCTTGGATATACTGAGGGCCCACTCCTGAGTGGCAAGAATCCAAATGATCTTGCCCTCTCTTCTTAACCAGGTCAACTGGCTTTAGCAGAACAATTTTGGAGGTGCCATGATCTGGACCCTTGGCATGGATGACTTTACTGGTTCTTTCTGTAAACAAAGCAAATTCCCTCTGACCTCTACACTGAAGAAAGCCCTCGGGGTGTACAGTGAAAGTAAGTGACAGCAAGATTATGCTAATAGTTTATAAATGTCTCTTTACTGACTCAAAGGCACCCTCAACATGCACATCACCATGGCACAGGGAGAATCTTTTCAATTCATCCCATTGCTGTTCCCCAAGTGGGAGAAAGATATTGACTCTCTCCAGTGCCTGAACTTCCTTACTAGAATTTTCTGATCCTAAAGGAGATCAGGATTTCCTTTGTGAACAATGGGAGCATGCAGTTTCCTAATTTTCAAGATGTATGAGAGTATTCAAAAAACGGTACTGACTTTCACTGTCAGTATCTGATTCCTTGTAACAGTCATCCTCACAATATCACTGTCTTCTTGGGGGAACATAACAAGAATTATGCAACAGTACTTAGTTCTCTTACCAAAATGACCTTTTAACTTGTGTTCATAACAAAACCTTTGGTTAAAAATATTTTGCACACTTCGATTTTATCACTAGTTAGTGTTATAAAAGAATTATATTACAAGCCATAGTAAATTGAAAGAGTGTCATTAACACAGGATAAACAGGGAAGACAATTTTATGAGAACATGGGTTGAGATGATATCCCTCTTAAACATCGAAATATGGAGATTTCTTCTGAGATAACCTGAGGAATTCTGGAGATAATTGTCCCTCTCCTCTCTAATGCTTGGTACTATGTCCACATTTCACTTCTAGGAAAGGTCTCTTATCTCATGATGGTCCCTTTCATAACTTTGTGCTCTGTCTTTCAGGTTGCATGTAATCTGTTTCAGAGACTCATCAGCCAAATCCTCCACTAGACAGTGAAAGTACAGGTTGGTAGGACATCTCTGGGGCAGTGGATCATCTGTCTCCTGTGCCAAGAGAATAAAAATGCCTGCCTGTATTGCCTGAATGCAATCTAATCCCTGCATAAATCCCAAATGGACCTTATCCTCACTTCACCTATTATGAGGAAACTATGCATGACCTTGTCCTTTTAGATGTTCTCACTGCTCTGAATTGAACAGTCTCCTTTGTTCCTTGTACAGCTACCTTGTTCATCACTACATTGCCAAAATAAAATCAGCATTCAAAATACGAGTCTATTTCTGCTTCTCTCTCTCTCATTCTCTCTCTCTCTCTCTCTCTCTCTCTCTCTCTCTCTCTCTCTCTCTTCTCTCTTTGTGTGTGTGTGTTTGTATGTGTGTGTATGTGTGTGTGTGTCTGTATGTTTATATGTTGTGAAAATCTTTCATCCTTGTGAAAATAACAGTTCTGTGTATTGGACTGGGTTGGAGTATTAGAAGACAATGTGCTAAGTAATTGTGTAAAGAAACTCCTAGTTTTTTTCTTGTCAATATTCATGTGCATAATGGTTGTGACTCTGGGGGGAAAACTTGATGTTGGTGCAGAGATGGATGAAAACTTCAAGAGTGTGGGGCTGTGGGAGGCAGCTGAGTACCTGTTCGAGTAGGCTTTGAATCCTGGATACCCTCAAAGAAGGTAGGTGTTTGGTCTTGCTCCTTGGCCCTTGGCTCCTTTCATCCAGCTACAGCACTCCACAGAGAGGTCTGTCTGTGGCCATTGGTCAGTAGGACAAAGCCCCTACTAGCCCCTCCACAGGTAGAGGGTATGACTACAGGCCACAGAGCCTCAAGATAGATCCATATTATGAGATACCTAAAGGCCAGAGAGCATAGCAAATTAAGCATTCCTTCCCAGACCCTCCTCCTTGCAAAAGGTATTTAACCTCAGGCCTGCCCTGAAATACTGAGTATAGCTTCATCCATTTTCAGCCATGACAATAAATACCTTAAGACCATAGCCTAAGACCATGGACTATCTCTCTTCTTTGGGGCCTGCCATAGGGAACCATGGAGAAGGCCTTGAATTACAGAGCCTGTAGTCAAATCTCCCTCCAATGACCTCTCTATTTTGAGCTACAGAGGCTGCCAACTCAACCAGGCAAGCGACCAGTCATGACCCAGGCAAGTGAGTAAACATGACCAAGATTCTCATCTCCTTGGGGCACAGCCAGAGCGTCTCCCCCTACCCACTTTGACTGCGGGTTGATCCAGCCGTAAGCACCCATCTCAACCCTTCCTTGGCTTCTCAGCAGCACCTGAGAGCCCAAGGGCCTGAGAACCAGTTGGTTACTGGCTGCCTCTTGGCCCAGGGACCCCCAACTCAAGAGCTCTAGCCCCCATGGGACCCCAGATGTGTTCTCCCCACTCCTGGAGTGGAGTTCCATAGCTTCTCACAGCCGACAACCGTCTGGCACCAGTATGGAGTAAACCAGTCAAATTCCCGGGCCTCTCCCTCTCTGAGCTGTGGCCCTAGCACCTCAGAGGCAGCAGACATGGGACCCACAATTCAACCCACAAGACTCACACCATGCATGCTACAGCCTAACACAAAAGTTTATATCTATCAATTTGATTCCACATTTCCAAAGTAGTTACAGTGACCACAATACAAGACACATGCAAAGCTACATGTATTGCTGAGCAGTGAAATCTATACTATTCTTTCACCTTCTCTTACAGTCTTAGCGTCTTTTCAGTACCTCCCACAATTTTGTTGATGTTATTTCCACTTTACCAAACTCTGTCCCATTCCTCTCTCATTTTCTCCTATTCTCCTAATTTCCTCTCCTTTTGTGAATTTATTGCAAATTTTAGGTAAAATTCCATTTTCAGGTTTTTGAGTTTATATTATTTTCTCACATTTTTTTGTGTTGCGTTTATACTATATGGGTTTATATAAGTATTGAAACTCCTAAACTTTGAAGTGTTGGCTCTTGGCCTAATTAGATGTCAGTGTGCTGACTGTATTCAGTGCTTTGTGAATTTCATGTCAAGACGTATACACTAGCTCTATGTGTGGAATCTACTGAACTGGAATGTTGTTCTGACTTCTACCTTCCTACCTAAAATAGAGGGTTAACTTTGTAGCTTCAGTCATACAGGGAATCCTCTAGGCATAGCTAATGACACTCTTCTGGACAACACAACCACACTTGCCTTACCTCTACATAAGCTACTGGCACAAGCTCAGTTTTGTTCTCTTAGTGGTGTATATTTCAGGTTTTAAATTTCAGAGCCACTGTTCTGTTGTTTTGTTAGTAGCTACTGGTCTAGGAGTGGACTTCATGTATAGGAACCGTTACTCCAGGATAGTTGATTTTGTATCACTTCACTGAGAAGTGAAAGCAATGGCTTCTGATATTATCTAATAGGAATCATATTCTAGAGGATCATTGATGAAAAAGTTGTATGCAATAAAGTTTGTGATTCACAACTGAGCCTGAACTAGACCTGGTCTATTTCCCAATCCTCTTGTAATTCTCTAGTATGTACCTCCAGGGACAACTTAATCTAACATTGTAGAATATAATTAGCTGTAAAAATCTGTGTGTCTTTGATTTTTTACTTCGTATATTCTGTTATAGATGTGGAAATGTTATTTGTGCACTGGGTAGAGACATGAAACAGAGTGAGTGAGGAATAACCTAATCCAATGCCCTAAAAAATTCTATTTGCCTTAGTGAACATACGTGATGGATGAGTCACTGGAAAGAATATCCTTGAATATTTGGAACATGCTTCAGAATAAGGACATTTACAGAAAAGGTCTATAGTGTAGTGTCCATCATACAGAAAATGTTACACACCATGACTCTAACATAGGCAGTTCTGCTTGCTTGACTTTCTCATGAATTCAAGTCCCTTTCCATGAAACCATAAGCATAGCTGCCGTCTTTAGTCCCCTTTGTCCTGAGTTTCTGAATGACATGAATACACTCATCAGGGTGTATCTAATTTTTCTCTATGGTTGACTGTAGCAAAATTATTCCACTTGATATTTTTAATTATTCTTAAGAATGCAGTTTATTTTAAAATTATATTCATATTCATTTTCAATCACTCTTATGTTTATTCCTGAACTAGACATTCCTAGGAGAAGGGGAGTCAACTGAGAAAGAGCCATCATAAAATTGGTCTTGTGGTAGTTTGGTAATTGCTGATTGATGTGGGCAGACTCATCCCTCTGTGGGCAATGCCATTCTTAGAAAAGTTATTCTGATTGTATATGATAGGTAACATAGCAAACCTTTCTGACCAAGTTGATAAGTATTATTCTTTTTTTTTTTTTGGAAATTTTTTTACATTTCAGATATTCTCTCCTTACCCATTTCCCCCCCTCCCTCCCAGGAACTCACTATCCCTTCCCCCATCCTCCTGCCTCCACGTTGGTGTACCCCCACCCCCCCTCCCCCGTACCTCACCTCCCACCCTCGAATATGACAAGTATTATTCTTTTAGAGTCTCTGATTCATGTCCAACCACAGAACTTGTCTGCCTTGAAGATAGATTTATAACATGTAAGCTGAAATAAACTATTTTGTTTCCCAAGTTGCTTTTTGTCAGTATGATTTCTTTTGCCTTGCAGTTGTGGAGAGTCAGAGCACAGGGCAGACACTGCAGCAGGCAATGCTGGTCATGATACAGCCACATTTTGGAATAAAGAGATAAAGTTACAGCTGGGATCTAAAACCTCAAGGACTAGTACCTGGTTATGTACTTTGTCTCTCCAGGATTCATCTCCTAAAATTTCAAAAAACTTCCCAATGATTACCACATGCTTTTGATCCAGTGTTCAAATCCATGAGCTTATGTTTCAGGTCACATTCCAAACATGTTAGTGTTTAGTCAATGTTGTTCCCAACCAGTAAGCTGACAATATTCCTGCAAAACCCTTCACCTATGGTCTTCCAATCATTTACAGTGAGTAAGTGCTTACATTGTCAAACATATTGAATCATCCAAGGCACAGGAGGAGGAAGACATGTGAATGTAGAAGCCAGGAGTATCTCAAATAGGAAGGGTATCACTTAGAGTGAAAATGGAAAATAGAGAGTAATAAGTGAGTGAATGTGAACAAAATATATGTGATTTGTAATTCCCCAGTGACTAAGGATGCTGAACATTTCTTTAGGTGCTTCTTGGACATTCACTATTCCTCAGCAGAGAATTCTTTGTTTAGCTCTGTACCCCATTTTTAATATTGTTATTTGATTCTCTGGAGTCTAACTTCTTAAGTTCTTTCTATATATTGGTTATTAGCTAACTATCAGATGTATAATAGGTAAAGACATCTTCCCAACCTGTAAGTTGCCATTTTGTCCTGATGACAGTGTCCTTTGCCTTACAGAAGCTTATGAGATCCCATTTGTCAATAGTTGATCTTAGATCCTGAATCACTGGCGTTCTGTTCAGTAAAATTTCCTCTATGCCAATGTGTTTGCAGCTCTTTCCCACTTTCTCTTCTAGTAGATTCAGTGTATCTGGTTTTATGTGGAGGTCCCTAATCCACTTGGATATAAGTTTTATAAAAGGAGATATGAATGGATCGATTTGCATTCTTTTTGGGTGGATATTGGATATTTCTTTATTTACATTTCAAATGTTATCCCCTTTCCTAGGATCCCCCCCTGAAAACCCCTATCCCATCTCCTCTCCTCCTGCTTCTATGAGGGTTTTCCCCCAACAACTTACCCACATCCTCCTCCCCACCTTGGAATTCCCTTATACGGGGGCATCAACAGTCACAAGACCAAGGGCCTCTCTTCCTATTGACACCCAACAAGGCCATCCTCTGCTACATATGCTACATATGTGGCTGGAGCCATGTGTACTCTTTGGTTGCTGGTTTAGTCCTTGGGAGTTCTGGGGACCTGGTTAGTTGCTATTGTTGTTCTTCCTATGAGGTTGAAAACCCCTTCAGATCCTTCAGTCCGTTCTCTAACTCCTCCATTGGGGACCCAGTGCTCACTCCAATGGTTGGCTGCAAGCATCCACCTCTGTATTTGTCAGGCTCTGGCAGACCCTCTCAGGAGACAACTATATCAGGCCCCTGACAGCAAATGCTTCCTGACATCCACAATAGTGTCTGGGTTTGGTGACTGTATATGGGATGATTCACCAGGTAGGGCAGTCTCTGGATGACCTTTCCTTCAGTCTCTGCTCCACACTTTTTCTCCATATTTACTCCCATGAGTATTTTGTTCTTTTCTTCTAAGAGGAACAGAAGCATCCACATTTTGGTCTTCTTTCTTCTCGAGCTTCATGTGGTCTGTAAATTGTATCTTGGGTATTCTGAGCTTTTGGGCTAATATCCACTTATCAGTGAATGCATACCATGTGTGTTCTTTTGTGATTGGGTTATCTCACCAAGGATGATATTTTCTTGTACCATTCATTTGCCTACGAATTTCATGAAATTTTACATCTGCCAGGAGAATAATCAGGCTAACTGTAAACAGTCACCTCTCTTGCTTCTTCAAATCAAGTTCCCCAATTTCGCCCTCAGGTCTGCAACAGAACATCAATTACAGCCTGTCTTCATCTTCAGATGATCCCATAAATCTTTTCCTAACTTTAAACCCTCCTACATACAAGTTGCTTTATCCCAGCCCCCACCTCTGGCAGGCACTCCCTGGGAAGCCATAAAGCACACCTGTTTAGGAAGCAGGTAGGCTAATTGTAAATCTTCACCTCTTTTTATTCTCCCACTACAATCCTCCACTCTCATTCTATCTCTGTTGCATAATATGTTAGGCCACCTCCTTATCTCTAGTAGATCCGTCAGGTCCTCCATCATCATCTCCCTCCATATTCTTTGGTTAATCCGCCCTCTGAATTCAGCAGTCATGCCCTGTAAAGACACACACAACTCCTGCCAGTGAAGTAGATAGGCAAACTGTAGACCTTCTCTTCTTATGATCATCCAAATCAAATGCTCCAGCCTTATCCCAGGCTCTACAAAAGAACACTTGCAGCAGCTTCTCTTCCTAATCTCCAGTGAATCCTGCCCTCCTAATATCCCTACCCCACTTGTTTTATCTCAATTCAGGAGGGAAGTTCATGGGACACCTCAGGCCACTCCTGCCAGGGAAGCAGATAGGCTAACTGCAAATCCTTATCTCTCATTCATTCCTCTAATACTAATCCCTCAGTTTTTTTCCACACATCATTAGAAGACCTTCAGTTGAGTCCTCGATTCACTCTCCATCCCAATTCACATTGGAGGAAGTGATTAGATCTTGGGATAATTTGCTTCTTCCCTCTTTCAAAACCCAATCACCATTTCAGCTCATCCCATTCTTAAGTCTAAGGTCTCAATACCCAGGAACGCATTGTATCTCAAACCACTTGATACTTATCAGAACCTCAGAAGATTTTCCTTCAGACAACACATAGCACCCACCTTAGAGGAACCAGAGAGAAAACAATTGAAGAAACAAAACATCTACCTAAGAAAGACAAACACAAAAAATCAGTACCTCAACATATAATAATCACAAATCTAGACTCCCAAACACCAGTACACGTACACAATCAACAACAGCCAGGACAAAACCACAAGAGCCCTACTATCTTGCCACAGTAGGTCCTAAATATTCCAATATATTTGGGGAAAAATTAAAAGACCCTGAGGCATCTTTTATGACTATGATATAGGTATTTAAACAAGAAATAAATCCTTTAAATACCGTTGAACACACAAGCAGTGGAAAGAAATGAATAGAACCTTGTCAGATCTAAAAGTGAGGGCAGATGCAGAGACCAACATATAAACAGGCAGAGAGAGCTCACAAGGGAGATCTCCAGTGGGACCCTGTCTGTGTAGATTGGGGAACTGAAGAGAAGGACAGGAAGAATTTTAGGGGCCAAAAAATAGAGGATGCCAGGAGATTATAGCTCACTGAATGTATTAATTTTTAAAGGATTAATTGTTGTTTTTTGGCTCATCTGCAGTATTTAGCCCAATTATATTTTATGTAATTACTGGTAGTTTAAGTGTTTCCCCCCAAACCACCAGCATGTGAGCATCAGAGCTCCCACTGGACATTTGTTAAGTGCTAGAACCAGGATGACTTCTTATCTATTAGCTCAGACTTGAGTTTTGAAGGTTATATATCTCACCACTACCTATTTAGTGCTGAGATAATTGATTCACCAAATCCTCTGATCCTGCTCTTCTTACCCTTATCTTTCAATTTTGTCTATGCTATATTTTCTGACTCCAGTATTCTCCTTTTTCCTGCCATGCCATATGAGTGTTACTATTTCCACCATTCTCTTCCTTTGAAGACTCCCCACAACACACACACCACCACACACACACACACACACACACACACACACACACACACACACATACACTCTCACACACACATTTTCTTCAGAGCCTCATGTGCTTTAGCTTTTTGAGTTCTGAGAGTATAAATATAGACCAGCACAGTCAGCTGTAGACATGTATTCTGCATGTTTGTTTGTTTATAGACACAGGGTCCTCTTCTTTAGGTATGGCTGGCCTTTTATTTAAACGTTTTTACTTAGAAAATATATCAGTCCTCCTGCCTATGTCTTCTTAGGTCTAGAATTATAGGCACAGAAAAATCATTTAAGACTGACTTATTTCATTCCAAATGAAGAAAAACCACATGTGTACTATATCATAAATCAAATTAACAGTCTACTGTGCTCTTGATATTTGAGAACTATTTTCCTATTAATTAATTTATTTGTTTATTTTACATCCTGGTTGCTACTCTACTCCTTCCCCCCTCACATAGTCCCTCCTCACATCCCCAATTACCTTCTTTTCTGAGAGGGTGGGGGATCCTGTCTTTCTGACACATCAAGTCTCTGCTGGGCTAAGCACATCCTTTCCCACTGAGGCCAGATAAGACAGCCTAGCAAAGGAACAGATTCCTCAGACAGCCCACAGCTTTAGGGACAACCCCTGCTTCATTTGTTGGAGAACCCACATGAAGATGTAGCTGTACATCTGCTATATATGTGCATGGTGCCTAGGCCCAGCCCATGTATGCTCTTTGGTTGGTGGTTCAGTCTTTCGGAGTTCCCAAGGGTCCAGTTTGGTTGACACTATTGGTCAACTATGGAGTACCTATCCTCTTAGGGGGCACTCAATTATTTTTTCTAAGTCTTCCATAAGAGTTCCTGAGGTCTGTCCAATGATTTTTGCTGTAGTCTCTGTACCTGTTTCTGTCGCTGTTGGGTGAAGCATCTCATAGGGCAGTCATGCTAGGCCCCTGTGTGCAAGCATACAGAGTATCATTGATAGTGTCAGGGATTGGTGTTTGCCTATGGGATGGATTTCATGTTGGGTTGGTTTTTGGTTGTACATTCCCTGAGATATTGCTCCATCTTTTTCCTTTAATTTCTCTTATATAGGACACATTTTGAGTTGAAAGTTATTTGGGTGGATTACTATTATTATTTCTTCACTGGGAGTCATGTCTGGCAATAAGAGATGGCCTCTTCAAGCTCCATATTCCCGCTGGTACGATTCTTAGTTAAAGTAACCCCCACAGACTTTTGAAAGCTTCCCTTACCCAGGTCTCAGAGATGCCCCCAAACTACTAACTCCTGCCAGCTGCAGACCCCCTTTCACTCTCCTGATCCTTTGGTACTCTTTCCTGTCTCTTTCCACATCTGATCCTGAACACCTCCCCCATTCTACTCTCCAACCCCTCTACAACCCAGTTCTCTCTATTTCCATCTGCTCCCTTGAATATTTTGTTTTCCCTTCTAAGTCAGATTCAAGCACCCTTGCTTGAGCTTTCCATCTTGTTTAGCTTCTTTGAGTCTGTGGAGAGTGTCATGTATATCCTGTACTTTATGGCTAATATCCACTTGTAACCTAACCATAACCCTAAAACTAACCCCAACCCTAACCTGTTTTGTTTTATGTTTACAAGCATGTCCTTTCCAAACTAGGTTACCTTACTCAGAGTGATATATCTAGTTCCATCAATTTGTCTCAAAATTTCATGATGTCTTTCATTTTAATAGTACTCCATATTTTCTATGTCTATTCTTTCATTGAGGGCATCTGGGTTGTTTTCACTTTTTGGCTATTTACCAATAAAGCTGCTATGAACATAATGAACACATGTCCTTGTAGTATGGTAGAACATCTCTTGAGTATATGCTCAGGAGTAATATACTTGGGTATGAGAAATATTTGTTTAATACTCAAAACTAGTTTACAAAATAGCACCTTAAAAAAATATTTAATTTTTTTTTTACACTCCAGATTTTATCCCCTACTGGTCTACCCTCTGACTGTTTCACCTCCCATACCTCCTCCCCTTCCCTGTCTCCATGAGGATGTCCACACCCCCCAACTCCCATTCCACCAGACCTCTCCACTCCCTGGGGTCTCCAGTCTCTTGAAAGTTAGGTGCATCTTCTCTGAACCACGCCTGGCACTCCTCTGCTGTATATATGTTGGAGGCCTCATATCAGCTAGTGTGTGCAGCCTAACTGGTAGCCTTGAATATTTTTCTTTCCTTATGACCATAATTCACAGACTTTTGTTTTTATGTGTCTTCAAAATTATTATTTTTTAGCATTCACAATATTTGAATTTATCATTATTTTCATGGGATACAATATTCCTACCTACTAGATTCTAATTGCTTGAACTTATGGTAATCTGATAAATTATTCTTCTGATAAGTCTTGGTAAAATGTCTAATGTCCTGACATTTTCTAATTAAACTTCTTGTGTTACACAAACATTATATATTCTGTTAGTGTCCTGTTTCTCCTGTGGTTCATGATTTTTAGGGGGAAAATTTAATTGGATATACTTATCTAAACTTCCTTTCCTACTTATTTATTTATTTATTTTTTAGTAGGATAGACCTTTTACTTGAAATTTGGTTGGATTGATACATGCTTTATTGATTCACAATTTTGGGTGTGTCTATGAAGACATATTCAGAAACAATTAAATGAAGGGGGAAATGGTACCCTATGTAAGACTAGCATATGATTTAGAACTGCACACTAAGCTGAAACAGAAAAATATAATTGAGCACAGCGCATCATCGTCTATGACTTTTTGGTATAGCTATACTGAGCTATGTAAAGCAGTAGCCTCATACACCATCCTCCCCACCCGAGAGCTGTTTGTCTCACTGTGCCTTGAAAGACCCCTGTGAGGGGAGACCCTCACTCGAGTCATGGGAGATTATGGCTATCCAGAAACTCACAAGAGACTGAACTTGCTGCAAACCGAAAAAGGCTTTATTTCGGAATCAGCCGACTGAGGTGGAGACTCACTAGAGAAGTGTCAACCCCGAGGTCAGAGGGAAAAGGATATTTAAAGAAAAAAAAAAAAAAAAGCCGGGTGGTGGTGGTGCAAGCCTTTAATCCCAGCACTTGGGAGGCAGAGGCAGGCAGATTTCTGAGTTCGAGGCAAGCCTGGTCTACAGAGTGAGTTCCAGAACAGCCCAGGATACACAGAGAAACCCTGTCTCGAAAAACCAAAAAAAAAAAAAAAAAAGTTTAAAGAAAAAAAAACCACCAACCAGGGGGGTGAGGGGAACCATAAAAACATCGGTGGACAGTATAATAAAAACAGTGGAAGGTTCCCAGCCCATTATTCATTTGATCATGTGGGAAACACCCTGTGTACTTATTTTTTCAAGAATTTAATCTTGTTTAATCATCTATCATGTGGCCAGCCAGTCCTTGGAACCCAGAGCCCAGAGCCTAAGAACCAGATGACCTGTATTATTGGTTCCAACCTTTTGTGGTCAGCTAAGTTCCTGGAACACAGATGGCCTGGCTTCAGCTCTATATCCTAGGGCTTCTCAAAAAAAAGGTTCTTTTCACCTTATTTAGCTCAAAGTACTGGACAAGACCCTTGCTGTTTGAGCTGCTTGCCCAGAAAATCTCCCATCTAAATTCTTTTATGAGGCACTTAGCATTCCTCCTGAACTTCTCTCCTTTTTGACTCACTAACTCTTTTAATTATTATTATTAATTTTTTATTGGAAATTTTATTTACATTTCAGATGTTCTCTCCTTACCCCATTTCCCCCTTCCCACCCAGGAACTCACTATCCCTTTCTCACTCCTCCTGCCTCCACATTGTGTACCCCCACCCACCCTCCCCTTTACCTCACCTCCCCAACCTCGAATATCTCCCCCACGATGTAGAGCCTACATGGGACCAAGGATCTATTCTCCCGCTTATATATAGCTCCCTTGCATATATAGCTGGAGCCATGGGTCCCTCCCTAAGCACTCACAGGCTGGTGGTTTAGACCCTGGGGGCTCTGGTTGGTTGGGATTGTTGCTTTCCTCATGGTGTTGCGAATCCTCTCAACTCCTTCAGCCTTCACTCTATTTTCTCCATTGGGAACCCCATGCCAGTTTAATGGTTAGCTGTGAGCATCTGCATCTGAGTATGTCAGACTCTTGCAGACTTCTAAGGAGACAGCTATATCAGGCTCCTGTCAGCATGTACATCCTGACATCCACATCAACCTCTACCTTTGGTGACTGCACATAGCATGGATATCCAGGTGGAATGGTCTGTAGACGGTCCCTCCTTCAGTTTCTGTCCTGCACTGTGTCTCCATATTTTCTCCCTTGAGTATTTTGTTACTCCTTCTAAGAAGGACTGAAGCCTCCCCTACTTGGTCATCATTCTTCATGAGCTTTATGTGGTCTGTGAGTTGAATCTTGGGTATTTCAGGCTTCTGGGCTAAAATCCAATAATCAGTGAATGAATACCATGTATGTTCTTTTGTGATTGGATTACTTCACTCAGGATGATATTTTCTAGTTCTATCCATTTATATAAGAATTTATCAAATTGATTATTTTTAATAGCTGAGTAATATTCCATTGTATAGATGTACCACATTTTTGTATCCATTCCTCTGTTGAAGGGCATCTGGGTTCTTTCCAGTTTCTGGTTATTATAAATAAAGCTGCTATGAACATAGTGGAGCATAGTCCTTGTTATGTGTTAGAGCATCTTCTGGATATATACCCAGGAGTGGTATAGCTGGGTCCTCAGGTAGTGATATGTCCAATTTTCTGAGGAACTGCCATACTGTTTTCCATAGTGGTTGCACCATCTTGCAATCCCACCAACAATGGAGGAGTGTTCCTCTTTTTCCACATCCTCGCCAGCATCTGCTATCACCTGAGTTTTTGATTTTAGCCATTCTGACTGGTGTGAGGTGGCATCTCAGGGTTGTTTTGATTTGCATTTCCCTGATGACCAAGGATGCTGAACATTTCTTTAGGTGCTTCTCGACATTCGCATTTCCTCAGTTGAGAATTCTTTGTTTAGCTCCATAACCCATTTTTTAATAGGGTTATTTGGTTGTCTAGAGTCTAATTTCTTGAGTTCTTTGTATATATTGGATATTAGTCCTCTATTGGATGTGAGATTGGTAAAGATCTTTTCCCAATCTGTTGGTTGCTGTTTTGTCCTATTGACAGTGTCCTTTGCCTTTCAGAGACTTTGCAATTTTATGAAGTCCCATTTGTCAATTCTTGATCTTAGAGCATAGCTCATTGGTGTTCTGTTCAGGAACTTTTCCCCTGTGCCTAGGTATTTGAGGGTCTTCCTCACCTTCTCTTCTATTAGTTTCAGTGTGTCTGGTTTTATGTGAAGGTCCTTTATCCACCTGGACTTGAGCTTTGTATAAGGAGATAGGAATGGATCGATTTGCATTCTTCTGCATGCTGTCCTCAGTTGAACCAGCACCATTTGTTGAAAATGCTGTCCTTGTTCCACTGGATGGTTTTAACTCCTTTATCAAAGATTAAATGACCATAGTTTTCTGGGTTCATTTCTGGGTCTTCAACTCTATTCCACTGATCTTCCTGCCTGTCTCTGTACCAATACCAGGCCATTTTTATCACTATTGCTCTGTAGTACAGCTTGAGGTCAGGGATGGCGATTCCTCCAGAAGTTCTTTTATTGTTGAGAATGGTTTTCGCTATCCTGGGTTTTTTGTTGTTCCAAATAAATTTCAGAATTTCTCTTCTAGCTCTGTAAAGAATTGAGTTGGTATTTTAATGGAGATTGCATTGAATCTGTAGATTGCTTTTGGCAAGATTGCCATTTTTACTATATTAATCCTGCCGATCCATGAATATGGGAGATCTTTCCATTTCCTGAGATCTTCTTCAATTTCTTTCTTCAGAGACTTGAAGTTCTTGTCATACAGATCTTTCACTTGCTTGGTTAGATTCACCCTGATGTATTTTATATCATTTGTGACTATTGTGAAAGGTGTCATTTCCCTAATTTCTTTTTCAGCCTGATTATCTTTCATGTAGAGGAAGGCTACTGATTTGTTAGAGTTGATTTTATAACCTGCCACCTTGCTGAAGTTGTTTATCAGGTTTAGGAGTTCTCTGGTGGAGTTTTTGGGGTCACTTAAGTATACTATCATATCATCTGCAAATACTGATATTTTGACTTCTTCCTTTCCTATTTGTATTCCTTTGACTTCTTTTTGTTGTTAATTGCTCTGGCTAGGACTTCCAATACTATATTGAATAGGTAGGGAGATAGTGGGCAGCTTGTCTAGTCCCTGATCTTGTGGGAATGCTTCAAGTTTCTCTCCATTTATTTTGATGTTGGCTATTGGGTTTTGCTTTATATTGCTTTTACTTTGTTTAGGTATGGGCCTTGAATTCCTGATCTTTCCAAGACTTTTACCATGAAGGGATGTTGAATTTTGTCAAATGCTTTGTCAGCATCTAGTGAGATGTTCATGTGGTTTTTTTCTTTGAGTTTGTTTATGCAGTGGATTACATTGATGGATTTCCGAATATTGAACCATCCCTGCATTCCGGGGATAAAGCCCACTTGATCATATTGGATGATTATTTTGATGTGTTCTTGGATTTGGTTTGCTAGAATTTTATTGAGTATTTTGCATCAATATTTATAAGGAAATTGTTCTGAAGTTCTCTTTCTTTGTTGGGTCTTTGTGAAGTTTAGGTATGAGTGTGATTGTAGCTTCATAGAATGAATTGGG
>JAJTUV010002220.1:0-179056 GCA_021653895.1 Mastomys natalensis | reverse complement strand
CTTAAGGGATAACTATGACATCATGGCAAGTATTTTTAATTTTATAAATAACTTTTATAAGCCCCAGAATCATTAAAATGGCATAAGAGGTTTTAATGGCCTCTTTAAGTTGGTAAGAATTACGTAAAATAACACAATTTGAGTGCTTGGCACAGGGGCTGGCATACTTAAATTCTAAATAAATGAGCATCATTGGGTTTAGTTTAATGAAGTGATGAGCTGGACTCTGTGATTACTTCAGGTCATGTGTGGATCGTTCTCTGCCGTCGTGTTAACTTTGAAGTTTGAGGAGAGGGCTTCCTTCCCACAATAAAAGCCGGAGTTACTACTGTTTGTTAACAAATAGAAAATGTTCATGACTCAAAAGACTTTATTCTCTTTCTTTTCCTTGAATTTTATTTGTGTGTGTGTATGTGTGCTTGTGTGTGTGTATGTGTGTGTGTGTTATGTTTGATGCTACATGTATGGGAGCCTGGAGTTACAGATGACTATTACTCATCCCATAAGGGTGCTAGTGTGTTTATATACATGTATATAATACACACACACACACATACACACACACAGAGAGAGAGAGAGAGAGAGAGAGAGAGAGAGAGAGAGAGAGAGGTGGGAACCATGTGAAAGGAGAGGGGGGAGGGAGGAAGGGAGAGGAAAGAGGGAGAGAAGGTATTGTATTATATGTGTTCTCTATTACTGTGTGGTATTTCGTTTCTTTCCTTCAGAACCTCTTCTTCCCAATTAGTCCTGGGTGACTACTCCATCTGAGAAAATGACACTCCTTCTTTCAGTGACCATTCAGCCATTTACAATGGCCATGCCATATCTGGATGGCAGCATCTCATGACCCGTCTCTATCCTTCAGCTCTTAGGTCCCTTCTGCCCTGTCTGCCTGTCTTTCCTGTGCCGTGGAGCACAGTGGGTGGGGTGTGACGAATCCCATTTGAGGCCTAGTGCTCATTGGTCACGGATTTCAGCACTGACCGAATATGAGTCTCAGCATCAGTCATCACTCTCGGCATGAAAGGATCCTCTCAGCCCCAGGCTAAAGTCCCATCAGCCTGTGGCCGTGCACATAAATATTTAGAAGGCACTTTCAACAACGTGATCAACAAATCCTAACTTACTGGCCTTAATTAACCTCTTGTTTTTTTCAATTGTTGTGACTGTATGAATATGTAAATGCCCCCTGAAGATTTTCATAGAACTTTGGCTGGCAAAGTGAATCTAAGGTGAATACAGAGCTGTCTCTGGGCTTATTTTGGCTTAATTCAGAAGAATGGGTTCCAAGTTTTTAGTCATTCGCAGTGGGCTTTACCTAACACAAGCAAGAGAGCAAACCAAAGGCACAGCTAATAATCAAATGTGTAGCTCAGCAGTTCTGTACCCCAGGGTGAATTTCAGGTTTCATTTAGGCGTCTGCTTCTGGGGCAGGTTTAAAGCTAGGACTTAGTCCTTAGTACCATGAGCTGAAGGTTCTTCATAACCCACCAGCCCTGTGTCCCTGGGCTAGTCCCTCAGTTGTGCCCTTTGGGTGTTTCCTGGGTCTGAGAGCAGTGCCTGTTGACATAATAACACAAGACCGTTCAGCGTATGCTAACACATCAGCTGACTCTGACGGACATAAATGTCCTTCGGTTTTTGTGTTCCTTCCACACTGGTTGCTATGGTACCTTTATTTTAATATAAACTTGGACTCATATTTCATAGTCCACCTGAATGGCCCAGGTTCACAGTGGAGGTGACTTTTCTCCTGAACTTTCCATGAACTAATAGTTAATGTTTAAACTACCAAACTGCAGAAAATGGCAGATGAGGGCCATAAAAATGCAGAGACCCAGTAGTCACGGGGACCCAAGAAACCCGTGGGCTGTTATAATGACTGGACAGCCAGAAATATCTTTTTATGATAAATGAAAGAAGTGACCCAGGAAGTTGAATAAAGATGCTAGGAAACTGAAAACATTAGAGAATGTCAGAACAGATACTTATTCCAAGAACCTTTATTATGTACAGGGGAAATGTTTAGAAAAAAATTGAGGAAATAAAGAAATAATAGAAAGCATCACATTTCAGGTGGAAAATAAGGGGGAAGTTATTAATGATACACAGAAAAACCACGAGTGGGGAGACGACGTTAAAATCCAGGGCCAGACATCATACGTGAAAGAGAGTGTCTTTACAGGAGGAATGAAATTCCCAGAGAAAAGTAGACACTGGATTTTCTGTGTCTAACACAAAAGCTTCCTAATGTGTGTTTGGATGCTTCTAATTGTGTCTGACATGATTTCTTTAGTCTCACCCAGTTTTGATCTGACTGTGATTTGCTCCCCATGGTACTCATTCTCACAGTCCCCCTGCAGCACTGCTGATACCATGTGCTGCCGAGCAGGGACAGACTGTTGTAGGTAGCCACCCGTTCTCTCAGAATATCCAGCGTCCCAGCAGGAAGGCAGGCAGGAAGAGATGAATCTGAACCATGAAGGCTTATCTCCTTTTGGTTTTGCAGCTGGACATGGATTCTATGCTGTGCTCCACCACAGGACTGCAGCTCCCTACCTGGACACGGCATCTTCTTATATGATACATGAGAAGTGTTTTGGGGTGATGTGCACATCTGCGTTAGGCTACTATATACAACCTTACTAATGGTTTTAAAAGACAGAATTTCATTGCTTTGGCAAATGGAGTCTTAGGATTTAGGAAAATGGAAAGAATTCAGAACACCAGCGCTGAGAGGCGACAGGAGCTCTTTGTAGGTTGTCATCATTTGTAAGGATGTGCCGTGCAATTCAGATGATGTGACTCATGACTGTGATCCCAACAGTTGAGGGATTTCTGTAGCATTGAGTTCAGGGTTTGCCTGGGCTACCTACTGAATCTCAGGTCAGTGTGGCCTACAGAGGTAGAAAAATGTCGCTCGATTTGTGAAACACTGAATTGAAGATACAGATGAGTTACCTGCAGTGCAGTGTTCAGTACTACTGTCCCTTGCTCTAAGTGTGAGTCTAAACCTGCAGGTTGTGACCCATTTGGGGAGTCACATGATCAGATATCCTATATATCAGTAGCAAATCACAGTTATGAAATACATAGAAAAGAATTTTATGGTTATGGGTCACCTCAGCATGAGGATCTGTGTTAAAAGGTCACAGCATTGGAAGGTGGAGAACGTGTGCTAACATCAGTCATGCCAAAAGAGTTACATCTCATCTGCAGCTAGAGTCCCTCTCCCTGTGCTGTAAAGGCCTATCACTTGCTCTCTTAGAATCCATTTACACATCAGAACGGATATGAATTCAGACTTGTCAGTCTCTTTAAGAACTTCTTAGAGCATAAATCCCTGCTTTTCCACGCCTCCTGTGTCCGTCAGACCCGATAGCTCTTTATCTGTTTGCCTTTGTTGAGGGAAAATGTTGAACTGTACAAATGTAGTTGATGTCACTGCCAGGGAGAAAGTGTCACCTAATGATAAAAATGTGCCACATGAGATCCCTGTTGACATGTGATATGCACTGCTCAATGGAGCAAGTCGCTGAAGGAATCTCTGCAGTCGACCTCATGGCTGGTCAGTGAATACTAGCCTTCAAGGTTGATAACAGGAGGCAGACATTGAGAAAAAGTGTTGGGGTATGAGTTGTGGAGAGCGGGTGACTTTCCCCTCTATTTCTCAGTCCTAAGTGCTGGTCCCCAAAATGTGTATGGCTGGAAAATGAATTGTCACAAAGTCTCTGCTTCGTCTTCTCCTGTTTGAAGACAACCACTGTGACCTGTCTCCTTAGGAGTCTGAATAGAGGAATCGTTCACTCCTGGGAGAGTTGAACTTCTTGGATGAAGCTTCCTTCTTAAAATTCTGCTCGTCCTGCGGTGGTGCTCGCTGAGGTCTTTTGTTCAGGGTTGGGTCTTGCCCATGCCCTGGTTCTCCTGACTGCTCTTTTTGAAAATTGGTATTCCGTCCTAGTGCAGAACTAAAGTATAGCTCTGTTCCTTTCTGAATCTCTTGAAATAGGTCTTTCACAGGAGAGAAATAATTGGGTTTCCAGCCAATGAATTGGAGCCCTTTTTTATTCATTTATTTCCGCTTAATTAATAAAGACACAGAATAAAGAAACGGGTGAGAATAGAATAATCTCCCACGGAAGAAAATTCTAAATAATCGGTGAAGGCAGCCCCTCCTTGAGTTGTGGAGTCTTCCTGGGAAGCAAGAGAGTAACTTCCTGTTGTTTTGATCCAGAGTGGCCCCTTTCCAGAGCCACACAGTTGGAAGGAGGGAAGCCACTTAAGAGTGGGAACCCAGGTAAGACCTGTGACTGATGTGACCATGACAAACCACGAATCATACTGTTGATGTGATGAGATAAAGCCAAGCCCCATATCTCTGTGTCTCTCTGTGGTTGAGGGAAGCTATACAGAATGTTCTGAATACAGTATTCTTCGTAATGGAGTCAGGGTCATTGGTACAGGTTGGCATTTGGATAGGTGCTTTGCAATGTAGTCAAGACAAAGTCAGACTGTCAGTATGAACCACAGTGTAATGACAGCTGTCCCTAAAAGAAGGGGAAAATTTGGAGAAAGCATGTCTGTTGACAGCGAAAGCCTTCAGACCTGCCAGAGGAAGCTTAGCCTACAGATACTTCTGTTACCAGAGAATCAAGTAAAGAGCCTGTGTTGTCCTAAGGCAGTTTATAATCAGCTGTTTCTACAGATCCAAAGAGTCTAATAGAGTCCAAAAGCTAAGAGGAGGGGAGAGATACCTGTGTACAGGAGCCAGGACATGTAAGGACTAAGCATGACATAGTACTGCGGAGACATGGGGTCAGTAATAGAATCAGGTTTTGGCTTTCAATGAGCAATTGACCCTGGCATTTACCAAGGAGCATGCTAATGTAACATTAACTATAAAGCAATGGCATATAACAGAACCCGTGGACTAGTATGTTTTATAACTCTCCAGTAAAGCAAAAATGATTTTATATATTTTAGGTTTATTTTATTATCACAATTTATCTACAGTTTAAGTAGACTTCAATTAAAGTTGTTTGTTTGTTTGTTTTATGCTGAAGCCCAAACCCAGAGCCTTCTGTGTGTTAGGCAGACTCTCTAACACTAACGGATACTCCTAATCGTTTAAAATAAGTTTTTTTTTTTTTTTTTTTATTTAAGATAGAGTATTGTTATCTGTCCAGGCCGTTCTTGAACTGTCTAGAGCTCAGACAGACCTTGAGCTCTCAGTTTCCCTGTATTCCCAGTCCAGGATTCAGCTTTTAAGTTTTAAGTAAAACCATTGGTAGGTGGAGTCATAAAGTTTTGGTAGAAATTGGTGGGGGAGTAGGTAGCACATGTCTGGTTTTTTTTGTTTTTGTGTTGTTTTTCGAGACAGGGTTTCTCTGTGTAGTCCTGGCTGTCCTGGAAAACTCACTCTGTAGACCAGGCTGGCTTCGAACTCAGAAATCCACCTGCCTCTGCCTTCCAAGTGCTGGGATTAAGGCGTGTGCCACCACTGCCCGGCTAGCACATGCCTTTAATCGAAGTACTCAGTAGAGACAAACCAAAAACCAAACCAAACCAACTAACCAAACACACAAACAAACAAACAAACAAAAAAACCCAAGTTTTTAATAGACATTGTTCTATGTCTTTTAATTAAAACCATAAACACTGATGACAGACCCCCTTCTCAGTTATATCTTCAACTGAGATAGGCATATCTAATCACATTGAAATCAATATACTCCAAGATCCCCTGTCAAATCCAAAGAAGCACTTCAAATAACAAAGAAGGCCATGGCATTTAGAGAAGGCATCTGAGTGGACGTTCACTGGGCCGGGAGCTACTAGCATCATAGTAGCAAGATTGGGTAGGTGAGAATTTTTTTCAGAGCATGACTGAAAACTAACACCAGCTGCAAACGAGAACGAAGGAGGGGAACTCTGAAATTGTGGTTGTTTCTATCTAGGATTCTGACACCTTTCTACTATGAATTTAGCTTGTCTGTTTCGTCTTGACTGTAACCCAGTCTCTCTCCTCTTTGAGTGGTTCTCTGATGGAAAGCCACTTCCTTAGTGATGTTCTCTGTATTTGTCCCTTGTCAGTCTTCCCTTGGCAATCACAAGAAAAGTTCTAACAACCGTGACTTGAGAAATGTGTTTCATGCGTCTACTTAAGTCAGACACTTGGCAGCTATTGTGATGGGTTTCCCCTGTGCCCTCCAGGAGAAGGGAATGGGTATTCTTAACTGCATTGGCAAGTCCATTTCGAGATACCGATAGTGAAAATGGAAACATCTGTGGTACCGGTACCAGCTGATCTCTCTTCCATCTGGGTGCTACCTAGGCATTAAATTGAGCATACCTTTAAAAGCCGGTAGGAAGAACAGCAACATGCTGCTTCCTTTGGATGAGAGTTCTGTGCTGGCTATGTTTAGACATCTGAAGCCCCCATGTGGAATGCCACATGACCACAGTGACAAGTGAGACTACAGGGCCCAGTGGGACGACTTTCTATATTTGAAATCGAGTTTAGCAAATTGACGTCTCTCTGTTCCATTCTCTAACATCCTCCGACTCAGACAGATCGGATAGATCCTCTTTTAAAACAGAACACAAACCATGCATTTATTAGGCTCCTAGGAAGAACCGAACACAGGAGAGGGGATGCCCAGGGCTACCACTTTTCATTAAAACCAGCTGCTGCGGTTTTGAAATGCAAACCAGATCAAAATCAGCACAAGGCCCGGGGGTTTAATTTATATTCTGAATGAACCGGCCTGCTGTGAAAGAGCATTTCTTCTCCCTTTCTCTCTCTTTCTCTCTTTTCTAAAGAAAACTTTTGAAGAAACTTTTGTCCATCTCACTTGATGTTTACAGCAGCCCCATGAGCTTAGAAAAGAAACCTCTCTGTTTATGACAGGCTTAATTGACTTGCCACTTGCAGGAGCCACACAATTGGGGAGTCTTGTGTGGCTAATGCCTCATCCCCAGCCCATTCCCTCTAGCTCTGAATTGCTATTCCCAACATGGAAGGCACCAACCAAGCTAGTACTCTGGAGTCTTCTGTGAGCAAACTGGGGGAGATACTGAGGACTTTTGTAAACTGCCAAATCACTGAGAGCTTGGCAGGGGTGGGGTGGGTTGTGATGGGGGTTCTTATCATGAAAATCAGTAAATACCTCCTTGATTGGCTCACTCCTGTGCCATTTAACCTTTTACCTAGTACTAAGCAAGCCACAGGGGTCTGGTTCTTTCGATGTCCCAGTGCTGGAATTGTAGACATGTGCCCTTTGTCCTGCTGTCTCGCATGGCTTCACTAGGGTCTCCATGCTTGCTGTGCAAGAACGGTCTGCTTTAGCTCCGTCTTGCAGCGCACAGTGCAGAGGTGGAGTCATTTGTAGGGGAGCCGCATCCTGCTGCTCTTTAGTTCTTGGGGAACTCTTTGTCCAGGTCTTGGAACCAAATTCATACAAGAGTGGACGATCAAATGAAAAAAAGTAAGGTTTTTAAACTCTAAGGCACCCAAGGTTCCTACAAGAGTGGAGTCAGAAGAAGCGACCAGAAGAAGAGTGAGTCAGAAGATGCTTTTGTGCGTTTCAGACAGAAGACCTGCAACACTGTAGGAACAGCTGGGCAGGTGTGTGGGACAGGACAGTAAATTCTAGTGGTGTCACTGAGAGATACGTGTGAGGGGGCGAGCAGCGGCCGGTGGACAGAAACCGCTCCTTCCTGTTGCTTATTTAGGCTCACTGTAGTGCCCTGTGTCAACCTCTGGTGCTCAAGGCTGTCCCCCAAACTCATATGTCTAGGACACCCTTTCCAGAAGGAGGGCCTCTGTGGTTTGCTGCATGTAGGAAACTGTAATCACAGGGTCCCCCATGGAGCTCACTTCCTCAGAGGAATTCAGCTTGTGAATCAGCGTAACTGGTGTGCCTTGAGATGACACATCTCTCACTTTCCCGGTTCCTCTATCTAAACGCTTGTCTTCAAGCAGTAGACTAACTGGAAAACACAATTAGGAAGCTGGAATTCACGTTAGTGTCTGGGGGACCTATAAATTCTAACCTTTGTTGAAAAGCAAAGTCAAGCGCCGGTCCTTCCTAAAAGTGTGTATGTGACTTTTCCTTCCACAAAACTACTGGGTTTTGTGTGGAGTCCGTCGAACCGGGACTTAATCACTTACATCGGTCTGTAGAAATTAATGCTGTCCCTTTAAGACCACATGCTCTATGGAAAGAAGGACTCAGGCTTCTCTGACTTCTTTCTTGCCTTGGACAACTGTTTAATGGACATCTATTGAGTGCCAAGTGTCCTCTGAGTGTTTGAACAACAGCGGTCTCAAACAAAAGTCCAGGCCCTTTGAGAACCAATAGTCTGGTGAAGTCGGTAACTAACTAACAAATGAGAAGCTCCGGCTGTTGTAGGGACTTGGCAGGTTTGTTTGTACTGTGGGGAGTATCTGATATGTGCTTCTGTTTATTCAGGAGGGTCAACAAGCACTCCACAAGGACGTTGTGACTGACTGAACCGAGATAAAAGAATGAGGAAGAATTGGCCAGAAATTACTGAGTCTTGGAGATGATTTCTTTAATGCCCTTTTGATCTGAAATGTTCTCTTCTTATAGACTCCCATGCTAACCCTAAAGTTATCTTCACAATAGCAACTGCATTTTATAATTCAATATTTATCCAGAAAGGGTCTGGTTTTTTTTTGTTGTTGTTGTTTTGTTTTTTTTTTTTAATCCCTGGACTTGTGGCTGTGTGGCTGAGGCCATATCATCTGTTCACCACAAGAGTCCATGTACCTGTCTTAGTACCTGCTACAGCTAGTGTTCCAGAACTGTCTGCATCTCTCACTCGGACCCTGGTCTTACAGTAAAGCTAGGGGGTATGTGTATCCTCCCTCAAGGTTGACTGGAAATAGAAATTAATTGAAAGGACCCCGAAAACAAAACCAGAAAAACAAAACAGAATTCAGGGTGGGTTGGTGACAGAGAAGCCAGGGAGGACTGTGGACCCAGGACTGAGTAGATATTGGTTAGAACTCTATCATCTTTCTAGAAAAGAGGGAGCGGGCAGCTCTGCTGATAATGAGAGGGTTTGCACATTTGTCTTGTTTGAAGGCAATTTTTAAGGATTTATATATTATTAATTCTTACTCTTCCTACTATTGTGTGCATGTGACATGTGCGTTTGTTCACACATGCCTACATGCAACAGCATTCCGTGGGGAATCAGAGGTCATCTTTTGGGAGTCAGCTCTCTTCTTCCACTGTGAGTTCCAGAGATGGAACTCTGGTTCTTGAGTGTGTGTGACACTGTTCTTTCCACCACCACCACCACCACTCCCCCCCCCCCCCCCCCCCGCTAAGCCTTCTCTCCCACTCATTTGAGGGAAATCTGTTCCATTTAAAAAAATGCATTTAAAATGGTTTCCGAAGCGTAATAGTAGGTATTGATTTTGACAATTATTTTCTCATGAGAAATAAAAGAAATGTGTAAGTAAATAGTGTCTTAAAATATGAATTGAAATGTGTTACAGAAACAAATAAGATGTTAAATTGCAATGGAGGAAGGGAGAGAAAAAAGGAGAGAAAGCTAGATGCATGGTAAACCGCAGACCCAGAGCGGCAATCGCCAAGGCTTTGGATTGGTCACATCGAATTGGATCTGATGTCACTTCCGTGCTAAGGATTGAACCCAGGGCTTCACACAGGCTACACATGTGCTCTTCATGGTTATATGTAAAGTTCTGGTTTTCCTCTGGGTAGTTTCCTGTATTTTATTCACTTTTCCATTATATCAAGTCTACGCTACTTTTATAATGAGGTAACAGGCTAACATCTTACAGAGTTGACAGTTACTACAGGCAGAAAATAGTCATGCACTTCATGTAGATGGTTTAGGAGTCTGTTGTAGGTTTCTGTTTAACTCACTAAATTAGCTTATAGTTTGTTTACTAGTTTTAAAACCATCTGAATCTTTGTTTATGTGGCCGCATATTCCCTCCCGTGAACCTGACTTCTTGAAGGGGGAGGAGACCTTTATGTTTGCCTTTCTAGGATAACTGCAGCAGTAAAACCCAGATGTCCTGACTTGTTTATTACCTTTGACCTGTGTGCTTTTCTATTTTTAGAACAGAGGCGTGAGAGTCGGCATGAATGGTCATATGTCTAACCACCCCAGTGGTTATGGGATCTACCCTTCTCAACTGAAGTAAGTCAAGAGGCTCATGTGTAATTTGGGGTAGGGTTGAACAGGCTGGTGTTTTAGTGAGATGTTCTTATTCCAAAACACAGACTGGCCTGGAACTTTCTGTGTATTCTGGTCTAACCTTGATCCTTCCCTCCCAAGGGATAATGTCTCAATCATGTGTCACCAAGGCTAGCTAGTCTAAAACATATTTTTAACGAAAATACTGCTTATATTTCTTTATTCAACTCATTCATCATTCATTCAGAATTAGTCTCCTTTTATTACTAACCCATGTTATTATCAAAAACTATTATTTTCAAATGTCCAGAAAACACTAGCCCTAAGGAAACTGCCATGTAGTTGGAAGGTATTCTAGGCTGGAATTTCATGTCTTACTATCTTTTGTCATCAAATATGAATCATGCTTCAGAGCTTTGGATGTCTCTGGAACCTTCTGTTGTTATTTGGATAGAGCTTGAGGAATGTTCATCCCCATTTAGTATATACTATATAGGTGTTTGCCATTGTGTACAACAACACAAAACAGAAACAAGGTGTCTCAAGCCTCCTGGTATCAGTTGAAACCACAGATCTGAGTTGAGTGCTGTTACCTTCTGTGGCAAGAGCAATATGGCTTTCTCATATCCACCATTGCGGCATTTCCTCCACTTGACATTTGTTAGGACAGATAATATTTCCCTACTGTATGTAGGGAAATACATTTAATTTATTAAATAGGATGTAAGAGGTTTCTGTCTTCTTTACTTCTCCAGTCATTCCTTTGTCCTGGGCATGTCACATCAGGTGACTGCTCCATCATTCTCTACCCATTCTGGAGCTGGTTTCATACCTCCTTGTTTCCAGGCTGATTCTCCACCTGCCAACCAGTGTCTTTCTATTCTTTTGAATTCTTCTTGAATGTCAATGTGGTAGGAAAATCTTGTATATTCTGAATTGAAAAAATCAATCATTCCTTGATCCTGATGTCATGTCTATTAGTTTTATTCAGATATTGTCTTATCAACATTACCCACCCCTTCCTCCTATCCTCTCCATTCTTCTAGGTTTTGAAGCTTAATAAATATTTACAGATTAAACTGAAACAAACTACTATTTATATCACATAACATCAGCAAAAGAGACCAGTTATATGATAAAGCAGATCAGATTTAGCAATGATGTTTTATTTAGGTTAACTGCACAGTACTTGTGAAAATAGTATTTATTCTACTGTAGCTTACATCACTGGAGAACTGTAACAACGTCACACAGAATGTGAGCAAGGGTCTGTATTCTCATAAGGTGGTGTCAAGCATTGTTGAGTTCTCTGCTGTAGTCCTGACTTGCCATTGAGGATTGGCTGAGACTGGCACCATGGTCCTCAGTGGCATCACCTGATTTATATTTCTGTTTATTCATGACTCACCTGAGCAGAAACTTGCTCCTATTGGTTCCTTCAGTTAGTATAAACTCAGTGTGTTTTGAAGAAAACACTTAGTGCTTATGGTACATCGACATTTCAAACTCCTGGCTATGAATTCCGTCACCTACTATGGACTTTAACTCATGACCATGACCATTTCTTTTTGTTTATTATTATTGCAGTGGTTACGGATCTTCACCACCCTACTCCCAGATGGACAGAGAACACAGCTCAAGAACAAGTGCAAAGGCCCTTTATGGTATGTATGGCTATGTGATGGGCGCTTGTCTATGTCTAACTTCTTAGAGAGTTGCATTTTCAAGGTCACTGTTCAAGTGTATAGCTGGCTGTTGCCTTTAAAATGACAGAGCTAACTAGGTAATGGCTGCTTTAGAATCTTTACAAAACAAGCAAACTTTTGCTTCTTCATATGTCCTGGAACTATAGCTAAAAAGTACTGAAAGCTTTAAGAAGTTGAGTGCTTGGTGCTGAGGCGTCAAGTGGGATTCCCCCGGTGCTATTTGCTATCTGTGTGCTGCCCTTTGTGGCCCACCTGGCTGATAATTGTGGGCTCCCAGGTGATACACCTTTTCCGTATAGCTATTTACTATTTCAATGTGACCAGTTATCTGGATAGAATTTCTTTCTGGATTACAAACTAATCAGGCATTCTCTCTAATCCTTCTGAGACTTGCAGTAACCTCTATAATTTGTCTTATACATGCATTGTCTGTTTTGAGACAGAATCTCATCTATCCCAGGTGGCTTTGAACTCACTATGTAACAAAGGTAACCTTGAACTCCTGCCTCTACCTCCTGAGTCCTAACCATTGCGGTCATATGCCACCATGTCCAGTTTATTCCATGTGGGGATGGAAGCCAGGCTTTTGTGCATGCTAGACAAGCAGAACCACATCCTTATCCCTGCCTACTGTTATCTTTTTATAGCTAAAACGTACTACAAGCTACTAGAAACAACATTGAAGACTCTTGAGGCATACACATAGGCTTGGGAAGGTGATTGTTTACAGAGGATGTGTATAGCCTTTCATTGTTGTGTAACAATAAATAATCATGACAGGACCATAAGTAACAACAAAACAGTGGCTAGAGTTCCCATGGTCAAGTACAGTCCTACCACGTAGTGACGGAATGACCTCGAGCAGGTGGCTTCACCTGCTTGTACCTCATTTAGCTCATCTTTATCAGGTTGCCATCTGGAAAGACTGTAATGAGAACTAAAGAAGTTAGAGTAAGCTGTTTCCAAAGCAGTGTAGGAACAGACAACACTGTAAATATTTCCTGTTGTTATGCTTATCATCACTGTTCCTGTGCATTCTAGGAAAAAGAACACTTTCTAAAATTGGGAACTATTATACATTACTAGGTTTATGAATTTTGTGGTAAGACTCACCAATCCTAAAGTTTTGTGATGTGTTTTGACCTATATTAGTGAGTGGACTTTACAACTCAAATCATACATTCATAAAATGGATTTAATTCCATATGTAGATGTGTTTTTTCAGTACCTGTGATAATGTCAGCAATGCTGTTTTTAATTTTCTCTGTGTTATATTGAGACATTTTTTTAATCATTAACTTGGTTCTTTGACAGTTGCATACATGTACAGAATGTATTCTGGTCGTTCCAACCCTTTTCCCTCCCTCCCATCTCTATCAACATCCTCCACGCGCTCTAAATGTCCTTTCCCCAGGTCTATGTCTTTGGTTGCTTTGTTAAGTTTAACCAGAGCCATTCATGCGCCCATTGAATTGGAACTATCCCCTGGAGTCTGGCGCGGTCATCAGTAGGTATGCAGTAGAAGGCAGTGACTCCGTGTCTCCCCAGATTTATTGGGAGCCAGCAGTTTATCAGTGAGGGCTGAATTCCCCCAAGTCCCTCCTCCATCCACGCCAGACTATCGACAGTCCTGCTCATTTGCAGACTCAGTTCTGGCATTAGCAGTTGCTATGAGTCTGTGGTTGCAACGGCCGTGTCTTTCACAGGAGATGGCATTTCACAGCACTTTTTCTCTGTCGTCCACATCTTACATTCCTTCCTTTCGCTTTCCCATGATGTTCCCTGAACCTTAGAGGATGCGGTTAAATGTCTTATTTAAGACTGAGCACTAGTCCATCCCTGCTCTCAGCATCTTGAGCTGCTGTGAGCTCAATGAATAGTCATTGGAAAGAGAGGTTTCTCTGACTTTTTGAGAGTACCATGTGTCTCTGGGTAAAAACCACATTGGGACATTCTTACCACAGCTTAGTCACTTGTGGCTTGTATATAGAGGGTGCATTCAGCACCTACTTATTTTGTGATCAATATGTGTTCAAAATAGGACCAGTAATGTCCGATCCCTGACTCTAAGGGTCTTGTAGTGTGGAGACTGGCTTGAAGAATGAAATGGTTTTCGTAAGGATTGAATAATCCCTTCAGCCTGTCGTTTCTAGCCTGATATTTATTAAATCCATCGAGTATGCTGGGTGACAGTCATTCTCATCATCTCTGTTCCCATGAATTCCCTGAGTCAGTTCAGAGACAAATGGCAGATTGTCATTGCCAGGGTGAACTTTCATAAGATAGATTAGCAGGAACTATTTCTTAACACACACGACCACATATCCAAGTTGAGCAAAGGGGATATGAATAACTGAACCACTTACACACACACACACACACACACACACACACACACACACACATTTATATGGAGAGAGAGAGAGAGAATACACAATGAGTTCGAAGCGATTTTCAAGTCTTCAAGCAGAGAAGAGCCCAGGAATGCAGGGATTCACTTCTGAATTCTATTAGCTCTTAAAAGGCTCTCCCCATGCAGTAGGAGAAAGAACATTATCAAGCTCTTCTTATGAAGTCAGTGTTATTCTGATAATAAAATCGGAGGAGGACATAACAAGAATGGAACTATAAATCAGTTTCCTTGATGAACACAGATCCAAAAATTCTCAGTAAAATACTTGCAAAATAGAATTCAGCAACACAATAAAAATATCTTAACCCATGGCCATGTTGGTTTCATTTCCGAAATGCAAGGATGTTTCAGCGTGTGTACACCAATAAACATAAAACAGCACATACGTAGAATTGGAGGAAATACATACTTATCCTGATAGGTACAGAATAAGCCATTAACAAAATCCACCAACATCATTCACAGTAAGATAAGGTAAGAGAAAGAATGAAGGTCATACATGTAAGAGGAAGAAGGCAAGGTATCCTTTAATGCTAAAAAGACCCCAATGCCTCTAATAGTAAATTCTTAGACCAGTAGGACACAAAATCAATAATTGTTCTATATATCAATAATGAATATGCTAATAAATAAACTGGGAAAAACAACCCCACTCACAACGTCCTCACAAATAAAAATAAATAGCCAAGATCACTAAAGCAGGCAACTGAAAGACCTCTACAAGAGAACTTTAGAACACTGAAGAAAAACATTGAAGAAGACATTAGAAGATGTGAAGACATTCCACGTTCATGGATTGGCAGAATTACTGTTGGGAGCATCTTTGAATTCACTGCAATTCGCATCAAGACTCCAATGTCATTCTTCAAAGACATGGAAGATGAATCCTAAGATTCATATGGAAGCACCAAAGGCTCCAAGTAGATAAAGCAGTTCTGAGGGAAAAAATTCAGCTAGAGATAATGGAATTCTTGAATTCAAGTTATACTTATAGAGCCATAGTAACAAAGCCAGACATGTGACCCAATGGAATCAGATAAAGGAACCAGAGGTAAATCCCACAGAGCTACAGTGATCTGAGTCTCAACAAAGAAACCCAAAATACACATTGTAGTTAAGATAGCCTCTTATCAAATGTTGCTGGAAAAACTGTATATCCATATATAGAAGAAAAGTGTGGTAATAAAGGCTAGCAAAATATTAATTAAATTTATTACTAAATACGTGACAGATGTGTTAACATATAAGGTAGTACAAATATAGCAATAAAATTTAATTAAAGTCTAATAAAATATTCATGGGAATATTTTTCAAGTCTGCTTGGATCCCAGAAAGTAGATATACTGGAATAGCAGTTTTGCTTGGTGGGGTGTGGCCAGCGGGGCGTGGCTAGCAGGGGTTTCATAAAGGACCTGAGCCTTGAACCATGCTCTGTAAAGTCCACCGTAGTATTCTTCAGATATTGTAGGAGTGTGTGGATATTGTAAAAAGCGATGTGAATCTAATGTACACAATCAGTCCATGAAGGTGGCTTCTATTTGACTTCTTCACCACAGGCTTCCCTGTACTTATTGATCATGTATAATCTATGCTTAGTAACTACTTGTAAAATGAATATAAAGAATTAACTGCCAGGAGCTTGGTGGTAGCTGGAGAGTACAAAGTAATGCATTCAGAAATAAGATGAGAAAAAACAAACACCCACCCTGTCAAGAAGAAGAATACTAATTTGGGGACCAGAGTGATGGCTCAGTGGGTACAAGCTGCCCCTGCCACGCCTGAGGATCTGAGTTTGATCCTGGGAATCTACATAAGTGACTGTACAAAATGGGCTTCTACAGCTGGCCTCTGACTGTTACCGTTGCCACCATTTTCCTTTCTGTGCAGGAGAACTTTTAAGGTTTAATAATGATGTGGACATTATTTCAAAATAGCAAGTGGCCTTCAATGTCTTTCATTCAATAAAGACAGGTGACAAAGCAAGTGAATCAGAAGTTTCAGTAATATGAACAAACTTGAAGCCCTGGGACTGGAAAGGTGGCTCAAGGATTAAGAGCACTTGCTGCTCTTGCAGAGGACCTGGGTTTAATTCCCAGGACCCACAGAGTGGCTCACAACTATTCCAGTTCCAAGAGATCTTCTTCTAGGCTCTACAGACATGAAGCACACATGTGGGACTGTTGTGTTACCAAACTTCCTGGGGGAGATGCAGCACCCATGTCTCTGCACACCAGATAGGGAGCCTATGCCAGACCAAAGGACACAAAACACCAAAGTCCAGCTTGGGGAACCATGAGTTGTACTGAAGTCACTTACAGAAATATGGGTGACTGGGGTCATTTACAGAAGCAGAAATGACTCAAAGACAGCTGTACCACCAAAGCCCATGCCAGCGTGCTTGACAGTTTACCAAGGTGCGAACCTGGAACACACTGCACCGCCTGCAAGTGTTGAGTTGAGAAACGCAAAACTCCACACCTAGGTTTATTTATTTGTCTGTTAATGTGACATTTGACTGTTCCTTGCATCCTGACATGAATGGCAGCATCGCCTCTCAAGGAGCACACTGTACATGAAGTGTCATTTTCCTGGGTTCTGGAGTAGATGTCTCAGGCTCCATGTCCCAGAGTGTCTTGGAGCTTTATAATCTCAGTGGCCTGATCAGCCCTAGTCTAGTACAGGGGAATTGTTAGGGTGGGGCCACAAGTGGCTTTTAAAGCCCATGGTCATAGGCCGCCAAGGATCAGAACCACTGTTACAGGAAGTGCTGATTTTCTGTGGCTTCCTCTTGATAGCTTCATCGAAAGCCTCGATTCACGCTTCTCTTCTCTCGCTGTTCCAAAGCTTTGTAAGGTTTCCGTCTTAGGGTCCAGAGTGCTATTTACCACTGAACCTAGAAGTGCATAGGATTCTCATCAAAAGAGACACTATAATTGGCTTTCAAGCGTGTCCTTTCAAAATTGCCTATTAAAATGTTAATAGTGAACTGTATCTCTTGACTTTATATCCCCAGAATTATTTTCTTTCTAAATCATTTTTTATGACATTGATATATTTTTATGGTCCTTCGAAGGTACTTTTCTGTGTCATACATCTTATTCATTGTGAAGCATGGTCAAAAAAGAAGAAGAAAAAAAGCCAGTCAGAAATATTAGGGATGATAGCTCACCGTCTAGTGGTCAGAGGGAAGAGTTGCCATAACGCTAATTATTTTCTGCTCCTCTAAATTGTGTCTTCCTGGGGTCGAGATATGGTGTGTTCTAACACCTGGGGAATAAACTTTTTCTCCTCCTCCTCCTCCTCCTCTCCTCCTCCTCCTCCTCCTCCTCCTCCTCCTCCTCCTTCTCCCCTTCCTCCTCCTTCTTTATAACAAAAACCTCATACAGTATTTTGGCCCTTCACCTGTGTTTGCCAATCATTTTATCTGGAAGACCCAGTCAAGCATTTGAACATCCTGGAGCCACCATATCACCAAGTCATCGGGTACCATGGCAACCGCGGGCATTTCCTCTGCTATCCACAGGTCAAATCAGAGGAAGATAACTCTCCTGCTCTAAGGCTATGCCGGAGAGTTGAGTGAGAAGCTGATGAACCCATGATTTTGAAGTAATACTCTTGCCAGATGTCTTCATGAGTTATACATTGTGTCCCATGTGTATCAGAGGGGTTTCCCAAGAACAGCTGTCCACCTGTTAGTGACTCACGCTGATCCTGAGCTCATAGAGAAGCTCTTTGCCTCACGTGTGAGGTGTAGTTATGGGGGCATGTGTAAGGTATAGTTATGAGGGAAGGGGTATGCTTCGGAGTGCTGGGGAAAACTGTAGGTGAAGCCAGCTCGCTCTTTTGACCACATTATTTTGGTAGGAACAGACGGAGCGTACTTCTTCAGATCGTCATCCAAACAAAAAAAGAAAGGTAGCCAAGGTTGAACTGTGTGGTGCGTGTGCTTTCACTAAATCATTTTAATGCTGCAAAAGCAAAACCAGAATAGGCCGCATCAGTGTGAGCAGTGTTGAGAGGAGCACGGGGGATTTCCTGGGGAAATATAAATGGGAAGATCCTTGCTTCTATATGTTTGCAAATCAATCGTTTGTCGTGGTTTTAAAAATATTAGATTCTAATGTTTCGGGTCTGAATATGTAATTTATACTTTTCCGCTTGGTCTTCCTTTAATTTTTACAGACACTTTCGGTGTAGGGGCACCTAAGTAGAAAGAAACATGTTTATAGTTAGACAATGCTGGCTGATAGGGAAGCTAATACATACCTATTGTCTAGCTGTAGATATACGTACATTTTATATATGAATATCATAAATAGTCATATATGACATATCTATGTATCTATATATGTATCTAAATTCTCCACGACCTGAATTATTAATAATCTTACCTAAGCTAGTTTTTTACTTAGGGACAAACTCAAAGCTAGATTTAGAGTCATGGAGTCCCCTGATGACACACTAGGTCCTTTCTATCCAAGAATTCTGCCTTAGAAGAATTAAAGCAGTCCTGAATTTCCAAATCAGTTCCTTGATTGGAAATTAACAAATATCAAATATTGATAATATTTTAAATTTTTTTTTTTTTTGCTTTTGCAGTATCTTAAAAAGAAAGGTTTCTTCTGCCTGTTGAGTAGTTGGATGCAGCCGCTGCCTCCTTAGCTGCCTTGTCTTCCCTTCTAGTTTGCCTCTGCAATTCTGAGTCTTTCGTTTGTGTGTTCTCTTGACGTGTGACAGTGATTAATATTTGTGACAATATTTGTGTTTGGATAAGTTTGGAGTCTCTGCTTTTTAGATAGTTCCCCATTTTAGATGCTGTAAAAGGAGATGGCCCTCCTGGTGCCTGTTTTCCAGGGCCATCCCCTTCATACAATACGGTACCTAGACTGTATCTACCCTTGTGTTTTGACCTAAGTGCAGCAACAGATGAAATTTGCAAGCATTTTTAAAAATATTTTTTATCAACAGTAGGTTCCTGATTAATAAAACCTATACATGAGATGACTTTATTCTCTTAGAACATTACGGTGTAGGGGCTGGAGTGGGGGTAGCTGTGGTTAAGTGTGTATGTTCTTCTTGTCTACATTGGACAGCTCACAGCTAACTGCCTGTACTCCAGCTGCAGAAGATCCAATTCCTTCCCCTTCCCCTCCTCGGGCTCCTGCACTTACATGCATGTATTCTCACACACATACCTGCATACACACACAATTTCAAAGAATCTTTAAAACCTGGGAAATTTATAATCTTGATATTTGGAGCCCTGAGGATTTAAGTTGTGTCCAAAGGTTCCTGTGTACCGTTAGTTTTTCTCATGACCTTGGGCCTGCCTGTGAATAGTGACTGTTTTCACAGAGGGGACTTGACAGCTACTGCATTCATATGTGAGACAGACTTGCTTCAGGGGTGCCATGTGACTCCAACATGTGAGCTCAAGCCTATGAGTAGCTAAATAATGGCTTCTCAAAACTTTCCTTTCAGAACAAAGGAAGAACTATGCCCGAGACAGTATCAGCAGTGTGTCGAACGTGTCCCAGTACCGGGTGGAAGTAAGACACTTTGCTCTTGCCGATACTTATTGTTGTGATCTTAAGGGACATAAAAAAAAATTCATTTCATTTAAATAGGATGTGTTTTAAGTTGTGTGGGTCTTCCCTTAAGATGTTTTCTTTCTTTTGTGAAACTGAGATGTTGCATATAAAGCTATTTTAAGAGTCTGTGTTTCAAAATAAATAGATTGAAATAATCACTTCTTCACTGGCCATTGTTAGCCCAATTAAAACAGGAGAGAGGCTTCCGTTTCACACCGACATTAAACTGTGATGCACCAAGCAGCTCGGTTTTATATTTAGTTTTATCTGGTGTCATCACTAGCTTTCATTAAACCCTAGTTTCTTTTTTAGTTCGGAAGCTATTTGCTCATAATTGGAATCACAATGACCCTGTTTATAGTGGGAAACATGTGAGCAGGGACGACGTCATCTTTAAATTGCGATTTTAGGTTTGCTACTCGTCTCAAGCATGCTTAATTAAAACTAAACCACTTTGTTTCAGTAAAGTGGTTTCAGGAGAGGTTGTTAGAGACCAGAACCGTAGCTTCGGCTGCTGTCCAGGTTGTAGCTGCCGCTGAAAATGCTACTTTTGTGTAGCATTGAAATAGCTATCTGAGTAACTGAGGTGGGGGTGGGGGTCATTAATTTAAAGAAATGCTCTTTATGTTTCACTGCTAAGAACTTGTCTTTATACCTTGGTATTGTAGCCCCTTGTGTCTCAGCATGAGACAGGTTCAGGGATCTTACCAATCAAGTCGTTGTTTTCTGTGATCAACAAAAATGCCCACTCAACTCTACCCTCTCAATAGATAACTGAGGTTGTTGTAGCGTGTTGTGTTAAGCCTTTGGTTCTCTGCTGACTGATTTCTGTTATGCAAATTCTTCCTCCTTTTGGAAAATGCCTACAGAGAGGGTTTTATTTGTGCGTTCAAAGTTTTTCTTTTCTGTCCCTTTTTTGCGGACCATAAGCACCTGACCACCTTTGTGCTGGACCGGAAGGATGCTATGATCACGGTTGATGACGGAATAAGAAAGTTGAAGCTGCTCGATGCCAAGGGCAAAGTGTGGACTCAAGATATGATCCTCCAGGTGGATGACCGGGCAGTGAGCCTGATTGACTTAGAATCAAAGGCAAGTCTGGGAGGCCAATGCCATCTTATTCCTCAAGAATGCACCACAGATGCTAACATGTGCAGTCAGGATAGATTCTTGGAACACGAGTGACGGTTTGACGCTGTCAAATATTTACTCTCTTGATACAGAATGAATTGGAGAATTTTCCTCTAAACACAATCCAGCACTGTCAAGCAGTGGTGCACGCCTGCAGCTATGATTCCATCCTTGCCTTGGTATGCAAAGAGCCAACGCAGAGCAAGCCGGACCTCCACCTTTTCCAGTGTGATGAGGTTAAGGTACGAGTGGTTCAGCCTCCCATTAATTCTTGTGTGTGTGTGCATGTGAGTATGTGTGTGTGCATGTGTGTGTGTGTGTGTGCGTGTTGGTATGTGTGTGTGCATGTGTGTGTGAATGTATGTGTGTGTGCATGCCCAGAGCAGTCAGAAGAGGGTGTCAGATCCCTAGGAGCTGGGATTATAATTGTGAACTGCCTAATGTGGGTACTTGGTGCTTCATTCCCATCCTTTGCAAGAATAGCAAGTGCTCCTAACTGCTGAGGCAAATCTCGGGTCCCCATCCCTCACTCAGCCCTCAGAGCGATGTTCTGCAACTTTCAAAGGATACATCTTGGTCATATATCTAATGAGGGTTTAAGATTTTGAGAATGTAGTGAGGAAAGCCAGTACCTAAGTGTCTTCCATGAGGAAATTTGATTAATTATTTTTAAAACTCAAGGTGTGGTATGGTGGCCCCTACTAGTAATTCTACCACTCAGGAGGGTGAGGCAGGAAGATTGCTGCAAGACAGAGGCCTGTTTGAAAGTATCAAACAAACATAGATATGTGTAGTTTATCTTGTTTACAAAGTGTACCTGGTATATGAAATTCTCCTCAGGGGCCCTGTGTATATAATTCGAAAGTAGATCATTAAAAATAATGCATTGTGCTTGCTTCTGCAGCACATATACTAAAAACCGTGCTGCATAGATAGACAATAAGTATGCTACAATTCCGTTTTCTTCCTTGTTAACCTCAGAGCTTGTATTGATTGTCTCAGTGAGATCCTTAGAATGGTCCATGGTATTGATATAAAATTTGCCATTTAATTATGTGACTTGGAAAGTTTCTCAGCATTTATAATCCCTAAGCACAACGAGGAATAGCTGGGCCTAGTTAGCAATAATAATATGCTTGAGACCCCAACATTTATATTTCACAGTCCACGTAATTTCTAAATGATTATAATTTATTGAACCTTCGAATTTATCTTCAACATTAGATATCTTTATTTTCTGAGTTGGTTTCTCTAAAAGAGAAATTACCTTCGGTTGATTGGCACCTGTCTTAGTGTCTTTCCTGTTGCTGTTATAAAACACTGACCAGAATCAACTTAGGAGAGGAAAGGGTTGATTTGAGTTTATAGATCCAAGGGGACAGGAGTCTGTCCTGGTGGGTAGTCATGGCAACAGACAGCAGGTATGGTGGCAAGAGCAGGGAGCAGAGAGAGCCAACTGGAAGTGATCATAGACTTAATCTCAAAGGTCTTCCCCGGTGACTTAATTTCCTCAAGCAAGGCTGTACTGCTTAGTTATCCATTCAGTGTCCCCATGGGGACCCAGTGTTCACATCTCAGGAATGGAGGGACATCGCTCAGTCTGGCCACCACTGTCTCCTCCCAGAGCACTGGCTTACTTGTGGCTTTTATCTTATAAAGAAATTTTAGACCAGCATAAGAAAACCACTTGATCTCATCAGTATTTCTTTGAGATTAAACCATGACATATACAAGTTATCTTTAACAGTATACTTCCTAATTTTTTTTTCTAATTTCAATTTATTCTATAGATGATTATAAAAGTCTTACTCGAAAGAACTGTGTTATTTAAGTAACTTGTAGTTTGAAATTCATCAGCTTTTTGGAATTCATGAATTATTTTAATGATTTTGAGGATTTAGATATATTAAATGTTTAGATGTAAAAATGTTCAAGTGGATATTTTGCGCTGAAAAAAAGTAAAATTTTATTTTATTTTTTTTAGTTTTTATATTCATTTATTGAGGAGGGATATCACACATGGAGGTCAGTGGACAACTTGTAGGAATTGGTTATCACTCGCTACCACGTGAATTCCAGGGATAAACTCAGGCCGTCAGGCTTGGCAACAAGAGTCCTTATACACTGAGCCATCTTGTCGGCCCAATTCAGAGACTTAAAAACAAACAAACAAAAAAAACTGAGCCAAAAGACATTTAAATTTTGTGTTTGTGTCCATGCTTTTAAGTATGATTTAAGTGTGAGTTACTGTCCTGAGTAAAGGCTCCAGACTTCAGTGTCTGGGATATGAATGAAAGGCTTTCTTCTCTAGGGGACCTTGACAGTGATGGCTCCAAAAGGATTTTCTGGACAACACTCTGTACTCACTAGAGCTCAGACCACTAAAAATGAGGAAACCCTCTGTGCCACACTTCTTTCACGAGGCATACATTCCTTGATAATTTAGAAATACAAGTGCCTTGATACTGTGATGTAACTAGTCTGTCTCTGTGTGTAGGACATCTTGTGATAACACTTTTTGAGTTTAAATTTTTACTATGGGATGCTACATGGTACATTTGCCTCCTTTAGGATGGTAACATTTGTCATAGAAGTTCAAGGTCCTAGACATCTCCAGTTTTAATCTTCTGTAAAGTAGAGGGCTTTGACCTTAGTTGAACATCTGGAATGTACTGGACTGTAATGTTCTAAGGAAGCGACGCTGTCCTGGGCTCCATTGCAGAGTCACCTCATCGCAAATATGAAACCAGGTTATTCTGCCTAGTTTCCCTCAGAGAGTTAACTAGAATGGATAATAAACAAGACTGGGGAGATGGTTAAGTGGATGAAAGGCTTGATGCACAAGTCTAAGAACAGAAGTTGCAATCCCCAGAACCTATGTCAAGCCAGCTGCGGTGGTATGCATCTATAATCCTCACACACCTCCAGGGAGATGGGATGCAGAGACAGGAGAATTTCTCCAAATTCGAGAGCAGCTGGATCAGCTTATATAGGGGGTAATCAACTAAGGGCCCTGCCTCAGGCAATGTGTGAGGCAAGAAACATCACCTGAGGATGTCCTCTGACTTCTATATGTGTATCACTGTGCATATGTGGATGGGCACTCGTGTGTGCATGCACACATGCACACACACGTGCGCGCACACACACACACACTTTCTCTCAAACAACATGATCTTGAGGTCACCCATCAGTTCTAAATTTTTATGCTCACCCGTGCTTACTGTTAAAGAATACAGGACTCATATATCTGAGAAAAATATACATAATTACACAGCGCATACAAGCCCCAAAATAGAAGATAAATACATAGGCAACATCCTCATATACAGTGATAATTACAGGCTACAGATAAATTTCATGACGAAGAAAAATTAACACCTTATCTACAAAACTCACTTGAAATCCCAAGAAAATCTAACCGTTGGAAAAGTTCGTGGTGGCAGATAATTAATTTTTACCTGAGATGGAAAAATAAAATAGTTATCAAAATGGATACAATATAGACTTGAGATTCAGCCTATGAGTGCAGAGCTTTTCATAGCTGTGGCAAAACAGGGAGCTGAGAAACCTATAAAGAGAAAAGGTCTGTTTTCCTAATGGCTTTGGAGGCCTCGGTCCGTGAGTATTGAGTACATTGCCTTGTGGCCTATGGTGGGACGTCCATGGTAGTAGGAAGAGTGTGGTGGAATGTTATTCACTTCACAGGAAGCAGGAAGTGATAAGAGAAAGACAGGAAGTATCTGGCAATTCCAGTGTCATCTGTAAGAGCATAGCCAATGTCTTCTCTTCCTTCCACCATCTCCCATTTGAAGGCTGGAACCTGGCCTTCAGCACGTGTTCCTTCAGGAACACTGCAGACACCAACTGTATAAGTAGGTCTGCATTATGCTCTGGTGTCTCTCTCTGTAGGGCCTGGTGATTGTTTTGGTGAGTTATAGGTTCCCCTGTGGAGGGAGAAAAATGGAGGGATCCACCAGCCCTGCACATCCTCTCTCTCTGATGGAGCAGACACACTTACCTGTGTCCTTCCTGCAGTTGCCTTTCTCTATTGGGCTCTTGGAGAGGAATGTTTAAGTGGAATCTGGATGTAGATTAACCTGAAAAATCAGCATTTGAGTTCCGCCATTATAAAATACACTATTGAAAACCAGAGTCACATTTTTACCATAGTTGTTAAAAAGTCTTTCTATTTGTATTACACCAAGATACTTACTGATGAAAACTATAAATATAAATTATATTTTTTTTTCTGTCTTAATCTTTATATTAAAGCTCAGACAATCCTATGGCCTTCTGGATAACTCTTCTCTCCTTTCAGGCAAACCTAATTAGTGAAGATATTGAAAGTGCAATCAGCGACAGTAAAGGTGGGAAACAGAAGAGGCGGCCAGAGACCCTGAGGTAAGAGCATCAAATGGCATTAGTGGATGGAATTGGATAGTATGGCTACTTTTATTTTTCTTCTGTAAGTGTAGAGAAATTATTTTCAGCGGAGGTGAATTATTCCATTTTCTAAATTAGAATCTTTAACCCCAACTTATTTGCTCTCACTGCCTTGCCAGTCCATGTCCACCCCTTCTTATTTCTCCAGGTGTCAACTCTGTCTCTCACCCAGCTTCTCAGACATATGTAGATGTCCCAGAGAGTTACAAAAAATGTGTGGTGTTTTAAGAGATGACCCAAGATCTCCCCATTTGCCTATAAGCTTTTAAAATATCATGTGACCTAGAGAAAAATCCGATGTAGTTTCCCAGGGATTTTAATTTTTCTGTATTTCTGTGTCTCGGGAACTTACCAGCAATACAGTGGAGTTGGTTGGGAATTCTGATTTCCCTGACAGTTATTTCTGAGGTTGAAGGGCAGATGGCACTCATGGAGAGACCATTGTTAACAGACGTAACATTGGTAACAGCCCAGTTGGATAATTTGTTTTTCATTTTTAGGATGATTGCCAGAGCAGATCCTGGCATCCCTCCTCCTCCCAGAGCTCCTGCGCCTGTGCCACCAGGGACTGTCACACAGGTGGACGTTAGGAGTCGAGTGGCAGCCTGGTCTGCCTGGGCGGCTGACCAGGGTGACTGTAAGTACCCAGACCTAACCCCTTCTGAGGATCCATGAAAATTCATGCCAGCCTTTTAACAGATACTGTATGAGGGCTGCAGTCATCTTGGGCTGGCTCGTGTGATGTCTGTGTGACTATTGCACTAGATGTCACATCGGTCACTGTAACTCATAGATCCACCGCTGGCAAGACTGTATTCAACATTTCTCCCCCAACAGCCTACATGGCACCTTCTGAAAGGGTACATTCTCCAGGTAGGGAGGAAGCTTCCAGCTGGGTTTCTTTGAGATGCCTTATGTTGAATTGTGTAGTGTCTTTAATGATAGGTACTTTTAATCTTGTGGGCTAAAAACTGAGACCTGAAATAAGACCTGGCTCTGTCTTTCCGTATGACCATGGAAGGTCATCTTTTCGTGCTTTGGTCTCAACTGTAAAGTGGGCATACTGACCCCACAGGTTTCGGTGAATGACAAAGCCAGTGACACTGTAATCATAGCACAGGAACATAAGGATCATAGTCAAACAGCACTAATGACTTTTGCTTTAGGAATTGCATAGTTTCTACCAATTATCTTTGTAAATAGATTAAATCACATGATTATTGAAAGACCGAGATGTATAGTGATCTGTGCTTATTGTGAACCCAAGGTGTGTTTTGTTGATATTGTTTTGGTGGAGGGGGTCTGGATAGTTGTTGTTTTGTGTGTGTATTTTAGAGAGGGACTTGATGTGAAGACATGTTAAGTTAAAGAGATCCTGAATAGAGTTGTAGGAACGAATGTGAAATCTAATATAATTTTATAACAAAAGAATCTACACTCAGGTATCTTTGAGCTCTTACTAGATTTTGTATAAAATATTCCTGGCATTGCCATCTGTTATAATTACAAGGAGATAGACTTCTAGCTTACTAATTGTTCTGGCAGAACTCAAGACATGGTATACAAAGTTCTGTGTGAGTGCCACAGGGTCTTAGTTGGGAATGTCCTAAAGGAGGCTCCCTCTGCTGCGTCTGCTTCTTCTGCTGCCTCTGCTGCCTCTGCTTCCTCTGCTGTGTCTGCTACCTCTGAGGTTTCATCAGCTCTGATGGCAACCCCTTAGAACTCTGAGGTGGAGAAACCCTGTCTTTCAAAAGTGAGTTTAGCAAAATGGTGGCAGTAGGAGCCAGGACCCCAAAATGTTTTGGAAATAAGTATCTTCTGCTCACTTTGCCCCAGACAATGTTGTGGGGTATCATGGAGACGCCTATTCCTCCTGTGAGACATAGTCTTCTGTGTAGCCCTGGATGTTGTAGGGGACCACTGTGTAGACCAGGCTAGCCAGGTCACCCCTGCCTCAGCTTCCAGAGTGCTGTCATTGCAGGCAAGAGACCCTACACTTGACCCCCTTTGGAGTTCCTAAAGACGGTTTCGAGTTTAGTTCCCTGCCTTCCACGGTACACTGTACCAAGCTAGCAGCAGCCATGTGTCAAATAGCAGCCAACTGGCAAGCTTTGTTCATGCAGATCAATGAGTTTGAATAGTTGCAGCTACAAATGTAGTTTCGTGCGGCTCAGCGATTCCTTTTTCTTTCACATGTACTCCATGTCTGGGCAATGTTAGCATAAAGGAGAAACTGGGATTCTGAGTTTGCAGTGTGTTTTGGCAGTTCTCTGCGTTAGACCTCGTGAGTCATGATGATGTATCATGAGTTCTCCCCCTCCTCCTTGTGATCTATTGCTCCTGCCCCAGCCATATGCCTTTGCGTTTAATGTACTCTGAAATACATTGCACCAGCTGTCCACGTTACCATAGCGCCAAGTGACTCACCTCGGGAAGGAATCTGTGATGGAGGTCTCATGATTAACATTCACAATTGAGCTTTCTTGACATTTTGAGTGCCTCTGAGACGTGTATTCAGTATTTATCTCAAGGCATATGATTTAAGATCAGTGAGCCAAAGGCTGTGGGTTTTGTGCTGATTTACAACCACCATTGACAAATCACTGTACTCTCAGAACTGCAAAGATTTTACTGTAGTCACAGGGGTGGAATGTGGGGGGACTAGCACCCCAGGCTGTGAAGACCGCTCAGTTGGTATAATGCTTGCCGCACCAGCACGAGGAGCTGAATCGCATTCCCAGTGCCCAGGTAAAGAAGCCAGGAATATTAGTGAGTGTCTGTAATCCCAGCTCAGAGAGGAGGAAGACAAGAGATTCCCAAGGCTTGCTGGACAGCCAGACTAGCTCCAGGAAGGAGGGGGGATAACCAGGCAGGCCAAACCGCCAGCTATGCCCAGTCCTCCTGGTCACTGGTGGCAAGGATGTATCTCAGGCCATGAGTATCATTTTGACTTGTTTGTTCCAGAGTGCTCCCCGATCAGCAACTGGAATTCCTTTCTCATTGTCTCTCATTCTCATTTCTATATTGATATTATCTTAACAAACGTAGAAAGTCTTAACAGTTCTGCTTTCTTTTCAGTCGAGAAGACCCGGCAGTACCACGAGCAAGAAGAGACACCGGAGATGATGGCAGCCCGGATTGACAGGGATGTGGTGAGTGCCGCCTGAATCAGGTTTAGTTCATCGGCCTTTCTGCTTTGTGAGGAGGAGGGGAAACAAAGGAGCTGACATGGAAGGGATTGGCAAAAATGGCTGTAAACATTATATTTTCTCTTCTCAGTGTCCAGGATGTCCCTTGAATTTTACCTTAACCACTTTTCCTTCCTTGCTAGTATTTAGCTAGATATTATCTCCTATAGAGTACTGGTAATTTGGCCAGTTTACAGAGGAAATGAACCTGAGTTACCAAGGTTGGGGCATGGTCTGGTTTTGCTTTTTACCATGGTTTGTGATTCACAGTTGAGGTATCCTTTTTAATGTTTGTTCATTCAGTTTATTAAGATATTTTAGGGCCAGGGAGATGGCTCAGTGCCCGCAGGGCTTGCATCAAAAGCTTGAAGACTAGAGTTCATATCCCTAGAATTGATGGGTGTCAGCAGCCCATCACTTTTTTAAAATAAAGGCATATTGGAATCAGGAATGTACATAGTTTCTTTTTAAGATTTAAGATTTATTTATTTATTGTGTTTATATGTGAGCATACTGTAATTGGTCTTCAGATATTTCAGAAGAGAGCATCCTATCACAGATGGTTGTGAGCCACCATGTGGTTTCTGAGAATTGAACTCAGGACCTCTGGAAGAACAGTCAGTGCTCTATCCCCTGAGCCATCTCTCCAGCCTAAGATTTCCATTCTTGTATGTGTGTGTGTGTGTGTGTGTGTGTGTGTGTGTGTGTGTGTGTGTGCAGGTGCCTGAATCCAGCATCGGCTTGCTTGGAGCTTGAGTTGTAGGTGATTGTGAGCTGCCCAGCCTGGGTGCTGGGAACTGAGTTTTAGATGTAAAGCATCCATCTCTCTTTTCCAGTCCTAGAATTTAATGTTTATATCACACTATATTATATCGAAATGCTTAGCAGATCCTTAATAGTCTTATAATATGAAGAGCCCTTCGTTTTAGACTAGAGAAAGCTAAAAGTGAAGTGTAAAAGATAGTCACAGCAGTCTCTAGCACGCATTTGTTTGCTCGCTCTGCTCTGCGGTGCAGTCGTCTCCATGCCTTCCGGTGTGTGTGGGCTGTGGGTCGTCAGGTTCCTGTGGCACTCTGTAATGGGTGTGCAGTAACTTCGTCAGAGCCTTTACAGGACAAATAATTGCAAAACAAAAATACCTGGTGGTCTTCTAACAACATGTTTCTCTGAGTCCCACCCCCAGCTTTGTGTGGGGGGCACTGTGTGAAAATTAGAGCAATTTAAAGTAATTAAGAATCTGGTTCCATGTTGTGAATGCTTCCCTCATAGCATTGAAAATGTAGCAAACTAAGCTTCAGGAACAGAGATGAGAGTTTATATATATACGTGTATAAATGTGTGTGTGTGTGTGTGTGTGTGTGTGTGTGTGTGTGTATGTTTTCCTAGAATTAGTGATTGACTTCATGAAAGTGGTCGTTTTTCTCTTCTCATCTAAAACTTCTCTCCTTTACTCTCTTACTAACAGCTAGAGCAAAATTAGCTTTTTTTCCCCCCTTTGTTTTATATCTTGTTCTTTTGTTTCTCATTCCAGCAAATCTTAAACCATATTTTGGATGACATTGAGTTTTTTATCACAAAGCTCCAAAAAGCAGCTGAAGCATTTTCCGAGCTTTCTAAAAGGAAGAAAAGCAAGAAAAGTAAAAGGAAAGGACCTGGAGGTGAGTGGGCAGGCCGGCGGGTGAGTGGGTGAGCTGCCAGGAGGGAGGGCAGGCAGGAGGGCAAGCAGGCAAATGGGGAAGCGGGCTTCCCCAATCTTAGGCTGTCAGACTCATGGTGAGTGGGCTTCCTCACTCTAAGGCTCTCAGACCCCAAGCAAGTGGCTTCCTTACTCAGGGTTATCAGACCCACAGGGAGTGGGGCCTTCCTTACTCTTGAGCTGTCAGACAACAGGTGTAACGTTCCTTACTCATGTGCTATGAGAACTTCAGGGCTGGGTGAGCTTGGGTCCCAGGAAACGGCTACATTGCCCTGATCTTGGACCACGGCCCTGTAGCTTTGGGTACTGGTTCAAGTGGAGAGGGAAGAGTATGTGACAGGCTGGCTGTGCCTTTAAGTCATGTGACTCTGAGATTAGGCGGTAGCCACCGCATCTGCCGTTTTTGCAATCAGTTAAAAGTTAGTTTCTGCTCGTGACACTGATCTTTTCCGTAGAGTTCTTTCATTGTAGATACGGAACCTTTTTTAACATTAAAAATTGACTTCTTTCATCCGACTATTTTAAAATACCAGTGGATTTGAATCCTATTGTAAAACCCTCCAATTGTTCATTCACATTCACAGTTGCTCAGGAGCAATTTTGAAGCACGATGCTGAGCTGCCACTGTTAAAAATGCCTTAGAAACTGGGCCCTTAATCCCAGCAGTCAGCAAGCTGATGCAGGAGGATTATCCTTAGTTATATCAGACAACCTGGGATAGCAGACCTTGTCACAAAAAGTAATAATACAAAATGAAAATAAATGGCTTTGGATGTGTAAAAGTATAAATGTAAGGGTCGTGTTTATGTTCCCTCTGGCAAATGACACAATTGAATATATAAAAGAATAGTTCAGGTCTCGTCCATTACAGCTGACTTCAAATCTTCCTGTAGTTCATGTCTGGATAGTAAGAGTGTACAGTCTTTAGTGTTGTTCTGGGTGTAGACACTTAGATGTTCCTCTCCTCTACTCATTCTGAATGAGGTGTTCTGTGGTGTTTCAAGCCCCCTCTTCTGTTTGCTTCATGGTCTATGCTCTCCTCCTGGTTATCCAAGCTCAGAACCCAAACCTCTCTGTCTTCCTATTTTCCCAATGTCATCTGTACACACTTTTTCCATTCTCACAATTGGCATGTAGTTGGAAACTGTCGTCCTTCTTAACCCAGCTTGAAAGCAGTTTTCATCCTCCTAGTCTTCCGTACTGTAAGGAGAACCACTCAATCAATCAGTCAATCAATCAATCAACCAACCTTTGAGAGAGGGTCTCACACAGCTGGTCTCAAAGTTGCTATAAAGCCAAGGGTGACCTTGAACTCCTGGTCCTTCTGTCTCCACCTGTCACGTTGTGGGGTTACAGGTGTGCCACAGCCAACAGGATAGCTTTCATAGTGTTCTAAGTTGGAGTCCTCAGACTTCTGCCGTGAAGTGCATGTCCTTCTGTGGACTACTGGTTGAAATGTCACTTCTTACCTTGACATTCAAGGTCACCCACAAACTAAACCATGTCCCCTCTCTAATCACGAATTTCTCTGGATTTATATTGCGTGTTTTGTGTACACCCAATTTCTCTGTTACTCCGTGTGTTCTTTTAATCTTAGCATGTTATTTCCACAAACTGGAGGGAGGTGGACAGAGCTTTTCAAATCCTTTTAAAAGTTTCTTGGTGCCTGCCTTTCATTCCAGCATGCAAGGCAGAGGCAGGTTGCTCTCTGTGGGTTTGAGAGCAATCTGGTCTATAGAGAAAATTCCAGGAGAGCAGAAAGTATCTCTCTGTCTCTGTCTCTGTCTCTGTCTCTCCCTCTCCCTCCATCTTCCCCTCTCCCTCTCCCTCTTCCTCCCCCTCCCCCCCCCACAAGTTTCCTGAAAAAAACTTTCTGGTTTTTTATGCTCCCCATTTCCCAAGCAGTATACTCTCCTGTCGTAGTGCTTAAATGTTACACCTGTCACACTTCTGATTCATTTCCTCTGTTATTTTTCAGGGTCATTAAAAGAAGGGCTTGTCACTTACTCAGTTTTATAGCCTTTATAATGATCTCAAGAATTCCTGGAACATATGAAGGTTTCAAGTCATATTTGTAGACTTGAATGAGTCACTGGGAGTGCCAAAGAGTCCGTTCAAACTTAGGATCTTCTTAATTTATAGAAATAAGAGATGCTGTAGAGTGAAGGCCTCTATCTGGCATAATCTTCCAGCTGTGGATGCATATGTAGGGTTTTTTTTCCTCATTTAATAAACTTCCTTGTGAATCTGTTCTCACCTGTTTCCTGCTCTTTTTTTTGTGTCATTAGAGGGTGTTTTAACACTGAGGGCAAAACCGCCACCTCCTGATGAATTTATTGACTGTTTCCAGAAGTTTAAACATGGATTCAACCTTCTGGTAGGTGCACTTTATTGATATATAATAGGAGAAACAGATGGAGAAGATCAAAGTCGAGCCAAATGTTCCTAAAATTAAATTAAGAGATACAGTTGTCCCTGTAGATTTGTGGGTGTATGTTTTGATTGGCCTTACATGATAACATCAGATTGAAATCCATGCATGTCAAAGAGACTTGGCTAAAAAGCAATGCCTGTATTTCTTGGCTCTCTCTTCCCCTCGTTCACCCCATGCTGATGGGGCCCCTCGAAAGAGAAGCGTTAGGAAAGAAGTCTCCTTTCATGTCTGCACTGGACTGTTCTTTGAGTGTCTACCCTTGGAGTGATTGCCTTGTGGTAACATATTTGCTTTTTTTTCTGTCACAGGCCAAGCTGAAGTCCCATATCCAGAACCCGAGTGCTTCGGATCTCGTTCATTTTTTGTTTACTCCACTAAATATGGTGAGCATATTTATGAGTGAAACAAAGCAGTCATTCTCAGTATCTTCCATCCAAGGGTCTGAATTACTTAAGTGTGTTTCTTTGACTACCTTACACAGGTCCTGTTTCCCTTAGCATGTGTGCAAACTCTGTGAATGTGAAGTTTTGAGAGTTTAAAAGGATGCATACCTCACTTATGACTGGGGGCATGGCACACACATGTGCCCTTTAGAATAGCATTTTATCCAGAGCTAGCAGGCAATGTTGGGTGTTTTGCTTGCAAGTTTCTCCTCTCTAAGTTCATCGTGCCACATGACTGTGGTGCATTGGTGTTTGTCCATGTCTGATGAGTTTCTTCACAGGAAATCATGGCCTGTAATATCCCCTCTGCCAACTCAAAGGCACAGTGTTCTAATTCTTCACTCCTGCAGTCATCTCTGAATGTTTCCTGTGAATGCTTATAAGGCTGCAATTTAAAGGTTCAGTGCCAGAGCTGGGCATGGTGATACATGTGTCTGTAGTCCAGTGTCTCTCAAGGCTTTGGTAGAATAGTGAGCTCCAGGCTAGCCTGGGTTACAATGTAAGACCTTGTTTCAGAAATCTAAAACAACGAACCAAAAAAGAATTGAGCCTACCATGTTGGTTCACACTGGTACTTTCAGCACAAGAAGCCTGAGGCAAGAGGATTGCTGTGAATTTAAGGACAGAGCAAGCTCCACGGAAAGTCAAAGATAGGTGGAGACTGCAAAGAGAGAACTTGTCTAAAAATACAAAAGCACAAAACAAAACAAACAATAGCACATGCAGTTGTGTTTGCAGAAAGCACAAAGCTTTCGAACCCCACCTTTTCCTCTCAGTTTTCTTCTCAGATTCCCCAAATGTGTCTCCTGTAACTTAAAGTCAGTCACATCGAGGAAAATTGGAGAATAAGCTTTACGGTGTCATGTAGTGTGTCAGTGCTGTGTGCAGACTGAGGACAGGATCAGGCAAGCCCTGTGTTGGAATCATGCTGCCATTAAGGAGTCCCAAAAGATGTAGCACCTGAGTTGGATTGTGTGTGATGGAGGAAGGGTCTTAAGGGAACTAGAAAATCCTGTGTTTACAGAGGCACGAAAGAGCATGGCCTCCTCAGAGCCCCTGACCTACAGATGGCTCAGTCTACAGCCATTCAAAAGAACAAAATAAAGTCCTTCCTGCAACACATCTCTGAGGAGGCCAGATTCTAACAAAGTATCTAGCCTGTCTGCTACGATAATGAGCCTTCCTCAGCCAGGACATGGCTCCTGAGAGGCGAATGTGGAGTGCCGTTCTACACACGCTTGCCGTTGTTTTACTTATCAAAGTGTGCACCTGTTTCCCGTTGACCATTAAATTGTCCTTATCAAATCAGGGAAATATACTAGAATTGAATTCTAGGGAGTAGGGAGTTCTACTTATCATTGTTCCTTCTCCTCTGCCCCTCCACTCCTCTCCCTTCTGCTCTTCTTCCCGTTTCTTCTCCCTCCCCTTTCTTCTGTCGTCCCTCTTCTCTCCCCCACATTTTATCTCTTTCCCTCCCTCCCCTCATCTGAACTGCTGACCGAAGGCTTCTTTCCTTCACTTCCAATAGTGCTCACTTTAGACCCACAGTTTTCAATGTTGACATAATAGATTTGCCATTTGTAATTGATATTTTTAAAATAACAAATGGTTACATCAGCAAATAAGGGGTCTCTGCACTACCGTTAGTATTTTGCTGGGAATGTAATCAATGCCTGTAGCCAGTATTTAGGTGCTATGATGTCCTTAAACTATTAACTTTATATATTAATGTACCCTCATTCTGAATAAATCAGTTTGGGAAACCGTTTTCACTCTATAATATGTTATATATCAAATTTTAATTTAAACATATGAAAACAGCGCTTCGTTTTGGAATTGACTTTTGTGTATAGATTTTAAGAGTGTACAAGGGATCAATGTCTTGCTAAAAACATTTGTTCTCCACTCAGGTGGTCCAGGCAACAGGTGGCCCTGAACTGGCCATTTCGGTACTCAGCCCACTGTTGACGAAAGACACAGTTGATTTCTTAAATTATACAGTCACTCCAGAGGAACGGCAGCTGTGGATGTCACTGGGAGAGTCTTGGATGAAAGTGAGGTGAGCACAGGAGAGATCAGCATTCAGTACCTGGGATGCTCCAAGCACTCAGTCTGTTGCACTGAACAGTAAGACATTATGCAAGATTCTGCCTAAAGAGCTATGTGTTAAGGAATGAAGAAGCCGATATTGCTGAAAAGCTTATAGGCAAGTTGGGCCAGCAAGATGGCTCAGCAGGTAAAGGTGCTTGTGGCCAAGCCTGACAACCAGCGTTTCATCCCTGAGACCCACGTGGTAGAAGGAAAGAACGGACTCAATATAGTTGTCCTATGATCTCCAGATGTACACCCTGGCCCATTGACATGGTGAAGTGAAGGACCAGGTTAAGAGAGGTGGACACACAGACACAGACACACACACACACACGTACAAGCATACAGTGTATGCTCTGTGCTCTCCATGCATTTTATAGAGATAGGTTGATATTTCTGTTTCACAGATGAAGAAATAAGGCTCAACAAGGTCAACTCATTGACCTAAAGTCACACAATATCTTAAGTGACAGAGCTCCGGGATCAGGGTTCATAATCCCCTCCCTCTGTGGCCTTTCAGTGGGATGTGTAGAGTATCAGTAAATGTTGGGCAGTTCACAGAGAAGCAGAAATGGAGGCAAGCTGCAGTAAGAGTTCAGAGCTGAGGGAGGAAGGAGGCACTTTGGGTAGTCGGTGTATGGAGAAAGGCTGGAAGAGGAATGATGTAGAAAAGGGGGCATCCAGAGGGAAGCAGGGTTGGCTAAGAAGTCTCACAGCGGGTGAAGCAGCGGATTCTGAAGGCGGTGGAAAATGATCAATGTAGGTTCTCCCCATCCCTTCTTTCTGTCTCTAACTTTGAGACAGGTTTTTGCTAAGGAGATGCTGCAACTGTTTTCAGAGATGAGTCTGCTAGTTGGGTCCACCACAGCCAAGGACAAAAGTAGCTATGAATAGTCTAGCATGGGCTCCTTAGTAATCAGCCCTCTGTGGGGTAAGAACCATCACCCACTGGAAAAAAAGATGTGTGGCTAAATTTAAAGTCATCCTTTGTCAATAAAGAGATGGAGAAGGACAGACGGCTGCAAGAGCTGACACCTGCCAAGCCAGGCTCGTCCTGCAGCCGTTCTCAGCTCCATGTGATACCCTTTCGGTGTACTTTATTTGAGTAAACCTTTTTCTTTTCCTGTACAGAGCAAATCATTCAGTGTAGTGACCAGTTACCAATTAATCTCTGGAAGTTTGTTCTTGTCCCCCTGGAGGGCTAGTCTAAAAGATATGGACCAATTTATATCACGTTTTTGCTTTTATTGAGATACACACAAGGCAGTCCCACTTAACTTCCTGGCCTTTGGCTACTGTGTATGTTGGAATACAATTTGTACTCGAAAATTCCTTAAAGTGGTACACACTATTTTTCATGTTGTAAATACTATTTGTGTTTATTTGCATACTTATTTATAATATCTGTGCATCACTAGATTATATTCTGTATTTTATTATGGTATTTATATCTTCTTTAAAAGATTTATTAGGTTTTATTTTATGTCTATATATGAGTGCCTACATGTACGTATATGTACCACATGCTTGCCTGGTACCCAAAGAGGGGTGGAAAAGATAGGATTCCCTGGAACTGAAGTTACATGTGGGTGTTAGGAACTAAGCCTGGGTCTTCTGGAAGAACAGCCAGTGCTCTTAGCTCCTGAGCCACCTCTCTGGCTCCTATTTTATATCTCATGCTGTATTAAAGCGGTTTAGTATGTTTGTAAAATGTTAGATTTATGCTGGCTGTGATATTATGACAAGCCTAGGCTGGGTTTTATCTTTCCATAAGGCTCATTAAATCTGTCACATCTCAGAATACAAAAATTGCTCGGAGTGTATTCAGTGACTTTGTTTTGAGCCCTATCACAAAATCAGAAAAATTAATGATGGTTTAAATAACCGCATCAAAAAGAAATATATAGTTAGTGTTTAACACAAGGCCTCGGTCACTTCAGATCCATATCACTGCTATTAGGTAATGAATGTGGGATTGAAAAGTACATAAAAGAGAAAAGGATCAAGAAAGCAACTAAATAATTTGAATAAAAGGCCTCATTTCATCAGAGCAGACCCATCCCATCAGAATAAGTCAGCCGTGGAAAGTACGGCCAAGAGCACAGTGGGAAGCAAAGCTGTAATCGCTGCAGCAGCCGCTTCTGTGACTTGAGATGGACAGAGAGCTTGTGTGAACCGGCCACTCAAGGGCATTGACTGATGAGCGGGTGTTGACTGTGACCGTGGATTAGTTGATGTTTCTTACTGACGATGAAGCTGGTACATTTCATTTATAAAGTTGGTCATCTGCTTCATTTTAGGATAGTTTTGCAGCTTTGAAAAAAAAACATGTACCTTCATAACAGTCTTGGATGTTTCTGTTTTCAAAGATCCCCCCCCCCACTGACTTAGTGCTTGAAGGGACTGAGGGAGAGATGAACCCCGGAAAGTTCTTTAGATGCCGCTGAGTCCCAAACTTTAAATACTCACTGCCTTTCTATTCTCATGCACAAACGTCAAACATCCTATGCCCATGCCGAGCACCCGAGTTCAGGGAAAGTTAAGACCACGTAGAGAAACATGGACGCTGTGGTCATACTGCTGGGTAAAATCGCTCTTCCAGTTGGTTTGTTTCTTTGGACCACTGGCATAAATGGGTTTTCTTTCCTCTCCTGAGAAACAGAGTTGTTTTGTGCAGAAGAGAACTGTGAGTGAGAACACATTATTTAACATATAAACCCGATGTCCTCTTACAGAGCAGAGTGGCCGAAAGACCAGTTCATCCCGCCTTACGTGCCGAGGTTCCGCAGCGGCTGGGAGCCCCCGATGCTCAACTTCATGGGTGCGCCCTCAGAGCAAGACATGTATCAGCTGGCCGAGTCCGTGGCCAACGCAGAACACCAGCGCCGACAGGACAGCAAGAGGCTGTCCACAGAGGTCAGGATCCATCGTGTCTGGTCTCTGTGGAAACTGTAATAGTGGGGGTCAGCACTCGCTGAAGAACATTCTAGAACCAGTGACTAGATGTTACCACCGCCCGCTGCCACCCCAAGTTATCTCTCAGTTTCTTCCTTGTGTTTGTGACAGTTGGTGGGATGCCTCTATTCCCCTACCCCAGCCGAGTCACTCTCTGCCCTGCTCTGTTCCTCAGGCCTCCCAGTCCCTTTTCTCTTGTCAGGAGCTTGCCCACAGGCACTGTCACATCTTGAGACTCTCAAGGCAGTTCCCTGAACCTAGATCCTGTTGATTCTAAGCAGCTTTTTCATGGTACCTTGATCTTTCCCTCCTCCTTCCTCTTCCTGTCTCCCCTCCTTCCCTCTCTCTCTTCCAGCTACTATTCTCCCCTCCCCTAATCCTACTGCTCTCTCCCTTTCCTCTCTCTCCCTGATACTGTAGCTACTGCTTTCGCTCTCCTGCTCCCTCCTTCTGCCCTAATCTTCTGAAGCCTGTAGAGGAACTACCATTTTGTGGACTTCCGTCTTCTGACAAATGACCACAAACGCATTGTGCCTGCTCAAGGTCATACTGTGGCTTTTGCCTTTCAGTTATTGATTAAGCTTTAGTGTATAACCCTGTTTGTGGAGCAAATGAGAGGAATGAGATTGGACATGCTAGCATGTGCATTAAAGTGACCTTCTTGGTGTGTTTTTGCCCCTGTTGGAAAGGAAAACTGAACAGGGTTTAAAACTGAACAAATTGTGAATGGGATACCCAGTATTCATATGACCACATGGGTTATGACTAGCATTAAAAAAAAAGCAGCAGTGGATAGCGGCTTGAAACTTCCAAAGTCCGGGTCATTTATTCTCCTTTTAAAAAAGTCTCTGATGAGCGTGCAGACACTGGAGGAAAGGCATTAGCAAACCACAGCACAGTCCACCTCTGACCACTTTTAAGGAGAAATGTACATACAAGTTAAATTGTTCAAACTTGTTCCCCTGGACAAATTTGTTCTTTGGACGGTGATGCTATGTAGGAAATGTATTGTGCTCTGTGGACTGGAGAGACAGCTCAGCAAACACCGAGCCTGTGTGTAAGCACGAGGACCTGTCACCCACCCAGCTCCTGTCACTCAGCCCTCACGATAAAATCAGGTGTGTACCTGGAATCCTGGAGCCGGGGAAGCAGAGGCAGGAGGATCCCTGGAGCTTACTGACCAACTAGTCAGTAAGGTTCTCGTTCAGAGGGCAACTCTTAAAAAAAAAAAAAAACAAAGGTAGGACAATAAAGGAAGGCCTTGATGTCAACCTTAACACACATATATGTGCACTCACGACACACAGATACTCATACACCCGTACACGTGACCCTCACAAACACAGATTTTTCTCTAAAAGGCAGTCTGTTACAATCCAGAACTTCTATAACTAAAACTAACTTACTTCTTTGAAGTCCTCTTTCTGTGAATGTGACTGTTTTCCCTCTGTCGGCCCCAAAAGGAAGACTAGACTTCACATCTGGCCTTTCCTCTAAATGTCTGACGACGGTGACCTTATACTGGCTGAGTTGCATATGTCCCTGCCTGCGTTTGGTAGTTCAGACCTCACGACTGTGAATTTTCCTCCCATTTAGAAGACAGCCATACTAGGGAAGAGACTGATGCATACACACAGGAAATGGTTGTTCATTTGGTGTTGCCATAGTTACTTGCAGCTGTTTTCAAGTCATCAAACTGTCCATCGTGTGGTCTTCTTATCTTATGCTAGAAAATGTGCCACTTGATAATGTGTGCCTTGGAAATTCACACCTTTGTGAGTTCTTTCACAGTGCTGTTTAAAGATCGCATGGGATGTGTGTTCTAGGCCGTGAGTGCCTACACACGTCTACTCTGAACACGTAATTTTAAAAGAATTATTGAGGGTCCTTGTCATGAGCTGTCATTTTCCTGCTGTAAAGAATTTCCCATTTTATGATTTAAGTGCCCATTATTCTGAGGCTTACAGGAATGGCACGTAGGATGCTTGCCAGGTTGAGATCTTGAGTGAACAGCGCAGACAATGGTGACTTCGAGTGCGTGAGAAGCGTTATCATTGCGGGGAGAGAGACTTTACTATCTTTTATTGCTACTAGAATAAATGCACTTGCAGCACGTCTCATGCAAATTGAGGATCTGGTGCTTTTGTTTGTGATTGAAAGGCGTAGGTGATGATGAACCGATGAGTGTAGAGGACACCATCAACTTCCCTGCCTCCTCTGACCCCGCAGCGACCTCAGCAAGGCTGTGTGGTCACGGCTTAGTCACTCTTCTTCCTTGTCTCCTCCCCCCTTGGCATGTCCAGTCATTCTCAGGACTTGTGACTTCATCCTGGCCAGGAGCTGTTCTGTCTAAGAAATAGGCAAAAGGTGGAGATGTCTCTTACAGTTTCTGACCCCAGTTGCTCAAGACTTTGATTTTTTAAAACTACCTAATTGAATTCTGCATCTCTGCTGACTCCCTGGGGAAGGGTTAGTGTAGTCAACTGATCCTAGGTGTTTAAATGGCTGCAAAACACCTATGTATGTTTGTTTGTGAGGATCTGCTCGCCCGTGTGTACTCCAGGTGGTATCTAACTGTGGATTATGACATCACACTGGCCCGCTGGAGACATTGCAGGGGCTGAGGTCAGCCTCATTCCTGCCAGCCGCTTTGTTAGAGTTCGCTGTTGCACTAGTCAGCTTAGATGCTTCCCAAGCCTTCCCAGGTTCAGGTAGGTTGTCCCAGAGAACCCATAAACAATGGAAACTCCAGGAAATTCTCCTGCCTCAGCATCCACCGCACTCTCCCATATTATTCTTCACACACAGAAGCCATGAGAACGCTGGGAGTGACCTTTTTGGTGGTTTTCCATCTGAACATGTGTCCCCCATGCCTTTAAAGTCACCATGCGCAAAGGTCGCGGACTTCAAGTCTCCCTTGGGAGCAGCCAGTAGATCATAATGGTGTCAACCACAAGGAAAAAAACTGATTACAGAATTATCTTGTCCTGGACTCTTGACTAACAAGGTCAAAGGTTTTTGTATGTATCTGTTTCCTGTTATAGTGATAACAGTACAGCCGTTTGTAATAATTTTACAATGGTGTCTGGGTACTTTTTAAAATGAAAAAAAAAAAAAAAGTAGAGTGATATGATTCCATTATAATAGAAAACAAAGAGTTTTCATGTGATACTAACTTCATAGGAATGTTAAATGTGTTCCTGAAACAGGAAGCAAAGGTTAAAGGTCATCTTCTAATTCTGTTGTTCTGTGTTTCAAGTCTAATGTCAAAAACATCTATTGTTGAAATTCCTCAGGAAAGAACTTCCTGATTTTATATTTAAGATTTTTCAGAATTAAGATTTACCCTGTACACTAATAACAAAACCGAAGTGCCCTGTGTCAGCATAATAACTCAATGAGCAATCCTGTGACAATTTAGGGCAGGGTTGACTGATGGGACTTGTGCCAGCAGCACCTGGTGACACTTCGATGTACTTCTGTCTTCCAGCATTCCAATGTGTCCGACTATCCTCCAGCTGATGGGTATACGTTCAGTAACAGCATGTACCACAGAGGACCACACGTGGACCAAGGGGAGGCTGCCATGCCTTTCAAGTCAACTCCTAGTCGCCATGTAGATAGGTAACACTCGGCAGATGCCATGTGGAGCACTCTGGGTAGCTGAGGGTGATTCGGGCTAACGGGAGTGGGAGCACGGTGACGGGGAATGGAGTAGGGGGAAGGGTGGGAATTGCTTTGTTCTCTTAAGGTTTTGTCTGTTCACAATTGGATAAGATTTCCATCATCACATACAGACCTGGTTGTGATAGGCAGGAGAGTCAAAACATCTAGTCTGTAATTCTCAGTGCCAGCCCCTCTGGATGGCTTCTGCTGTTTTAAAAGATACTTCTGACGGTGGTCTGTACAGTAGGAGGAAGGAGCTGTCTTTGAACTTCGCTGGTTGTTCCATTAGTACCCACCAGAGAATCACTAAAGAGCTCCTCTAGGCTGAGGACACGAATCTGTGAGCAACGTGCTCGCTACCCAGGCATGAAGGCCCAAGTTCTGATCCCAGAACTCACATCAGCACGTGTCTGTAAGCACAGAGCTCCTTCAGTGACATAGGAGCTGGAGGCAGGAGGGTCCCTTGAAGTCAGAAGGCCAGCTATCCTGGTATGCAGTGAGGGACAAGAGACCCTAGCTCAAGCAAGGTAGAAGGGACAGACAAAGCTCTACGCCAGTGCTGTGACTGTCACTCACCCACACATTCCCATGACAGAATTTCCTCAAAGAGTTTCCCAGCTCAGTAACCTGGAAAAGAAACAATTTCTACCTTTTCTGCATCTAGCAAAGACTAAAAACAAAATATAAAACCTAAATAAACCCCTCTCGTAGACAGACAGAATGTTAGAATCATTAGAATAAGCCAGGTGTGGCAGCATTTGCCTGTAATCCCAGTGTTTGGGTTGACTGAGGTGTTGGGTTGAAGAGTTCAAGGCCACAAGGAGTGGTCAATGGTGTGGGACTTTTTCTATCTCAGACATTCTCATTGTCTGTCTGTCTGTCTGTCTGTGGGACTCTTTCTATCTCAGACAATCTCATTGTCTGTCTGTCTGTCTGTCCGTCTGTGTGTGCACATGTGCATGTGTGTGAGTGTGAATGTGTGTTTGCACTAGATATAATTAACTGTTTAAATAGAGGCAGTACAGGGAATGTAGAGGGGTGCACATCCACTTAAGATGGAAGGTTTCCCAGCATGCACTTCTTCCTCCATACGGAGTTCCAGTGTGTTATTTTCCTTTAGAATCTGAGGTACGGCTGGGATGTAGCTCAGTCTGTTCATTGCTTTGCTCGCCCAGCATGCATAAGAGTTTAATCCTCAGCACCACAGAAAACCACCTGTGGGTACATGCCTGTAACTCAAACACCTGGAGGTGGATCAAGAGGGTCAGAAGTTCAAGGCCAGCCTAGAATGTGTCTTAAAAATGGTGGGGGGAGCTTTGTTAAGGACAGCAGAGGGTGGTCCCCGGACTTTCGAGAATGTCACTCTCAGTGCACCACAACATGTTAAATTGAGTTCAAAGAAAAGTCAGCAGTGAACAATGAATTTTGAAATTACCAACATATAAACAAGCCTTAATTACTTAAAAAAAAAAAAAAAAAGATTAGTGAATATGGAGGTGGCTCAGGGGATAAAGCACTTGCCCTGCAAGTGTATAGAAGAGACTTCAGATGTTTAGAACCCATATACAAGCTGGGCAGACATGGAGGCCGCTTACATCTCTAGCATCTGGGAGAGAGAGACAGAGAATCACCTGGGCAAGCTAGAACTGATGAGCTCTGAGTTCAGGGAGAGGCTGTCTCTCAATATGTACAGTGGGAAATGATACAGGAAGATGCTAGATATCAATTTCCATAAGCATGTACGCTCGTGTGCTTAGCCTTCCGTGTACACATGCTCCCTCGGTGTCAGTAAGTACAGATTTGGTGGATTGAATGGCTGAATGACTGTGTCCGACACTGCAGTCCCCAGAGTCTGTAAGGCAGAGTATTACCCATGGGTTAGCCTCTGTCATGGACTGTGCGAGTGTGACTCAGTGTCTTTTTTAAAAGCTCGCCTTGTTCTGTGTGAGCATTGTGGGCCCTTGGGGACGTGTGTCTTTGATGTATTCACTCAACCACATCTTTCAAGATTGACTCAGAAAGTTAAAGTAGCGCTGTAATGAAATGCAATGCAGATTTAGATATCTACGACAGAGACAAGAATTCTATGAACCTTAAGGACTAACATTATGATTAAATTATGTTGAGCTAATTATGATTGAATCCCAAATATGCCTTTGAGTATGGCCCCGAGTTCAAGGCTAGTCTGGGATACACAACTTCCACACCAGCTATGGCTACATAAGGAGATCTTGCCTCAAAAGCAAAATTAAAAACATAACAAAACCACCGAGCAGAGGCAGAGGCAGCAGGCATTTCAGAGTTTCCCTGTCTGACCAGCCACACCAGTTTAGCAGTCAGCCACAGCCTTTCAAAGGCAGACACAATAATAGATACTCACCTGCTGCATTTCTTGCATATAGAAACAATCACATTTAATCATAGTAATTCAGGACCCTGGTGTGAATCACATCAGACCAGGATTTTCCGATGGCTTTTGCGATAATGACATATTTTCTTCACAACATCGAACATCAGTGGTCCTAGCCATGGCCATCCATCCCAGTGTATAGTGATCCCAGCTAAACGATGGTATCAGGATAGCCCAGTCACTGACTGTCTGCAAATTCTTTACCCCATCTATTATGACCCCTCTGCTGCTACTGTCTCCCCGTATGCACTGGTGTGGTTGGCTGGAGCTTGTTAATAAACTGATTCAGGTAGACCCAGATAGTTTCGGGAAGTTTTCTGTTCTTAGAGTACAATCTACTCTCTCCTTATCTGTGGTGGTTCTTCTGCAGATTATAGAAGAGACAAGCAGGGAAAAGAAAAGAGAAAGAGTAGAAATTACTATTTTCCTAACTTTTAGGGTGGGTGGATTTCTTTAATCCCCCAATTAGAATCTTAGTGTAGTGTAAATATATAAGCTAGCTCGCAGCAGAACTATCACAGTAGAAGGAGTGTAAAATCTAAGAACTTAACAGGCTTTAAACTGTGATTATTCATAACATATTAATAGCATAAGCTCGGTGTTATGATTCATACCTGTAATCTCAGCATTCAGGAATCTGAGACAAGAAGGTCCCCATGAGTTTGAGACAATTCTGGGCTATGTAGAAAATTCTACGCCACCCTGTACTAGAGTTTGAGACCTTATCTTAAAAACCAAACCAAAAATGTATAATGAGTAGTGGCTATAATTTTATTTTTACTTAGTATACTGAAAATGGCTGGTAGTCTGCACAACGTAAAAGTCTTCCTTTGTTCTGGTCCCCGTGTCTGATGGAATGAGAGCCTGAGAGAGGTGCAGACCTGTGAAAGGGTTAGCCTGTTACCTGTGAAAGGGTTAGCCTGTTACCTGTGAAAGGGTTAGCCTGTTTCTATAGCTGGCTTCTTCAAGCCCAAGGATGGCTCACCGTGCCAGAGAACCTGGATGGATGACTGTCTTTAATCTCAGTCTATTAATTTTTTTTTTTCATAGAGATTTGTGAGGAAATGTAGAAAGGGGATTGGGGGAGGTGGGGACAGGATCACTCAGACTCAGCATTATCATTTTACTGTTGAACCATTGTGCCACAGATGAAGGAAACAAGAATACTATTTAATGCTTGACATTTTATCCTATAGTGTAAAAAGACTAATGTCAAATACATTGTTAAATCTGCTAATGCTGATTATTAGAAGTGACATTTGGTTTTTAAAGAAAATATCTTTTTTAAAAAATAGGGCCCATATGTCAGTGATTATCATTTAAAAAGCTTAGAGTGACTTAGAAATTGTGTTTTCTTCTTTGCTTGAGAAAGTTGCTGGCTGTACATTTGATGGATCCTTCTTTTGCACTTTCGATAACTGGGCAAGGTTCTTTTTTAATGGTCCCTAGACATAACTTTAATGTGTTACGTTGGTTACAAAAGGCTGCTTGAGTAAGTAAAGTCAGCGTGTAACTGAGGTTGTGCCTTGGGTGTTGTCTCGAGTCTCCTTTGACTGCACACCTAGATTTTGCTCCTTTCATGGTAGAGGTGCTGACCACCGTCACTCCCGGCCGTGTGTTCTTTCTCCTCCTTTTTGAGATGGGGTCTCACATAGTATAGACTGATCCCAAACTTGATGTGTCGTTTTAGATGACATTGAACTCATGATCCTCTTGCTTCAGCCTCTCACAGGCTAGGATTCTGGCATACAACACCATGCCTGGCCTTCATATGTATATTAGTAGACAGCTTACAAGTTTAGAGTCTAGATTTGGCCCAGTACCAACTAACCTTGGAATTTCACATCGTTCATTTGTCTGAGCAGTAGTTTGTTCTAAAAACAAAACAAAAACCACTTATTTATTTATGCATGCATGCCCACCCCCACCCCCATATGTGTACCAGATGGAGGTCAGGAGATATCAGATCCCCTGAAGCTGGAGTTACAGATACTGGTTAGCCCCCAATGTGGGGGCTGCGAATGGAACTCAAGCCCTCTGCAAGAGGAGTGCCGTCTCTCAACTGCTGAGCCATCGCTCCAGCCCCAGTTTGTTCAGTCAGACTAACCTGCCATCTAAGAGTCCAGAGGCTTTCTGAGAGGGTTGGACTGGCCCTCATGTTACTTATGCCCTAGGCTTCAGAAGAGCTAGCAGAATGACAGAGAGTTCTTCTTTGCTTTTTATAGAAATTATGACTCAGGCAAAACACAACCCAAGAAATACGCCAAATCCAAGTACGACTTCGTGGCGAGGAACAGCAGCGAGCTCTCGGTTATGAAGGATGATGTCTTAGAGGTAACTGGTTCTCATGGGCTTCGTCCTCTAAGAGAGTCAGTTTGCTGAATTCTTCTAATATGCATCTGAGCCCCCTGAAAGAGATGCTGGGGTCAAGAAAGTGTTTCTTTGTACACAGTACATCTTGGGTATCTGTACCTCTTTAGAAGTGTTAGTTACTTAGGTTAATTAACAATGTTGCTCATTCAACTCAGAGATACATAGGGCATTGTGGGACAGGCAAGTGCTTTTCTTGGCTTGCCTCATTGTCTTTTCTTCTGAGATTTATTCATTTTGTAACCAAGGCTGGTTATAAACTCAGTGGAGATGAATCATGATAGTTTAACCAAAGAAAGCATTTCCTCTTTGAGAACCCTTGCACAAATGTCACTAGTGCTGCATTTGGTAACCACATTGAGCGTAGTGTTTCTTAGGTCATAGTACAGAGTTCATTTCCTTCAATGTATACATTTTTGTCACAATACATTTTGTTAAAAAATAGTTTCCATATTTTCCCTTTCTATTCCATAAATGGAAACAATAGAACTTTCCAGAATGGCCATCTCATTGCCCTCAAGTGAAGCAGGGACACTCTGAGGAAGTAGAATTTATTTTATGCAAATATCAATAATAACAATAATCAACAATACCTCTTAGAGTAATTGCTCAGAACTTCAGTCACTCATATGCTTTTATTCAGTTCATTATCAAAAGTAAAAAAAAAAAAATTCTCAATTGAAAATTGAGAAATGAAAGTTGAACATTGTCTGTGCATGTGTATATAGGTTTTCTTATAGAGGTCTCTTCTCCGTTCTTTGCATGTTGACAGATACTTGACGATCGAAGGCAATGGTGGAAAGTCCGGAATTCCAGCGGAGACTCTGGGTTTGTGCCAAATAACATTCTGGATATCATGAGAACTCCAGAATCTGGAGGGGGCGCGCTGATCCCCCATACACGCATACCATACAGGTAACTTGGGTTCTGAACAAACGTTAACTCAACAGATTTTCACAAACAGAAATTCCATGCCTTTTGTGTGTTAATCACCTTGATATTAAATTGTTTTATTTTTGAGAGCAATCGGGAAAGACATTGGAACAATAGAGAGTGGTGCATGATTTTCTGATTCATTTTCTAAGGAAACTGTTAAAGTGTCTAGCAATAAATTATTACTCTTATAATCCTTTTTTCTCACCAATTTCAGTATTTCTGCTAATACAATAGATTATTTTTTCTTTACCATCGGTTGGCTCTGAGACTACTGGGAGGTAACCCGCCATTCTTTAAACAGCCTTTGCCTTCAGAGTCTATTAAATTGTTACAGTCTCTGGCCAGCCTTCAGTTCATATCAGCATGCCTTAGCACATCCATGAACATAATTCAGTGTTACGTGTATTCCTATATAAAGTTGGATGTATCTATGACATAGATGAGACAGGAAGCTTCCTCTGATCCTGTGACTTCCAGAGCTCACACACACACCACAGTTTCAGAATTTAGTAGCCTGGTCAGCTCATCGTTAATCCAGCATTCCGTTTTTCAAGCTGGCTCTCTGGGTAGGTCGTGCAACAGGGCTAGAATGGGTGGACTCTCCATGCACCACCTCTGAACAATAGCTTTTTTTTTCATGTCTTAGAGATGAAGATCCTAGTTTTCATGTGTAGAAACCCACCATTCCTGCCTTCCATTTTATTGTGATTTTATTAGCATCACTGACTTTCTTTGCCTACCTGACTCATCACTGAAGCAGTTCATTGTTGGTCAGGTCTAGTCTTGAGCAGCAAAGTTCCAGCACTAGTGAGCCTGGAGCCCGTTAACCTGGCTGCCATACTGAGTTATCTGAGCACTGGGAGCTCCTTGTGACTCTCAAGTGTAAAGTAGACCCTTACTCCTTCCCAGAGAGACTTTGACCTTATTAGAAGCCCAGAGCCAACCAAACATTTGACATAAAGAATTCTTACCAGTGGGTGTGGAACCACATACCCGTCTTCCCAGCACATGGCAGATAGAGGCAGGAGCATCAGGAATTCGATGTCATCTTGGGCTAACAAAGTAAGTTCAAGACCAGCCTGGACTGTGTAAGGCTCTGCCTCAAAAGAAAAATAAAACATTTGTGGGTTTTTGTTTGTTTTGTTTTGTTTTGTTTTGTTTTCCTGACATGACACATGTACTTACTCATGCCAATCATTTGTCATTAGCTTTTGATGCCAAAGAAGGAATTTGAATTATTCAAGGTATGGTCTGCTGTGTTTCCTGTGGATTTTTGTGGTGATTTTTTTTTTCTGAACTTAATTTTCCATACCTCTTCCTTCCCATAAGCTCCTACTTCTGTAAGTGTGAGATGTGGTCTCCTAGTGTAATGACATAAGGCTTCTCTCGGGAGGGTGAGCACCAATACCCTGCTTTCTTTCTTGAATGTATTTTTTAATCTTAGCCTTAACAGTGATGTCATATATACTTGAATGTGTGCCTAAAATCCAGAGAGGGAGTATTTGCCCTCTGAGAAAGTAGGGATTTTTAAACATTCTAACTAATGACAAAGTGCAGCTGGCGCTGTTTATAAAGAATATCCTCTGGGCACCTGGGCAAATTGATCCAAGAATTTCTAAGTTTACATGTTAAAAACAATTACTTGGATTGAATTTTGCTTGTCTGCATGATTCCTAGGAACAGATAGACTGAAAATAAGGGAACTTAATTAAGCTTACACACAGTGTGTGTTCTCAGTCTCTGTCCCCATTGTGACTCCCCAAAAAGGAGTCTGACATTCACTCTTTACCTGTTTGCTATTTGGTCTTGCCTTTTACGTCAGCTGTGACTCCTTCCCCAAGCTGTGTGTTGGCTTTCCTGTTTCAGGCTTCCCTCTGGCTAAAGCGAACTCAAATGACCAAATGATTAGTACACACCACAGGCAAAAATGGTGCATGGAGAGAACCACACACACACACACGCACACGCACACGCACACGCACACACACACACACACCTCTCCCTCTCCCTCTCCCCCCCTCTCTTTCTCTCTCTCTCTCTCTCCCTGATTCTTTTCTTCCACAGAACCTCATCTTATGGTTTTGTCAACTTTTGACACAGCCAAGATTTTGTTTTTTTTAAGTATTCAGAAGTTCCAGGAGTCTATGTTGAAACTTTGTATAAACAGAGTCTTGTGGTCGCTGTGGAGGATTGCATGTTCTGGCTGTTTCTCTTTTGAGCTTTTCCACGGTCCCTGTAGAAATGTGTGGAAGAGTGCTTGTGGTGTGAGCTCTTTCCCTCCCCCTTTTCCTCCCTACCTCTCTGTCCTTTTCCTCCTTCCTGACTCCCCCCCCCCCACTTCTCTGAATGTGTAGAACTTAGGGTGAGGACCTACCATTGAAAGGAATTGAAAACTCTCTACCTAGGATCAGTGGGCTGAACACACTAGAGGTCTCATAAGTTGTAATAAACAGCCTATCTGCCATGATATCACTGCATCCTTACCTACCTGATGTGACATTACTGTGTCTTTACCTACCTGTCATGACATCACTGTGTCCTTTCCTACCTACTCTGACATCACTGCATCCTTACTTACTTTCTATGACATCACTGTGTCCTTACCTTTCTGCCATGACACTACTGTGTCCTTACCTACCTGTCATGATATCACTGCATCCTTACTTACCTGCCATGACATCATTGTGTCTTTGCCTGCTTGCTATGACATCACTGTGTCCTTACCTACCTGCCCAGACATCAAGGCTTCTTGAAAGGAATTCCTATCCTTAATGAACTTGTAGTAGTTCTGAAAAGACGAATGAGGTAGGATGGGAGAGAAAACCCCTCAGAAACATCCCAGTCAACTACCTGTCTCTACAACAGCATCCCAGAGACCTGACCTCAGAGCCCCTCTCCCATACACCGTGTGGTGACAACAGTCACTGTGCAGTCGTTTTTAGAATGCCTTTTTTTTTTTTTTGCCAAAGAATGTGTCCATTTCTGCATTTTCTATGTCCATTTTTAATATCTTAGGAAAACTGTGCACATTACACAATAGACTGGCAACGTGGGTATAAACCCCAGGCTTGGATGTACACTGCTCCTCTCCTTCACAGTGCTTTTTAAATGGGCATGGTTTTTATTCTCATTTTCATCCCCTTCCCTTTCTGGTCTTGAAGGATTCTGGGAGCAGTTCCTGGTGTGGGCTCAAGGACAGCTCTTGCCCATTGCTGCACACCCTTTGTCTGGGTCAGTTCTGGCCACAGGGGTCCTCACACCTGGAGCTGCACAGACTAGGTGTTGAGTTCTCACCCCAATTCCCTGGAGGTTTTTCCTTTCGTAATCCTCACATTTGAAGTGATTTTAGCAGCTCCCCAAAGGCAGATTCCTACCTGTGCACCTCCCGCCATGGCTTTGCTAGGAGTTTTAAAATAAAAGAGAAAGAAATGAGAGGGAGAATTTACAAAAGTGTTTTGTGTGTGTGTGTGTGTTTGTGACGTGTATGTGTTTGTGCATGTGAGTGTGTGTGTAGGCAAGTGTGTTGTGCCTATGTGAATGTGTGTGTGTGTGTGTGTGTGTGTGTGTGTGTGTGTGTGTGTGTGTGTGTTTCAGTGAAGCCACAGGAGAGAGGAGTAACTGCTTTGGTAGGCACAGAAAAATGCCCTGGCTTTCTGTTAAAATGTAGATCACCCCAAGGACTTTCCTTTCTTATCTGGGCAACAGATGGCCCTGAGACTGCTTCCTTTCTCTCCAGAGTCTATTGCCGCGTAAAGGTTTTACTTGACTCCCAGGCTAGTGCTGGTCATCTTCTGAAAGGACCGTTTCCCATGGATCCCCTGCTGTGTGAGGAGTGACTTCCTCCTGATCTTATTTCTACTACATCCACAGCTGGGCTAAACAATTTTTTGTGTACTGTTAACTATTGGGTGTATGTGTTTATTATTTCTGTAGTTTTTCTTACTCCACCAAGGAGTGGGGGGTGGGGAATCAAATAAGGACCAGTGTCCAAGAAACCATTCTCAGGACTTGTGAAGTACCCCCCCACCCCTCACCCCACCCCCCACCCCCCACCCCCCAGCTCTATTTCTTGGCTGTTGTTTTAAAAGTTGTGTGGAAAGCCTACTCTGCTGTTGTTCCAGATCTCGCTTTGGTTTTGTGAGCAGCCAGCTGTGCGCCTTTAGACATAGAATTTTGTTTTTCTCGGTTCCTGTGTTCTTGGCTGTGGACGAGAGGAACTCATACGATTCCCTTATTCTCTGTATACATGTTACATTGCCTTAAACGGAAGGTGGAAATCGTTTCTAGAGGTGACTGCGAAACCACCAGCAGTATTGATCCTAGCCCATTTCATTCATGTCTTGTGTAAACCCATTCCAAACGATGACATACTGCTGGACAGAGAATGGGCCATCTTGTTAACATCACCTCATTTTCTTCAGCCGGGCCAGCTTCCTTTTAACCCTTGGTTTAAAAGTTGTTATAAATTATTTACTTTACCCCTTTAGTTAGAGGCAGGGTTCTTATACATGGATGGCTATGGTTTTTGTTGAGTAAGCATGTGTGTATGTTGTCTCTGTGTGTGTTTGTGTGTGCATAATATATAAATACATATACAGATAATGTTAAAAGTGCATACACTATAAAGTAAAATCATCACAAAAGTAAAAGAGCGAGCATATCATGTCACACGGCTGCCCATCCCCCAACAAGAGAAGCCATAATCTGGTCCTTCAGCAAACCTGACTCTAATACAGCATCACCAAGTGGGCCCCTCATAGGGAGCATTCAGTTTTTCAATTTGTTTCTATTCCATACCTGCTACTTTGTGTCCAAAGACCTACATCCCAGTTTTCTGTGCTCACCACTCCAATCCTGGTAGCTACAGTTTCCCTATGTCTGTATGCTTGACTCTAAGTGTATTCTTTTTAAACTGTCAATAAGATGAACCTGTATCATAGTATCTTCACCTAATGCCTTAATGAGCAGAGTGGGTACTGGGATATTCTGACTGTACCATTTACTCAGGATGTTGAGTTGGAAGTTGAGTAGAGCCCATGGGGATTAATCACGCATTTACAAACTCCTTTGCTGGCTGACTTGTGGGCAGGTAATTTTGTTGTCAAAAACCAGTTTGCTCATGTTTGCTGTTATTTGATGTAAATTATAATTGATATTTTTTTCAATCCCATCTCCCGTGTTAATTTTCTCATTTACTGCGGTTTGCTCCGTCTCCTAATAGCAATTACTTGGCGAGCTGTCAGAGGTAACTTACAGCCGTTCCCTCCTGGCAGGTCCTCCTCCCATAAAGTGTTTCTTTTTTGGATTCAGTTTCTGGACTTAACACCCTCCAAATATTCCAGCTGTGCTGTTTTCGGCACAGAATTTCAGAGAGGCCAAATTTCAAGGGAGAAAATAAAGAAGCTGTTCACTGTAGGGCAAAATCGTAAGACCAGTTCTCTGCCGATGGCTTTGTCAGGTTTTACTTGCATAATCTCCCCTCTGAAGCAGGAATGTGCAGGAATCAGGTGTGTCCTTCTCAGTCACTTCAGTGCTTGAGAATTTGTACTCAGTTTTCGTTCCTAAAGAGGAGTGACTCACCCCAACTTAATTGTCAGTAGGAAAGTGCATTTCTCATGAGGCAGAGACATTCTGACTCCTGTCAGAGAAAGACACAGGATGCTTTGTACAGCGGAGCTTGGCGTTTGTGAGAGACGATGATGAGACTCAGGGAGTGACAGCATTATACAAACATGGGTTCATCCCAGCTACATTGGGAGCTTTGTGGAGATGTAGGAGTTTAGTGGTGATTCCTGGGAATGGCCTCGGGCCAAGGTTTCTCATCAGATTGGAGCCTCAGCTTCCTTGGGGCATGAAGGAAAGGCTCTGAGTGATGTGTGCTCAAGGAAGTCTTCCATGACTTGAGGTGAGTTGTGAGTCACTGGTCTGTGCCTCCAACAGGAAGAGCCCAGCGCCGGAGTGTGAAAGAAGAGAGCAGGCGCTTGGCAGTAGGTAGAGAGGAGCAGAGACGTTGGGGAGGGACTTAGAGCAGAAGGTGAAGGGTCAGCCCTGACTCAGTCACTTTCAGAGTGAGTCACACTGATTCAAGCTTCTGGTCCTCTCTCCCTTCTGTTGTCAGAGGTTGGAGGCTTCAAGCAGGCAGAGAAGACTGAGGGGTGAGGGGAATATGCAAGTAAATATAATTTATGACACAGAGCACGAGAATGGCTTTATATGACTTTCGAAGCTTCCAGTTGGTTTAAGCGTCTGACCTATTGTTGAGTGAGGTCCACTGGTTCTCTTGCCTTGTCCAGGGGGTGAATGAACTGGGACCCGAACACTTGGTGAGCCCATCTCTGCGCTTGCCTGTGACACTGTCACCGTGTTCTGAGTGTCTCACTGTATTATTCCACAGATAGAAAGACACTAAGCTGTTCTTGTTTTTATGAAGGCAGACAGAATGAATCACGTTGTAGCGCTCAGAGCCTGTAGCACTTTTCGTTGGCAGAGGTTTTAAAAAAAGAAAAAAACAATCATTGAAACTCTGTCACTTTTGGAACACTGACGATTTTCATTAAGCCATCATGAAGTGAACTGCAAAGGACACGCATATCTAGGGACCAAAACATATATATTAAGTGTCTTTGGTGTGTGCTAAGTGGTACTTTTGGTGATGTTTGCTCTGTTTGGATTGCTTTAGTTTTGGTTTTTGGTTTTTGTTTTGTTTGGCCCAAATATAAGAGAAATATCTTGTGGGGTTTGTAATGACACACCAAGGCTTTCTGACACATTGCTGGATATATTAGAAGTGTCTTTAAGAGGAGATGCTGGGAGGATCAGAAACCTCCTCCTCTTGTGCTTGACTTTGCGGCAGCCACTGATCCACCTCCCATCCCTCCCCCTTCGCCCCCATGCTCTCCTTGTTGCATTCTTCCTCTCCGTATCCAGCAACACTGTCCAGCCCTCCTTGAGTCCCCCTCCCACTGTCCCAGCATGTTACCACCTTTATGCCAGCTGCTGGTGGATCAGTCATAACCCTTAAGGAACAAGCCACAAAGCCCAAGGGACCCTTCCCAGGAAGCTTTCCACAGGTATTAAGTCTTCTTCCTGTGACGGCACCTTGATTGTTGATGTGTTGGTTTTCGAGTGACAATTCTCTTTTTAAGGTAAATGTGTGGTATGTGTGTTGATGGTTTTGAGCTCTGTGGAAATCCAGAGTGGGAAGGAGGCACACTTAAACATTGGGATTGCCTTATATTTGGGCCAACTTAGAAGTGAGAAGTAGATACTGCCCCAACGCAAGCCCCAGATTTCCAAAAGGCTTCCTTTTGGGTTTTGTCTGCTACCCTTATGTTTTAATGGACACTGTGCCGGTGCAGTATTTAAAGGTCACTTCACCTGTAACTTCGCATCTTTGAGTCTGCAAAGATGCACCTGTGGAAAACTTGGAGTCTTTGGCATGGAGTTATCTGCTAGCTATGTTGTCTTATCTCTATTTAAAGTTTTGGATATCGTGTTGAATATGAAACACAAATATTGTTTTCTCATAGCTCAATTGTGTCCTTTACCACAATCTTCCTTTCAAAATGTAAATCCCTACTCATATGCCTTCTCCAGCCTCCCCTCCCCCTCCCCCTCCTACTGCCTTTCCTCATCTCTTTTCTGTTTTGTGGGCCCGAGGTTGGAATATGGCTTCTTTATGTTGGACAAATGCTCTACCCTGCAGCTGTATCCCCAGCCGGAAGGACCAGTTGTGCCTTTGTCCTTAAAATCCTCCACCCACCATATTCCCATTTTTAATAAAGAAAATTTCCAATGTGAATAAATCAGGAATAATAATCTGGTAGTAGAAGGGGCTGTACCTTGAAAAAGTTAATAACAGCAGTCTAAACTTTTAATTATTTTAAAAGCATAGCCCCTTTATTTTTCAGATTCACACGTTGCTCCGTGAACCTCCTCGTAAACAGCAGATTTAAAGACCTTTGACTGTCGTCTACATTTAAAACAAGAGCAAGTGGCGCTCGGTGTTACTAACTTTGAGCACCACTGAAATTATTATACACGTAAACTGTAAAACAATCCGAGTTTCTAACCTACCATAGTCATGTGTAAGTTCAAGCCCAAACTGAGCTTTCTTGGCATGTGTGATTATGATATTATTTGATCTTGGTTTGAGCTTGTCACTCTTTAAACTCTGACTTCAAACACGGTCTTAATAACTATGAAATCATATTGGATTAAAAGTGTACATATATAAACCTACATTTATTAAGGATTGGCACAGGTAACTTTACAGATAAATATTGAATGATGGCCTGTCAATTCATACTTCATTTTCCAGCCTAAGTTCACCCACACTCGCACTCATTCATATATATATATATATATATATATATATATATATATATATATATGAATTTACATATATATTTATTCTATTCACACATATATTTCAGGTTGGTTATTGTCTTTTATAGAAACAAAGGACAGAATACGGTCCGAGATCAGCGGATACTCCTTCTGCCCCGTCACCCCCTCCAACACCAGCACCCGTTCCGGTCCCCCTTCCACCTTCTGTACCAGCGCCTGTTCCTGTGCCCAAGGTTCCAGCAAATGTCACCCGTCAGAACAGCAGCTCCAGCGACAGTGGGGGCAGCATTGTGCGGGACAGCCAGAGATACAAACAACTCCCAGTGGACCGTAAGTTTCCCCAAGGCCAAACCCAGATCCACTACGTGTACTCATAGTAAATATTGTGAGGTAAATAGTAGCCACTTACACTTCATGGGTGTTTGCCCGGTTTCTCTACCTCTGAGGTTCTCTGAGAAGCAGGTCGTTTTCTCAGCCCTCTGAGGCATGTACCTCTGCTCATACCCCCGTGATGTTGGGACTGTTGAATGCACACTTGCTTGAGCAGATATTCTGGGATGAACTCGTAAACATCCCTTCCTATCTACATACTTAAAGGCTTTAGTGAGCCTCTGTGTATTTTGGGGGGAAACCAAAGCTAATCTGTTTCCTAGGACAAGTGTGAAGATTCAATAAGATAGTACAGGCAGAGTAGAGGGCTTGGGGAGACACTCAATCTCCCTCTCCCTGAGAAGTCTGTGTTTGTTTGTCGTAACTGAGGCCTTCTGCAGGCACCTCACCAGGCGTGTTTGGCAATACCATGCTTTGTGAGACAGCTGGAAATGTGAACAGTGCTGGACTTGAAAACTCGGATTAATTTTGACCAGCGTAAGCAAGTAGTCAACAAATGTCTGCTGCTATCCTTGGCATCTCCTCCTCTTCCTCTTTGTCCTCTCCTGAGTGTTTGCTATCCTCAGACGCACACACAATCACCATCGATGCTACACAATCGCCCACCAGTCTCAACGTCGAATTTTCTTCTAACTTGAACTTCATATTTTCACAAATTAAAAGGGATTTTCCCATGAGAATGGTTTCTCTGAGAACCATTGTAAAAATAAACAAAATTAAAGATGCTTTGATAACGTAGGATTATTCTCTTGCCAGGGCAGAGCTGTGTGGATACTCTGAAAGCTAAAGGCGCCCCTGAGAGGTTTTGGGGTACCTTGTACATGAGGGCCCGTCTGCTTCATGTCTAATGTTGCCGGATCTGTAAAGCACTGCGAGTCAGTCTGCTTGACTGTAACTCATTGTAGAAGACTTGGAAAACTAAAACCAAGAAAACATTTCCTATAGTTGAAGTTTGAGAAAAGTATATAAAAGTTAAGGGGCCATGTTATGTGGGAAACATATCTAACATCCTGCCCCAGGGCCACACCCAAGGTCCTGTACCTTTCTCTCTTTATAAATTACTCTTACTATAAATGATCAATTTGTTTCTATTGTCTTCAGTACTATTTATGTTGTGGCAAAGGAGTGATTCCAGGCTTAGTCTTACTGTACAATCTCATCTTTGATATCAGGTACCTGTATTGAACTATCAGTTTCATAGCTGACATCATAGACCTGAGGCTCAGGTGTTGTAGAAATCTTTAATCTCAACCTGGGGTTTCTACCCTACCTTTGACCCTTTAGTTCCTGGATGAAAGACACACACAGACTTTATATTTATGAAAAGCCCTAAACAGCACACCAGGTAGCTGGGCAGATACCTAGCCTCTTGCTATTAGAATCTACTTTCCTATTGACAACCCTGAGTTATTACTTAGCTATTACTATGTTTCATCTGGACTGTTCTTAACTCCAATTGGCCAGCCCTCAGGGCCGTGTTTCTATGGCTCACCTAACCCATGGCAGCTTCTCCTTCCTCCTCTTGCTCCTCTTCCGACTCGAAGCCCAGGAAACCTAAACCCCACCTGTGTCTCTTCTGCCCAGCTATTGGTTGTTGGCATCTTTACTTACCAATCAGAAATAAATTAGGACCAAAGTGTATGTGTGGACTCTTCTCTTCTCTAGAGCAACCAGGTCTTAGAGGCCCGCACTTAGCATTACAATAGCTAACCAAAGACCAAACCTTATTAACACACAGGTCAAACTACATTCCTAAATTTTTCGGTGCCTTTTGTCCCCAGTGGGTTCTAGCTACATGTGCCCTTCATGATCAGTCTTAATAAATGGAAAATACTAGAGAGGAGAAGTAAATGTATTACTCTTTGATTGTTATGGAAATAGTGGCTAGATGTAATAAACACAAGCCTATTTCATGCATGAGTTTCTCTCCTGAAGTATAAATGATTAAAATCACCTTTTTATTCATGTTTGACCTCGTTAGAAAATTAAAGAGGGGTCAGTAAGATGACTCAGTTAGGAAATGGCACTTACCACTAAGCCCAACCTGAATTCAGTCCCTGAGATCTACATGGCAAAAGGAGAGAACCAACTCTCTTGTGTTGTCCTCTGAAAACACATGCGCGCACACACACACACATAAACAAACAAACAAACAAACAAATAAATGTAAAATAGAACAGAAAATGAAAATCTGGAAAAACAACAAATTCTGTATCAGAAATGACTGTGTATGAGTGTGCAAATATGTGTAACCCTGAGCTTTTAAAGGGATGCTTCATTTTCAAAGACAGCAGAGAAATAGTTTTCAAATGGAAAAGTTCTGAATATATTTCGTTTCTCTGGGGAACATTTCCCCTGAGAAATGAATCTCCTTTTCTCCTTTCTTCCCACAAGTTTACCATGACTGTGTCTAACACGTCAGCACAGTGATCTCTGACACTGTGGCAGGCTGTTTCAGGCCTGGAGTCAGAGTTCAGAGGCATCCAGCCCCCTCTTGGAGCCACACTTAGCCTGGAACAGCCTGTTCTTTGTCCCACTTGAAGAAACTCAAGAACTTACTGGGGAAGAGGCATAGTTTGGATTCTTGTATGCAAACTCTCTTGATAATGGAGACTCATCATTTTTAGGTCAGCTTTTCATATGTGAATGGTCCCAGGGTCTGTAAAATAGACCAAATTAACACATGGACTTGCTTCCTTGACATAAGATATCCTCCTATCATTGCTCACGTAAAATTTCTTTTTAAAATATCTCAAGAGTGCATTTTTGGCATTAAATAATTTTATTTCCTTGTATAAAGGATAGCACATTTTTGGAGCATTTTTTTTTCCCATCTCATGGTCATTTAGCAGATGGCAAAATTAGGCATGTGTGTCCACGTTTCTTTCCAGATAAGCTCCTTGCTACTACAGTCTCTGTTCATTCCCCAAACTTCTGATAAAAATAAGAGGAAAAGGCTAAAGAGGGGGAACTCGTGCAAATCTCATGGCCACGGGCAAGGCCAAGATGTCAAATGTCTGTCTGAAAATTCAGGAAAGGGTGGGAGATGGGCGGAGAGTTTGTCATGCACACCTGAGGGTCTGAGTTCAGATCTCCAGCACCCGTGTAACTAGCCTGGCATGCCTATGAACTTCATTCAGGCAGAGACATGCAGAGCCTCAGCTCTCTGGCCATCCAGCCATAGCAGCAAGCTCCAGGATCAGTGAGAGACTCTGTCTGAAAAGAGAACTCGGAGAGTGTTTGGAGGAGACATCTGACCTTTGACCTACATAGGAGTCTACATAAGTATACACTCTCAAAATCACACACACACACACACACACCACACACACACACACACACGAACGCACGCACGCACACTAGTGAAGAAACAAACCCACAATGGAACATGCCCTTTGTTCATCACCTAAGCTGTTCATCACCTAAGCTGTTCATCACAGATCCAGAAAGCATCACCTTTTGCCACCTTTGAAGATGCCGATGCCGATGACCCGGGCCTGTCAGTTTGCCTTGCATTTCTTCTTCAGTCCTTTGAAATCTAAGCCCTTTGACTGGACTGCCATCCTTTGTAATCAGAACTGTTACTGTAGGGAGAGGTGTGTTTATTCTTAGGAGAGAACATTGAAAATGGAAACCAAAGCCTTCTAGAAAGAGGTGTCTTTGTAATGTCCGGAGAAAGCCTAACTATGGCCTTGCGGTCCTCTGAAGTGGGGAGGAAGGGGCAGTGTGTTTCAGTGTGGTGGCATTTTCTCTTCGTCATTTTAAGGCCGACCTGTCTCCTGCACGGCCGAGCATCCAGCGATTAAAAGCAGCTCCGGGAACCCAGGCACTGTTTGCTTTTATCCATCCACAGTACACTGGCTCTTCTTTCTTCATCCATCTTTCTTTCTTTTTCTCTGTTAAGTTTAATTTTGTTTTCATTCTTCAAACCATTTCCTTGATGGGGAAGGGGCGCTCTCTCTCTAGGAGGTTTTGCCATCAGTGCTGCTAAGGAAGACAAAGTCACTGTCTTTTTTTTTTTTTTTTTTTTTTAATATTTTTTCAGGTTTTTAATTGTTTTTTTTTTTTTGGATATTTTTTTTATTTACATTTCAGATGCCATCCCATTTCCCCTCCCTAGAAAATCCCTATAATGGAGAAAATATAGAGCTATAGAAATAACAAAGTAGTCTCACACAGGGAGGGGCGTTCTTATCCCTCCTCTATAACTGAGCTGGAGATGGATGCATTCAGGCATTTGTAGCATCAAAGTTGCTCCAAGTCACTCTCTCTGAAGTGTGTGTCAAGATCAAAGCCAATGGGTATCAATCATATCTTCAGTCCAGTGATAAGCGCCTGTTCTTTGTCCTCTAACGGGTGGTCTGGAACACAGCTCAATGTTCCCTGAAGCCCCATTGCTGTGCTCCTCTTCCCAGCAGGAGGAGACTGATATAGGGCTTTGCCATTGAGTACATGACTTGCTCTCAGGTCCTTGGATTTCAACTCATAAAATGCTGGGGTCTTTATGACATAGGAAACAGTATTTTCAAGAAGTATAAGCCTATATCAAGCCTCCAAAGAATCATATTCTGAAGATAGTCAGGTAGGAAATGAGTGGTGTTTTCCCTATCAGCCATCACATGTGTATTATGTAACATGGGAGGTTATATTAGTAATTAAGATTAAATAAACATATATTCTGACATTGTAGAAAGGCACAAGTATGTTTGTCTAGTCTTCTGTCACATTGGGCTTCAGAGCAGTGTCTGTTTCCCAGGTATAGCTACAGTGCTCTTAACATCCAAGTCAGAGGAACATAGCATTGACATTCTGGAATGTTTTAAAGCCTTCAGGGTATCCTGCAATTCAGGAAAATGCAGGCAACCTGTTCTAGAAGTCTTTCATTCTAGTCCTCATTGCACCCCAAGGGGCAGAGTACAGCTCCAGAATCAACTGGCTTATATTGGTGGTGTGCTAGAGAATGTCCTTCAGGATGAGCATGTAATCGCCATTTCCATAGAAAATGACCCTGGACTGGAGGTGGGCACAGTGTTGCAAACCCATAAACCCAGACTTCAAGAGCAAAGAGAAGGGGGCCAGTCTGTAATCCAACTCCCCAACAATGGTCAGCAACAGTTGTGAATGGAAGTCCAAGGATGTAGCAGTTGCCCAGTTCCACAAGGCAAGCAGGTGAAGAAGAGTGCAAAGTCACTGTCTTAATGCCGTAATCACTGCTGCATTACAGATGAGTGGCCCTGAGGAAACCCAGGGAGTTTCACAAATCAAACACAAGAGGACCTGAAGGCAGGCTGGTTGCACAAGTGGGGCATGGTGGGGATTGGGATAAGAGACGAGGAGGGATGAATATGAGCCAAACATATTGATATATATATGTATATGTATATTATATATGTATATATAATATACATGTATATAGAGAGTGAGAGAGAAAATTATTGAAGAATGAACTAATTAAAGTTAACATCTCTTTCATACTTGAAGCTTTGGTACAAATTAGACTCTGATAACACTAATTATTTCACAGTTCACTTACTTTCCAGAGATACCAAACACTTTCCCTGAATGGCATAAAAAGCTCCCTCAGCTATCGGGTCACCGCCACTTGACAAGATAATTAGTTAATTGGATTATGATACCAGTTCTGATTTCTTGAAAACAGCAACAGATAGCAGTGTACCTAAATACACACATGTACTTTTGATGCCTAGAGGTATTATCTCCCTTTATTTTGATCCCCTTGCCATTTTTCCCATAACACCATGGGAAAATTCATTCATTATTTCATTCATAAGCACATGGCTAGGAGTGGAGGATGCTGGGAAAGTTCATCGAAGGTCATCGTTGATCTGAGTATTGAACAGACCTGGTCTGAAAGTCAAACCGGCTGGCTGAGCTCATTTCTATGGCTAATTGACAGAGACACTTAGAGCATTTCTCTTCGTTCTTCATTTCCTGGCCCAGATAACATGATGATTGGAACCTGGTGGTTATCAGGGTCTCAGAGAAATGATGAGGTGAAAGGCAAGGTGAATGACTGTGTGTCTGGATGGGACTGGTAACATGGTCAGGAGTTAGAGGCTAACGTAGCTATCTGGATTGGAAATGCTCTGGGGAAGGAAATTACCATTTTAAACAGGACTAGAGAAGCTGACATAGCTGCAAAGGGAGTCATGTAGGTATATTGGTGAGGTGAGGGAGATTCCAGGCAAAAGAGGCCATAATGGCTAATAGCTTCAGAGGCACCAAGGAAGCAATACCATGTCGCTAGGGTAGGGAGCTGGAGGAGAGACAGACACTTTTCCTCAGAGAGGTAGAGACCAGGCTAGCAGCACCATCACTGCAGTGGTTTGGAGCCCAGGAGCTGCAGGATCCAACAGGACTGTTGCAGTCGGTCTGTTAGCAGAGAATGATGGGAGATGGGGGCGGTGATGGAGAGAGGAAGCAGAGACCTGTGGTATGTTGCTGACTCTGACCAAGCTGGAAGCAAGTGAGAGAATGAAGTGGCAGGATTGGTGATACATTTTGAAGTGGGGAACTCGAGGGATTTGCTAGTCTGTCTGATATAGATTGAAGGGCGACACCACCTGGGTGGTTCTGAGGTAAATGGAAAGGTAAAATTGCCATTAAAGAGCTCAATGTAAAAAGAAAGCCAGTACGTTTAATGAACTCACAGCATTGAGGGGATGTTGAGAATTTGGGTTTGGACATATTACCTTTGAGGTACATTTTGGAGGAGATTATTATTTACTTATTTTTGAGTCAGCGCAGACCACACTGCCATGGAATTCACTGTGCAATTTCGGAGGCTTCTTTTTACCTCCTTAATTTTATTCCTAAGTTAGGAAGTGAGATCATCAGAGTGAGGATCAAAAATAAGTTGGAGGTCTGTGGAACAAGCCTTGGATATGAAAGAGTCGTCTAAGGAGAGAGGATCGTATATGGTTTTAACCTAGGCACTCTGACCTTCAAGGCCAGACTGTTATGGGACACTGGCATGGGGACTATGGAGTGTTTCTTGTGTCCCAGCTGTCTCCCTACTGCATGAGAACAACGAGACCACCCCCAGCTGTGACCACCAGAAGGACTTCTAGAGGAGATGAGATCTCATTGGTTTAATGCAGTATAGGAGATAATCAGGACCACAGGCAGCCTCGTGAGGACCCTGACCGGAAATCAAGCGAGATTCGCTCAGCTGCTGTCTCATGTAAAGCTGAGCAGGTGCAGGCCCAGCCTATGGAGACGACTGAGCCAAGAGAGAGGCCAGGAAGCTGCCTTAATAATTTATCACGCAGTTTACACCAGGTTGAAGTACAAGTGAGAGGAGATGGCATACTTCACAGGACTCCGAGGCTGATTAGGGATGGGGTTCTGGAGGGGTACATCACATTAGAGATGTCTGACCATGACTGCCCCTCTCGGTGTCCAGGAAGGAAGTCTCAGATGGAAGAGGTGCAGGATGAACTCTTCCAGAGGCTGACCATCGGGCGCAGTGCCGCGCAGAGGAAGTTCCACGTGCCACGGCAGACCGTTCCAGTGATCAATATCACTTATGACTCCTCCCCGGAAGAAGTGAAGACTTGGCTACAGTCGAAGGGATTCAACCCTGTGTGAGTGTCCAGTGTGGACTGCAGGCCTTCTCAGTTGGGTCACTTATGTGCCACCCATGGCTCTGAAAAGTTGTCAGAGCCCAGGTGACATGCTTTGTCCCATATTGAGGAAAGGGTGGCTAACTCTTCCAAGGCGAAAAGAGGAAGGTAGAAGTGGGAGAAAGAAGAGAGTGATTAATGCTAGTCTAACTTCTAGCTGGTAGTGTGTGTCCCTCAGCAGTCTCTTGAACAGTTGTTACCAGCTGTGTGGACTGCTGGTGTTTTATTCTTTATCATCAGTTATATGGGGAAGAAGACAATGGTCTTAGCTAGACCATACCTTGTAGGACATGTAACATAAGTCTTCTTGCTGCGGGATAGCACTTCTCAAGGCTGGAAATCAGAGGGATCTTTACTGCTTTAGTATCTCTGATCTAAAAGTCTGTAGATGTTTTGTATATACTTGGAACCATGAATAATTCATGTTTGCGTAATCTTAATATAGAAACTCAATCATCTGGCATAACTGACAACGAAGTGCAGTTGTTAGTCAGTTGCCATGTTACTAGAAAGCTGCCTGTTGCTATGTTAGAGATAAGAAATATAAACCTGAGGGAGTTGATAATTAGAATACCAGCTGCATCCTTTTACATGCTCTCTGGTCATTCTGTGTGAAAGGGGCCTCTGGGCCATGGCCATGGACATCCCTTAGCATTCCTTTGTCTCTGCACCATAGTACTATTTAAGGATATGGAACACACAGTGCTGGGCAATCCCAGCACTTGGGAGTAGGGGATGAAGGACCTGCAGTTCAAAGTCAACCTGAGCTACATAGAGAGTTCTAAACCAGCCTGGGCTACATGAGACCCTGTCTCAGAAATAAAATAAAATGAGCATTCAAAAAACAGGTAGATGATAGATAGATAGATAGATAGATAGATAGATAGAGATAGATGATAGATAGATAGATAGATAGATAGATAGATAGATAAAGATAGATGATAGATAAGTAGATATAGATAGATGATAGATAAGTAGATATAGATAAGATAGATAGATAGATCGATAGATCGATAGATCGATAGAGATAGACAGACAGACAGACAGACAGAGCTAAAAATATAGTCCTTAAAGCTAGGCAGACCAAGTGAAAACTTGAAGAAGAGAGACAGAGGCAGCTTTTCTCTTGCAGATTTACGACACTGTGGTAAAGTCCTTGTGCTCTGATTGCAGGACGGTCAATAGCCTCGGAGTGCTGACCGGAGCACAGCTCTTTTCTCTCAACAAAGATGAACTGAGGTCTGTCTGTCCCGAAGGCGCCAGAGTCTTTAGCCAAATCGCTGTACAGAAAGCTGCTCTGGAGGTAAGGCATGTGGAGCAGACCTGCTCTGAGAGAGAGAGAGACCTGCCCTGCACCCAGTGACCATGTTTTTATTGGTCAATTTCTCTTCACTGAAGAGATGAACTTAAAACTTGGCTCAGTTTTTCCTACTCTGCCATCAGTAACAATTTTCAAAAAGACTAGTTGCCTTTCAAGGGCAGCTAGAGCTTTATTTATGAGCATTTAACAAAAGCACAATGTTCTTATTTTATTACGTGAGCTGCTATAAGAACTTCAACTTTGCTAATTCATACCTGAGTGAGTAATAGTCCAAGAGGCCAGGGATATATTTCTTATTTTTATTTATTTTGGAAATGTCAGTACAATAAATAAATAAAATCCTAGGTGTGGGGTACCTGGAGAGATGACCCACCTGTTAAAACATGCCCTGCGTTTCTACAAAAGATCATACGTAGCCGTCTGTAACTCCAGCTTCAGGAGGTGGGCACTGTATCAGGATATATAGTGCCCTCCATGGGCAACTGTGTTTATATGTTCATCTACCCACATACATGTAAAACTACATAAAACCCAAGCAGTGGCTGGGTATGACTGTGGCGAATCTGTAAGCCAGCCCTTAGGAGGTGGAGGCAAAAAGTTTAGTTCGAGACCAACCTCAGCTACCCAGTAAGTTCAAGGACTGTCTGGCCTGCTGAGATCCTTTCTCCAACAAACCGAAGCCCTGGATGCATTTCCCAAGGCGAGTTATCCACACACAGACTCCTCAGGAGTATTGGGGAAGGAAGAACGGGGAGCTGTAGGCTACGGAGACAGCTTAGCAGCTAAGTGTATACACTAATGGCGGCCAGAGCCTCCGGTCCCTGCACCTATTTAACCATGTAAGCATCCCACAAATGCTTCTCACTACAGCTCTGGGGGATCTGACATCTCTTCTGGGCTCTGAATATGCACAGGCAGACCTGTGAATGAACACATATATAATACACACACACACACACACACACACACACTCACACACACACACACACACACACACACACACGCTCATATTCTCTGACACTGATACAATCTCAAACATACACACATACATAAGTAAAATAATCTTAAAGAAAAAAATACACAACTGCAAGAAGAATTGTGTAGTCATTGCTGTCTGCAGAGCAGCTGGAGGGTGAATGAGCCTCCGTTTGGCTGGAGGTGTTCAAGCTGTTCTGTTCAACGTTGGCTCTGTAAGAGTTAATAGTTTTGTGAAAATTATAGTTGGCCTCAAAGAAAAGGATATAGGATTCCACGTGAAGCTGACGGCTAATTACCCCTAGTAGGTATAGTATGTAAATTGAACAGTTAAATAACTCAGAATAAAATAGCATTGTGTGTATAATCCTGTGACCGTTCTCCTTCAAGAGAAATTCCATTACCCTGAGAACTCTTCCCTGCAAGGTGGATCTGGAAGGTTCTATGTTCCGGTCTGATGGTTGCTTTTCATATGTAGAGTGCGAATTATGTCTTCCCTAAAGTAGTTTTTTTACCATTATACTTTCTAATCTTGTTAAGAATATATAAATTACTTCTCAAGGGTATGTTAGAAAATTCTATATCCCTAAGTTTCTTCCTTCCGGGACATCCTGGTCTTATCTTTGCCCATCCTTCCTGCTTCCTGCTTCTGATTCCTCTGGGAGTTGACTGAGGCGAAAACTTGATGTCAGGTTTCCTTGTGCTTCTTGGCCTTGGGTCCAGTTCCTTGCTTAGTTCTCGCCACCCCAGATTGATCCTAGAACCTGTAGTGGGCAGAGAGACTAGGAGTGGGTACCCGGGGATTGTCAGAAGAGCTGGGAAGTGGGAGAGCTAGCATGATGTCAGAGATGTCTGAAGGGAAGCGACGTGTTCTAAAGACACCCTTTAAAAGTCTCTAAGTGGAGAGGAGTGCCTTGACTGACTGACAGCTCATGGAAGGTGTGAAAAGACGGCTCGGGTGATAGAGGACTTGTTTCATAATCATGAAGACCCGAGTTCAGATCCTGAGAGTGAACCTGAAAAGTAGACATGGCTACATAAGCCATGGGGGTGGGGGTTGGGGGACAGAGACAGGAGGATTCCTGGGTTGGCCAGGCTAACAGACTAATGAGCCTCAGATTTAGTCTGAGCTTCTGTCTCAAAAACTATGATGGGGCCAAGTATTGTGGTATACCCCTTTAGTCCTAGTGAAAAGGCAGAGGGGTCTCTGTGAGTTTCAGGTCTGCCCGGACCACGTGGAGAGTCCCAGGCAAGCCAGGGTCACAGAGTAAAACCCTGTTTTAAACAAAAAAAGAAAGATGATGATGATGATGATGATGATGATGATGATGATGATTTGGTGAAAGGTGATGGAGAAGATAGTCACATTGACCTCTGACTCCCACATGCATGTGAGCACTTACACACACATGTCTACCTGAACACACATGTGCACACTTATGTAAACACATATATATATGCAAAGGGTTCTTTGATAACCGACTCCGTGTAGATTTACCTACCCTCTTTGTATTGGCAAGACTAGAACAGTCTGCACGCACTACTGATCTATCCTTATGTTAAATCGAAAGGCTCAGTCAGTGACAATGAGGAACTTGTGTTAAGAGTCATTTACTTGATGGGCTGCTACAATGTAGAAACTTCATGGACAGCTCCCACGTTCTTGAAGAAATGGTCAGGGGGATGGGGGAGGGGCACTCTGGACTACACCCGAGCCCCTCGATGACTGTACAGCTAGTACACACACGCCGGTAACTATGTTGTCTGCTCCATGTCTATTTTTCAGGACAATAATGGGAGCTCTGAGCTACAAGAAATCATGCGGAGACGGCAGGAGAAGATCAGCGCTGCTGCTAGCGACTCGGGAGTGGAGTCTTTCGATGAAGGGAGCAGCCACTGATTCCTCGAGCTCTGTTATTCTTGGCATGGTTGTTGGACAGTGTTGGACATGCTTTGTTTGAAGAAGCCTTGAAGGGAATGTCAAATCTATTGTCTTGGAATATGTAATGTATCGCCATAAAAGGAAGCAGTATATACCTGAGTAAGCAGAGGACTTGCTGCTTCTGTGCCCATTGTTTTGATTAAAACTGAGAAGTGGGCAGGTGAGATGGCTCAACAAGTAAAGGTGCTTGCTGCCAAGCCCAATGACCTGAGTTCGAGACCCTAGGCCTACATGGTAGAAGGAGAGAGCTGGCTTCTGCAAGTTGTCCTCTGACCACCATGCATAAATAAATAAGTAACAAATGTAATTTAGAAACTTTTAAAGAAAATTTAATTTAAAAAAAAAAAAACAGAAGTTTTAGACTGTTCTCAGCTTGGGAAATATTTTTTTCCACTTATCTAAGGTGTAGTCCCCTTTGCTACATTAATTATCACAGCCTCGTTCGATGATCTGAGTGGGGATATTTTACAATGGCAAATTTATTCATTGCAAAAGAAAAAACACAGCCATCAATGAAAATGGTCTCAGCTTTCAGTGACTGGGATGCCTGTCGTCCAGAGAGGAGGCTCAGTTAGACTACCCTCTGCTTACTTGAGGTCTGTCCTCTGACATACCCAATGAGAGTGTATTTAGCTTTATTTAAAGTTCTTAATGCCAACAGTTTTAAAAAATCACATTTGAATGAACTGTACAATATAGCCAGACCTTGAACGTGCAAATAGGAGACTATAATATATTCCCAAGAAACTGTGTTCCTCTCAGCTCTGTTGATTGCAAAATTTTGCATAGATTATGCTTTGATTTAGTTTCTATTCTGCTTCTTATGTAAGCTGTAATTAAACATGAGAAAGCACAAGTCAAGAGTAAGACATATGCACTCACAATCAAAGTAGCCCACGTTGGTGTTTATTACAGTATTTTGCTTAATGAAGGCCTCAGTTATAAATATTGATATAAATAAGTAGTCAAAGGATATTGGGCTATTTTATGTGTTTTATCTGTGTAACTGGGACACTTAATTTACATGTACTTTAACTCCATGAAAGAGTCTAGATAGGAGATGCATAGCTAACCTTCAACAAATGTTATTTTGGAAACACAGGTTTTGTCATTAAACATAATGTTATTTCACATATATAAAGAAGATGTTATGTAAGAATGTTGTATATTTTAACATAAATCCATTTAGAGAGATTATCTAGATTCATTAATTTTTCATAGTGCCTTTTTCACACGAGTCAGCTGGAGAGAGCCTGCAATAAACAGTATTTGCTGTATATTAATAAATAGCTTCTATCTCATCAACACAAGGATGTTTGCTTTGTAGACTGAGCCTTTGGGTTGGACAGAATGAGAGAAGTTCCCTTAGAAAGGAGGCTCCATAGTGTGTCTGTGCCGAGTGGCCTAGGACACTGCCCTGGGTTCCCCTGCGTTCTCGCTCCGTTGGTTTCTCATCCCTGCCCCCTACCATCAATTGAGAGTAACAAGAGTGACAACGCACTCAGGCTGCATTTGTTATTAAAAACTGCTCCAACTGAATACATGTCTGGACATCTGTAGTACCTGCAAGCAACTTCTCCAGGCCAAGTTTCCAGATGATGAAGGGCATGGCAGCCTTTGCTTTCTACTTCTGTCTCCCCGTCATCCTTAGCAGATATGAGATGAGAAAGAATTAGTTTGGATATCTTATATTCTATAAGCCCTTCATTGAAAAAAGAGGATGGCTCTGAAAGGCAAAATAAGAATCAAATATTAAGATCACCTGTTGAAAAGTAGCATATCCAACAGAGAAAGAATTGGTGTAATTTGTATCTATATGTTATGATACAAAGGGGTCATGATTTATATCCGTGTATTATACAGAGGAAACGTATCAGAGATGCAGTAATCTCAGGACTCAGTGAACTTGGGAATACAGGATGCTGAGGGGTGGTAAAATTTAGAAGGCTGAGGCAGAGTCCTGTCAGAGTGCTGTCCTGATGTCTGTCTGGGGCAGTCCTGTCAGAGCTGCTGTCTAGATGTCTGAGGTAGAGTCTTGTCAGAGCTGCTGTAAATATGGCTGCTGTAAATATGGAAGGTAAAGATATCAAAGAATCCATGGGGCTGGAGAGTACACCCGCTTCCAGGAGGTCAGGAAAGGATACTGGAGACTTGTGCCTCCTCCTCCTCCTCCTCCTCCTCCTCCTCCTCCTCCTCCTCCTCCTCCTCCTGCTGCTGCTGACGATGGCATCATGAACTTGCTGAGTGGAGATGCAATGTCCTGATGATGGTGACCAGAACAGGAGGTAAAACAAGATAACGTCATTGTCACCTCCTCATCTGTGAACCTTCTGTGTCCTTGGAGAGAACTTGTCTGACCACCTCATGGTAAAGCCCCAGACACCAAAGTGGAGAACAAAGGGGTAGACTGAAGAGCTATCCAGTTCCAGCTCCTGGCTACTTAGACTCTTGGCTTTCCTTTCTGAATGCATTTGAAATTATATACAAATGAAACCTCCTGTGTTTTCTTTACACGGTATATAATCATCCTTCTCCTGTTATCTGAAAATAGGTAGGACAATGAATGTTTCTTATGATTTTTTTAATTAAAATGGAAAAAGGAAAGCCCCAAAACTCCATAGACAGGATAATAGGCAGACCCCATACCTAAGGAGACGACTGAAGGGTAGAGTTGTATTCATCTGTACTTGGAGGAAGGGAGTGAGAATGCATGGTGTTTGGATTGGAATTTGTGAAGAACAGCATTGTAAGGCATAGGGACACCTGTCTTGGAGAGAGTACCATGAAGAGTGGTGTCTGGCCCATTGATGCTAGAGGCAGGGAGGAGTGAGGATATTGGTTCTGAACATGTAGAGATAGGAGCTGGAGTCACCTACCACTGCTGGAATCAACTATCAGGGCTGCACTGACAATCTGTCCGCTGGTTTTCAGCCAGCTGATTTTGGTATATGTCATGTGGTGGTCTTGTTATTCACTGATGTGCTTGGAACTGTGTGGACATAGTCATTATATTTGGGGAAATGTGAACAATGATTGCCCCTTTCCCCGTCCCTAAGGTCTCCCTCATTGGATCTTTGCAGCATCAAATGTGTTGGGCCATTTGAAGTTTTCCCATGCTCCTCGACAGTCTGTTAAATTGTAATTCTGTGTTTCATGTGTGTTTTATGTCAGGCAGTTTCTGTCACAATCTCTCAGTCTGTACCCCTTCCCTGATGTGGCTTCTAATCCTGCTTTTAATTCATTTCCACTGTCATTTCTCATGTGTGAGTTATATAGTCTTTATCTCTAAACATCCAAGTTAAAGTTTTCTCTTCTGTGTCTCTACTGAACTTGCTCAATATGTCTTCAACTTTTCCAACCTTAGGAAATACAGTGAAGACATATGTTGGGCTGGAGAGATGGTTCAGTGGTTAAGAGCACTGACTGCTCTTTCTGAGGTCCTGAGTTCAATTCCCAGCAACCACATGATGGCTCACAGCCATCTGTAATGGGATCTGATGCAGTCTTCTGGTGTGTGTCTGAAGACAGCAACAGTGTACTTCTATAAATAAATAAATAAATAAATAAATAAATAAATAAATAAATAAATAAATAAAAATTTAAAAGACATATGTCTTTAAAGAAGGTTTGTGGCAAAAGAGAAAGCAACAGTACTTTGCACCTGACCCAGAGAACAATCACACCGCTAGCATCTGTTCATAACTCTACAGAGCACTGGAGGCTTGCAGTGTCATGTGCTGGCATTGATGGAAAACATAAAATCAGGAATACCAACAAAATCCAGAGGTCAATAAAATGGACAGACTCCTGAGGATCTTCTAAGACAAATGTATGAAGAAAGAAATCCGTGTAGATTTCTGAAATCAAATAGTAAATAAAGAGTTTAGATCGATAGTTAAAAGTGTTCCCCCAAGAAATGCCTTAAAAATGATAGCTCCCCTGGTCTATTTTATTGACTATTTGACAAACAGATACAAATCCTAAATCTCTTCAAAAACCTGAAGAGGGAAGATTGTTTGGTTCACTCTATGAGGCCACCTCCATCCTCACCAGAGCTAGCCAGAAACACCACAAGGAAAAATGTCAATGTGCCTTACAAATGTTAGAAAACTCTGTTTAAAAAATTCCTTCATGAGTATGTATCCCTTTATATTTTCATCTAGAGACAAGTTCTCAGCCAAGCTGCCCAGGCTGGCCATGAACTCCCTGCTGTTCGAATAGATCTTGACTCTGAGCTGCTAGCCTCAGTCTCCAGCTCTGCTGTGCTCTCTATCGGTGGTATCAAGGGAAGGCTTGTCTTCCACAGACCCCAGAACTTGGTTGTAATGTGTCTCTCCTCTGCCCACCGTTCTTTTCCCTCCGTCTTGATCGCCATGCTCACTCTTTTCTTCATTCTTAGTCTAGTTGCACATCACTGCCTCCTGAGAGTCGAGGGCGTGAGACAAGCCAGACCTCCAGGCTCTGTGTCATGGGATGCCTTCACCATGGGGAGAGGGGAAGGCTTAGCCAAAGGAAGACCACCTTCTGATACTGAGATGCCGACGTTTATCTCCGCACATTTGTGAATGATTTACAACATGACAGAGCTACTAAAATCCTGATAAGTAAACAATTACCAAGAACCACACAATTAGAATTACTAGGAACTACACACTGCCTAATTGGAAGATGCTGTGGCCACCTATTGCACGGAGAGAATTTGGATCTTGAGCCTGGATTTCTGAATATATTGAGATGCTTTAGAAGTCCAATGTGCTACCTGTCCATCCGACAGCAGAGTTGGCAACTTGGATTGAGACTTTTTAAGAGCCAAGATGCATCCTGAAGAGACTAAGGCATAGAGCCTTTAGATTGCTGCTGGGAGAAGATGAACCAGTGGTCCAGGACTCCCACCAGGCCCAGAGGACCCTGCTCTAGGCTGATGTTAAGGGTCCCCTGCTTCATATGCAGTTCTAGGCACTAGGACCAATTGGGCTATTTTCTGTACTGGTTGCATAGCAAAACCTTGACACCATATTTTCTCTTATACATGGGTGTATAAGTTATGATAGATAGATGATAGATAGATAGATAGATAGATAGATAGATAGATAGATAGATAGATAGATAGATGTGTGTGTGTGCATGCATGCTATTACCACTATTTGTCTAATACTATTATCTCAAAAATGAACTAGAGGGTCTATAATCAATAAATGAAAAAATCCAAAACTCATCTTATTTTCTATCCTCCCCTCCTCTCCTTTCCCCTCTCCATTTCTTTCCCCACTCCCCTTCCCCTTCTGTGTGTTTGTGTCTCTCTCTCTGTCTCTGTCTCTCTGTCTGTCACACACACACACACACACACTGAAAACTTGAGAGTCTTTGAGTTCTTCGCCTTCCCCTGTTCCTCACTCTGAGCTGGTATCACAAACTAAGCACTTCTGTCCTGCCATTTATTCTTACTTAACAATGTGTGAACTGAATTTTGCTGAGTATTTAACACATGTGCCTACTTTATAAATGAGCAAATTAAAACTCCAGTAAGTTAAGTAGCTTATTGTAAAAAGTAGCCAATAAGAAGAACAACTAAATTTAGACTTAGTCCCTTAGTTGCCTATTTAACTGCAGCTATTTTGTCTGAAGTCAAAGGTCAGTATATAAAAAGGTGTTAGCAGAAAATGTCCTTTTTCTTGGGAAAGAATTTTGGAATGTAGCCTTGGGACATGTTATGAGCCCTGGCTGACCTTGAACTCATGACAGTCCTCCTGACCCAGCTTTCCAAGTACTGGAGTTGGAAGCATATGCCGCCATACTGCCTGAAAATGTGCTATCAAATGAAATTTCATGTCTTACTCTGAAATCAGTCTCTGTTGGATGCTATAGGGGAAGGCTTGGAGCCTCATTCCGAAATCTGTGGTAACTTAGTTTCTCTCCTCACCAAGTCCTCAGAGTTGAATTTACAAGTAGATTTTGTTCATTATTTCATGAAATAGTAACTATTTTTTTTGTCACTGATACAACAAAATACCAGACAACAGCAACTCGATTGGAAGACCTGGAGCCTTAGGTTCACACATTTGAACACTTGCTCACCAGCTGGTGGCACATTTGGGGCAGGGGTTATGGGCATAGCCTTACTGTCGGAAGTGCATGGGGGGGATGGGGCAGCACTAGACTTTGAGAGTTTAGAGCCTCTCCCTACTTCCTATCCCCTCTCTCTTGTTTGTGGTTGAAGATGTAGTTTCTAGGTTCCTCTTCCAGCCACCTGCTGCCTTGCTTCCTCTGCCGTTATGAACTTCCTAAAATAAACTATCTTCTTTAGTTGCCTTGCTCATGGTATTTTATTAAAGCAATCCTTCCTGGTGGGGAAGGCATGGCGGCAGGAGCTGCAGACAGCTGGTAACATTGTGTCCCCATGTGAGAAAACAGGTGAAGGGGATGTTCACCTCCTTTTCCCCCTCACCCACTCCCTTTTTTTCCCCCTTTGTATTAGTCCAGGATTCTGGCTCATGAGAAGACGCCATCTACTTTCATAGTGGCTCTTCTCTCCAACACCCTCAAAGACACACCCAGAGATGTGTCTCCTAGGTGACTCTAAGTCTGATCAGGTTGACAATGATGGTTAAGGATGACATTAGGCATGAGTGAGACCAGGAAAGCCAGTGGTGAGTCTTAGCCATTCGGTTATCTCTTCAGAGAATATCAACTGGCTAATAACCCTCCTTTTTTAAAAGTATACATGATATATAACACGCCAGTAACCAGGACCAACCTTAGCTAATCCGTTCAGTCTTCCCTATCCGTTTGCTGTGAGAGACTGTGAGGCTGTTTATCCAGTAAACCCAGTTTGCCAGTCCTGCTCAGCTCCTAGGAGGCAGGCGGTGAAAGGTTATTAAGCTTGCATGAACGGAGTGAGCAGAGCTATCCGACCTCGGGCTCAGGCAATTGCTATGCCTGTTCCCTGGCTCGTGAAGCTCTCAGCCTGTGCAAAGTGAGACGATGAAGCTTATGCATAATCCAGTACCCTGCAGTCAATACACGAGAACAGAGCATGCACATCCGGCAAACAGCGTGAAGACATCTCCTGCCTCATCTTCAAAAACAGTCTACCGTAGGGCCGGATTCAGATATTTAGATAACTCATTAATCTTGCAGCCTTAAAAAATAAAGCATGGGGAAGTGATTATTGTTGTTTTATGCCTGGATGGTGGAACAATGGATTTACAGAACACAAATGAAGACAGCTCTTTCAAATGCCTTGTTGTGTCCAACTTCTTGGTGCATTTGTTCAACTGAGCTCGAATTTAGGCAGTATTGCCCAGACAAGGACTTTGTCTTCTGGGATTGTCCACACCAAGTCTAGCAGAGGTTAGCCGGGTGGGGGTGGGGGAGCAGAGGAAATGCTCACAGTAAATGTGACTGTGAGGAATACAGCAAGTAGTCGGGAGTTGTGGCAGGGGGCACCTTCACCCTGCGGATGTCATGCTGGAAGTCTCAGTGTGTCCAAGGACAGAGCCACAGACATGGAGAATCATGTAGAACATGCTGAGTCCTGTCACACTCTTGCCTGATGCTCTCCACAATCAATTCTGTGTTCTCCTACAGCCCCTGAAAGGAGATGGACTACTTTTGTATGTGAGAGAACACTCCAGCTCTGAGATAGCAGGTGATTCTGCAGACCAAGCTGTTCAGTTATTCAGCTCTGCATCCCCAAACTGCCAGGCACTGGGCCAAGGGCTTTCTATTTAATCCTCTACACAAGGCTGTGGAGGAAGCCTTTAGTATTCCTGTTACCAAACAAGGAAACTGGTTCATAGAAGGATTAAGTGACATTCACAAATGGGGCCTGCTTACCCCAAGTCTCTACTCTTAACTTGACCCGGGCATGTTTACACAGTAGAGTTACACAAATTGGCTTCCTCGTCTTAGAACCAGGGAGTTTTGTTGGCTAGCTAGTTTTGATTCACTTATTTATTGTTTTGAGACAAGGCTTCATGGAACTCAGACTGGCCTTGAACTTGCTGTATGCTTCTGACTCTCTTGTTTCTACTTTCTGGATGCTAGGATTACAGGCATATGTCAGCATCTCCAGATTAGATGGTTCTGGGGATCAAAACCAGAGCTGCATACATACATAAGGGAATAAGTACTTTAGCAACTCGGATAAATCCTCAGACAGCAGTGAGCTTTTTAAAAAGAATGTTGGTGTTGGCATGGCGAATCCACACAAGTTGTTTACACAGCTACAATGTAAATCAGGCCCCAGCATTTGCTTTGTGGAAAACCCCTCCCACATGGGTCACTTGGACTGGACACACTGATTGCATGTTGGACAATGTGCACTAGCAGAGAGTTCAAAGCCAAACCTGGGTAAACACATGTCTATAATTCATATTCCAAAGCCAATGACCATGAGGGACATTGTCCTGGAGAAACAGAGTCCATTTAGTCCAGTCATTGGATGTTGTTTGTTTGTTTGTTTTTAAATCAATCTATTAAAGAAGTTCTGAATGGCTCTTGGAGACTATGGGAGGTTAGCCTAAATTGAAATCATGTGACTATCCTAAATTAATCCAGGAATGTCTTTAGATGCATATAATTCTTTAAAAGCTCTGTGTGGTGGGCTAAACATGTCACATCTCAAGTTCATATGCAGAACTCCACAATGTTATAATTAGGAGTCAGGGCCTTGGGAAGTAATTATGTCATGAGAGCCCTTATTACTGGGATTATTGTCGCTATTAAATAACCCCAGATACCTCTGACTTTCTATGTCATATAAAGATAAAGCCAGAAGCCAGTGACTGTTGCTCACAAGAACTGGCCAGATATCTGGCCAGCAGTCTGTGAGAAATGGAACCTGTAGTTTATTACCTACTCAGTCTAGGCTAGCTTGTTATTGAGCCCTGAGCTGACCATGATGTGATGCATTCTATTACCCGACATCTCATACACTATACAACAGAGTCACTGTATCTGCAATGGTCTATAACGCTATGCTGTGCTACACTGCTGGCCACTCACAGGTTGCTTTCTAGGATTTCTGGTTAAAGGCAATAGATTATAATATGTCTGGGGAGATCAAGGAGCCCTCCTAAGACTACTAGTTTTTGTATTTGTTACTTAAGATGGTATGCTTTTTATTTCTAGTTTTCATTTAGAATATCTTTAGGAATTTCTTACACTGTATTTTAATCATATCCCACTCCCCCCAAAACTCCTCACAGGTACCCACTCTAATTCCATATCCACCAACTTTGAGTCCTCTTGTGTAAATTTAGTCTTTATTTTATGCCTGTATGTGTGCACGTGCATGCAGTGCCAGCAGCAGCCAGAAGAGGGCATCCGATGCCCTGGAGCTGGAGTGATAGATGCTTGTGAGCTACATGATATGGGTGCTAAAACCTGAACTGAGGTCCTCAGGAATAGCATCCAATACTCTTACCTGATGAGCCATCTCACCATTCCATGCTTTGTACCATGACCAGGGCAACCGGTACAACTCCTATTTTTGACAGCACTTAAGACTTTCTGAGTGTTCTTAGAATTGAAGAAAGGTTTTGTGTCCTCTGGCTCTGAGCTCCTATCTCAGGCTGGCCTCCCTTACCATGGAAGATGGCACAAGAGTCCCTTATTTTTCTCCCCTGCTTTCCCTGGTAGAGCATACATGCATTACAGCAGGTGCCTTGCAGCATCTGTCTTCTGAACTGCACATCTTTCCACAGTACCCGGCGTGAGACTGGCCATGAGTAAATGCTGTGGTGGTTTGAATGAAGAATGTTTCTCATAGACTCATGTGTTTAAAATTTGGTGCCTAGTTGCTGGTGCTGTTTGGAGATGTTAGGGAATGTTTGGGAGGTGGAACCTGCTAGGACTCTGTCCCTCTGGAAAATTAAGCTAACATGCAGACCTTTTTCTTCCAGTTACTACTAGACAGACTTTGCTACATGAACCCTAGCACAAAATACAACAGGGACTCCAAGGGGTAAGCAGGGAGGACTAGGAAGACAGAGGTCCTGGAGAAGCACACAGGGACATGTGCAGAATGTGTGGAAAGAGGAAGGGTGATATCTCACGCACCGATTCAGGCCTTCGTCGGGAGCACCCATCATACCAAACACGGAACTAGAGGGGAGCACACGTCACTGAATCAGGCAAACGGGTCTGTGCTCCCAGGAATGGCACAGTCTAGCAGGAAGGTTCTGGCATTATTACCACAGCAACAGAGAACGAAGCTAGAACAAATAACTATCTTTTTTTTTTGTTTTTTTCCAAATTGAAAGCTTGTCTTCTGTATCATTACCTGGAGATGAAACTGGTAATTCTGTCCTATCAGAGTTTATCAGTGACCAGTGTGAATGGGAAGCAGAAGGAAGTGGTGGGAAAATGGCTTTGAGGCTGGACAGAGCTGGGTTGGAATCTTATGTTTGTCTCTTTGTAATTCAGTATAGGTGGGGCAAGTGGACTGTGCCATCAGACAGAAGAACTGGTAAGGTTGAGTGAGCCCAAACCCCATGAATCTTGTGGGATTGCATAAGGGTATCTTGGTTCTTGGCTGGGCATGGGCCTGAAACCCCGAGACTCCAAAGGAGAAACGGCAGGAGTTTGGCCACATCCCCAGAACCCAGGGACCTGAAAAGCAGTTCAATCTCCATGGACCTACATTGTTCAGTCACGTAGGCCATTACAGCCCCTCTCAAAGTGCACAGGTAGAGGGTGTGACTACAGGCCTCAGGCCCTAGAGAGATTTACATACTAATGAAGGGCAGAGGGCAGAGCCAATTAAACCTTCCCCAGAACCTCCCCCTTTCTCCCTCCCTATTTAACTCAGGTCTGCCCTGAGTTTGAGGGGGTACATCCAGATCCATCCACCACCGCCATGAAAATAAACTCTTTTGGAACCAAGGACTTCCTCTTATCATTGGGGCCTGCTGTCGCCAAAGCTTCCAGCCTTGGGAACTCCAGACCTTTCTCCTGTATGTGGGAAGCCTCCAGGACTCCTTCATGCGGCCGCTTTTCCCACAGAATCTCATAACTGAGAAGAGTAAGCGTGGGGGCCCACTCCCTGCATTACTCTACCTGCTCTGGAACACATAACCACAGCACCCCCTGAGAGGACCATGACAATCAGTCACATGGGGAACACACCTGAAGTCCTTCCCCATGCAGATAGAGAATCCCTAGCATCTCAAACCGAGCCAATGGGAACGATCTACCCCTGGATCCCACCCTAGTCCTCGATGTTTATGAATTCCCTCTCCATGTGGCTTAAAGTGTATAGGCTATTCTACCGAGGATTGTCTGAGAGTGGCTGTTTTACTGAGCTGTAACGCTTTGGGGAAGGTTCTCCCAAAAGATTCATTGCTGGACCTTTGACACACCTGGCAGGCCAGGCTCATGCCCCTGCTACCCCTGCTGCTGCCTCTACTACCACCCCCTGCCATTGCTGCCCGTGGCCACCCGCTGGTGCCCACCACTGCCCCTGCCCCTGCTGCTGGCATTAGCGCTGCCACAGTACTGGGGGAGACCTGGGACCGCAGCTAGCTGCCCTGCATGGCTTCCCTTCTGAGAGCTGTAACACTCTGGCTGTTTCCAGCAGAACCAGAGCCCCTCAGTACCTGAGATGGTAAGTACTGTACATTAGCTGTTACTGCCCCTTGGCCTAACTGCTTCTCACTTTCAGCATGTGAAAGTGGCCATTCTAACTCCATCATGCTATTTTGAAGTTAATCAACTATGATACAAAGGCCTTGTCCTGAGGGACAGCTAGAAATCCATCCTGCCTGAGGTGATCCTGTCCTATATTGAAAGCATCTGTGGGAAGCTACTGGCACCCTACACCTCCCCAGTTAGCAGGTAAGCACTGAGACTGAGGCGGAAGAAAGCATTGGAGGAACATTGACAAGTGTTCGCATGTTTGCTCTGTCCTCCCAATTCAAATTCGAAGTTTTAAAGCTAGTTTTAAGATCTGGCAACTGCTTCGTTGTACTTAAGGTAGTGTTTAACATAAGTAGACACAAAATCTTTTATTGATTGAACATGGGTCACTGGATTAAAGACGAGTGTCATGTTTAGTTCTGAGAATTGGCTTATAAGAGAGACATTGACAGGCTATCTTGAGATAAACCTCTCACTGATTCTAAAAACAAAGTTTCTCCTCTTCTACCAGGCCAGAAATCAGAAAGACTATGGCTGGAATTCCCTTCTTAGACATCCAATGAAGCTACTGAAAACCAGGGCTGAGTGTCTGCGATTCTCCATATTATGTTTTGATGCTCCATAACCCAGTTGGCTAAAGTGCACATCATATTTGGTCCTGGGCACGGTTCCTGACTCTGTGCCCTGTGCCAAGTACCAGGCTGGAGATCTGTGAGCTAGGAGATGGGCCAGCTATTTGAAGCACATTGCATCAGACATTCCCCAGGGTGTAAAGGAAGGCCTCCTTGCTAGAAAGCAGGGGGAATTCTGCCCTCAGAGATCGGACTCAGTAATTTTAACTCCTTGGCAAAAAGCCAGTCCTCTAGCTAGCAGCTATTATGTGACCTGTAGAAAATCTAGACACAAAGCCTCCAGCTTTGGCTTTTCATGTGGACACTACAGCCTATTCTAGAAGATATTTTGCCCTCTGAGGGTAAACTTTAAAAATAGAGTGGAATTTATAAAATCTGACATTAAAAACATCTTAGTGGATTTCCTCACTCACAAGGTATGTAAATGTATAGGAGGATTTTTTGTTTTTGTTTTTGTTTTTGTTTTTGTTTTTGTTTTGTTTTGTTTTCAATGAGAAAAATGAAAATTCCACATTAAAGAGCTATCCAAATAAAAATAAAAGTAAGCTCAAACTCTCATTTTCTTTTCAAGTGAAATATAATCTTACAGTTTCCGGTGATGGATAGATAGATGAGCGATAATTATTACATTTATTAAGTCATCCGCTCGTGATAGTCTGTGAACTAACTTTGTAGCTTATCTTTTTCAGCTCCAAAGTTCCATCTCACCAGCCCTCATAGACAAATGATTCTACAGTCTTTAGCTCTCTCTGTATGCTGTTTGGGTTATTGTGAACTGTGTTTGCTTGTCTGTGTGTTGATTCAATACAACACCCTGCTCAAAAAACTTTTTAAACTTAACTAAAAATCCTGCAGGGTCCCTGGGGACCTCACTTTTGAGTGATAAAGGTAGGATCCAGGGTAGAAGCAGCAGCTTAAGGTGACCTTAGTGCTCACCAGAGAACCAAGCAAAGCATTTGTGGGTGATTTATCCCTTTTGATAATCTCCTCAACATTGTACAGTGTGTTAACTGAAACACAACAAATTCAGAGGGGAAGGAAAGACTGAATCTTTTGCTAGCTGAACATATTAAAGTTTGTAACTCAAGGGTCACCAGGGAACAGGGTGGCATCAGTGAAGACTGAAAGAATGATCTGGAAGCTGCCTCTGTGTGACCCCGTTGTTGGCTCGACTCTGGGTCTACAATTCAGCCCTGGTCTCCTCATATCTTCTTTTAGGAAAGCTAACCTGGGGCCAGCAGCTCCCTCCTGTGAAGGGATGCCCAAGGAGAACATGAGGATGTACGGAGTGCTGGCTTTCATGAGATGTCGCGGCCATGGCTATGAGATTTACATAAGCATCTTGTGGCCATGAGAGATCTACAACTTTCCATAAACTCTTGGTTGGTCACACAAGCCTACCCCTGACCTGCCTATGTGTGAGTTTCTAAGAATGTCACACATATACTTGTGACCTTTTAAAAAAAATCCTCTTCATTTCAGAGACTGGCATGGTGAGGTATTAAAATGTCCAGGAGGGGTCTGACAGAATGGGAAGAGGAGGAGGGCAGCAGGAAGGAGTTGGGCAGGAGAGCTAACTAGTGAGAAAGCCTGACATTCCTCGGTACGGACACAGCCTGCCATGCCCCTGCCAGGCAAAGAGGCTTACTGGCCTGATCTTTCAGGACCTCGCCAAGGTCTGGTGCGTCCAGGACTCTACAGTCATAAGAGTCACACAGAGGGCTGTGAGCTGTTCAGTTGGTATGCTTTAGTGTTATGAAGGTCCCAGACAAAACACTAAGCTCATCTTATGTACACCGTCAAGAAGATGACAGGGAAAGATATCTCAGCTGCTAAGAGCATGTACTACTCTTGCAGAGGACCTGACCCCATGTCAGATGATTCACATCTGTCTGTGACTCCAGCGCCAGGAGTCTGATACCCGCTTCTGAACTCCACCGGGCATTCACTCGCATATATCCACACACAGACTCAGACATAATTACAAATAAAATAAATCCTGAAAAAAAAAATAAGATACTTGGGAATAGAGGGACACGGGGTAGGGACAAATATCAGATACGCAAGCAGGCTCGCAATAACCACATCCCTACACAGAAGCTGCCAAGTGTATCACTTTCAACTCAAATGTTAGGCTGTCTAGACCAATGGTTCTCAGCCTTCCCGACATAGTCATCTTTTAATACAGTTCATGAGTGGTGACCCCCCCACCACACAATTATTTTGTTGTTACTTCATAATTATAATTTTGCTACTGTTATGAATTGCAAATATTTGATGTGTAGGGTATATGCTATGAAGACCCTATGAAAAGTTCTTTAAAACCCGGAGGAAGTCGTGACCCACAGGTTGAGAACCACTGGTTGAGACCATCACCGCCCTGCCCCAATCTTAGAAAGTAGAACAAAATAACAAGATTCCCACGATGGCATTGATGCTCATTTAGACAACGTTCATGGTCACAACACACAATCATGTACTTTAATAATACAAAATCCAAAGAATATAATGCCACTAGCTACACAGGTTAAAATGAATCTGACAACAGAAATGCAAAGAGGACCCCGAGAATCTCCTGTCAGAATCCATAGAGACGCTCAACAGTATCCTTAAGGGATGGTGTCCAATAACTGTCCTGGCATGCCGAGTTCGTTGTCATGACTTCTGAATTCCCAGGACCTCTGGGTGGGGAAAGAAAGTGCATTTTTACAGCCTATAGCTCTTGGAGAAACTTTTTTGTGTACACAGGTGGACAGAAAAATAACGTGAAGGCTAGGCACCAAGATTTCTCAGAGTTCAGAGTCAGACTCAGGACTGTTCAGTCAGTTCTGGCCGTTTGAAAAGGACTAAGGTCTGTGACATTAGTTCAAAAGAGCCACGGAAGAAAACTCTCAACTGTCAACAAGGAAGAAACCCACTACGACAAGTCAGACATGTAATGTTTTTCCTACTCTACTTTGAAACACAGGTTTTCATATTTGAAATAGGAAACGATAAGCTGGCTGATGTGTGGGTAGAACCCCTCTCCTCCCTCTCTGCCCACCTACTCCTGACCCGTAGCATCAAAGTTGGAGCGAGGGACGCCATCGCTCATTTTCTTTGAAGGAGATTCATCACCACATCTTCCTGGGTAGCCATGCCCTTTTCAGTGATGAGATAAAACTTCGTAATGATGTTGGTTCTTTTCAAGGCTGTGGCACTGATCGATGGTGTGGGCAGATAACAATTCAACGTTCTGAATTGTGAATGTAAAATCACACTTATACAGAAATTATTGCACTTAAAAAAAAAAAATCAACCCAGCCTGAGCAGCAAAGAGCCAACTGAACCATCAGGAAGTATTGCATTTCCTGCCCTTTGAGGAGGCTTTGACCTTTCTGGAATCCCAGTGAAGCTGATCCATCAAACATCTAGAAGTGAAAAGACTCCCAACGATACTGTAGGCTCCTTAAGGCTAAGTCTTCTCCGTTCTAGGAGGTAAGTCCCCTCCTTATCCACATACTGCACAGCGGGGACTCCATTTAGCAAAGTGACTAAAGACCCCTATAAAAACTCTGGAAGCAAGGGAGGATGGGTAGATGTCACGTCCTCACCTGTGCATGAGAGAAACTGAGTTAGCATCCTTGTGTGTTAACCATTTCCTTCCACCTCTGGTTCCCACTATACTCAGCCCCACAACTCCTGGGGGCCTGAATTTATCTATCTTTTTGGGACGGACTCGTCCTTTCTATGGCTCTGAATACTTTCTTTCCACTTATACATTTGTCTCTTATCTTCCCTCATGCTGCCTCCTTCCAGCTGGCCCGTGATGTTCTGGCCTTCTCTTGGTAGATACCGAGGTACCACGATGATGCTATCCCGCCATGGTTACAGACCATGTACTTCCTATCCTTCTGTATTTCTTCCACGATGCCTCCCACTCTATCCATGGCTTCCACATCCTTCTACACTTCAGAAATCCTGCTCTGTTACTGAGGTAAATACTAAGGCTACATGCTACTTCAGCCAAGATCTCTCAGGTCTCCAAATCAGATCTTGTAGTCAAAATGTGAGTGCAAACCACTGAACAGGTCACTCGCTTTCTGTGACCTCCCCCCCCCCACAAATATCTGCTCATATGGTAAGTGAAGTCCAGCAATTCTCAGAACCCAGAATCCTGAGGCTCTGTGCTCAATAGTGTTTTTCTTTTTGGGAGTCGCCACTCCAATTCACACTGTTTTGGGGGATCCTGACTCCAGCTCATAACTCTTGTAATCAGCACAACATTTGCACAGCTGTCTAGGTATCGCTGGAAGGCAGTGTTTCTAAGTGGCAGATAGAAATCCAGTTTGGGAATGATGAAAGGTTCTGGGTCGAGGGGAAAATATCCATGAGCTTCAGAAGCTTCCTCTGTCGCTATGACCCATAGAGGGCATTGAAGTTTCAACCCAACTATGTGTGACACAGAATATACTGTGACCACCACTGTGTGCCTCAGACTTGGGCAGAAAAGGGGACATGAAGTAAGAGTCTACACAAGTCCCCCTATGCTAAGACCTGCTCTACTTACCGCTCCAGATTCTGAACTAGGACTTGCTGACATTCTCGTAGATGACGTCACTGATGCAGAACTGTTGTTTCTTCCTCATCCACATCAGCTGCACACACTGATGGATAAAATGTACTGCTCCTAGGACAGAGCACAGACAGGCCTCAGAGTGGAGCATGAGTGAAAAGGGAGAATCTACCAGGCGGTGTGATGATCAACATCTGACGCAAAAGGAAGCCACCTTCATGTCTTTACAGAGACAACCATATAATGTTAAAATCCAAGAGACTGAGCTTTAAAGGTGTTATTGGTTATAACTCTCAGAACAATATTCCTTCTCTGTGTGTGCATCTGTGTGCATATATCTGCATACATATCCATATGTGGGCATGTATGTGGATATGTGTGTAGAGGCCAGAGGTCAAAATCAAATATCTTCTTTTATCATTTTCTCTCCCACATTTTTGTGGTACAAGCTCCTTCACTGAAGATGGTACTTGTGGATTTGGCAAGACCAACTAGTCAGTAAGATCCAAGGCTCCTTCTGTCTTCTCTTCCTGAAACTAGGAATATAGGCCAGTGCTCTGATACCTGGCTTTTAATGTGAGTGCTAGGGTCCCAAACTCAGGTCATTATGCCTGTGCAGCAAGTCCTTTACCCACTGGGACATCGCCTCTGATGTCCCATACAGCAGAGTGACTTTAATGTTCCTTTTCTAGCTCTACTGAATAATGTGTGGATGTAAGGTGTATAATGTGGTATTCTGATACTCATAGAGAGATGGTAATTAGTCACGCCAGTGAACAGGTGTCCCTTCACGTGGTTGCCATTCTTCTTTCTGGTGATGATAATAGCCTTCAGGAACTACCTTCTGAGCAAATTTCAGGGATTCAGTCCCCAGCTTTCTAAGGTAAAGCTGCTGTGCAGTGCAGATCATCACTTCACAGTCCTGAAGGCAGGGGATATGCAACTTGATGAATTTTGAAAACTAAAAATTTCCCGCCTCATCATACATTGACATGGACTCCCAAAAATAAATTAAATAACAAAAAATGGGAAGGAAGGGATGGATTGATTCCTTTCTGATTATTTTTTTTTTTTTTAGTTTGCATAATTTTTTTTTATTTTTATTTTCAGCAAATCAAAAAAATTTAAAAAGCATTCAAACAGAATAAAATGAAAAGATTATAAAAGAAAAGGAGATCCTGAAATTATAAGCAGTAGAAAGAATACAAATCAAAATTTCAAGTTCCTCTATGTAAAATATGGTAAAGGGGAGAAGCACACTGGAAGGGAGATGCTTTCAAAGTTACTCTACAGCACCAGAAGTTGTCTTTTGTTGGGAGTTTTCATAAACCAGGAACACCCACAAATAGACAAATGAACAACCACGATACGAATCACTCCTGGGAGACAGAAAGTGTCTCCTCTACCTAATTTGTAACAGCTTATAGTTGTTAAGTGGTTTTTGAAGCAAATACAGGGAATTTTAAAACATATACAAATAGTAGACAAGTAGCTTGGTGGGGTGGCACACGCCAGTCATCTCAGCAGTAGGGGAGGGACGCTGAGGCAGAGGAACAAGAGTTGAATGTCAGCCTGGGCTACACAATGAGGCCATGTCTCAGAGAATAAATAAAGGCCGAATAGTGAAAAAAAAAATGTAAGTTGAAACGAGGGGATTGTTAATCTTTGAACTGAGCACAGGTAAGGAAGAGAGAAAGAAGATTCAGTGATAATTTTGAGCATAGTAAGGTAGTTGATATTTCTTATTGTTGGAGACATAAAATTAATATGTGGTGTGGACACAGATAATAGCATAAAGTAGCAAAAATCGAAGTTAATGCTTCACTAGACAAAGCACTGTAAACAGATACAGACAGCAGAGAATGTAGGAAATGCTTAATATTTTACACAGCGTGAAGAAACAATCTCTAAAGTGGAATGTAAAAATTTGGGGTAGTTTGTGATGTATATGTATCATAGAATATTTTGCATATTAATGTGCTGTGATGGTTTGTATATGCTTGGCCCAGGGAATGGCACTATTAGGAGATATGGCCTTGTTGGAGTGGGTGTGGCCCTGTTGGAGTAGGTGTGTCAGTGTGGGCGTGGGCTTAACACCCTCGTCCTAGCTGTCTGGAAGTGAGTCCTCTCATAGCAGCCTTCAGATGAAGATGTAGAACTCTCAGCTCCTCTTGCACCATGCCTGCCTGGATGCTGCCATGTTCCTGCCTTGATGATAATGGACTGAACCTCTGAACCTGTAAACCAGCCCCAAATATATGTTGTCCTTTATAAGAGTTGCCTTGGTTATGGTGTCTGTTCACAGTAGTATAACCCTAACTAAGATGTGTGCTATGTGAGAACTCAGTGTCACAGAAACACATGTATATGTGTGTAGCACATAAGTGCACATGAGTAGCTGTGTGTGGCTGAAAACTGAGATAAAATCCCCTGGACATGAAGGTTAGTTTTCTCTGTGCCATGAAATAGTTTAATTTCATGGTTTTTCTCCTTCCTTATTCCAACGGTACAATCAAACATTACCCCTAAATAAAGTGCAGCCAAGATGTCCACAGGATTTTAAACAGCCTTGTGCAAACAGCTTCACACAAAAAAACAAAAGCAAAAGCTTCAAGCTGCAGCTGCTTGGAACCTCAGCTCTGTGTTCTCAGTAAGCTCTTATTTTCCGATAGCATCTCGCTACCCTGAGCCGGCTATGGTGGTCCTCATACATCACTCCGTTAGTTCGGGGCTCATGTGAATGCTGGGAAGAGACAGGGCTCTGGTCTGGACTCGATTCATGGCAGACTAGTGGTAAAACTTTGTGTCAAAACCAAAATCAAGCACGACACATCTTCAGTGGTGTTGCCACAGGTACGTTGTTCACACTCCTGTGAATAATGGTTCCTCCATGCTCTTTAAAGCACTGCAATTATACTCATTGGGCTGTATGCACACGGTGAGACATGATAACTGAAGGAAGACTGATGGGGAAGGGAAGGGCTCAAAGGGACTAGGAAAGAGAGTAATGGGGGCAGGTGAATGTGTTCAAAATAATGTTATATACACGTCTACAGATACAGGATGAAGCTCATTGTTAGTATATTCATCTAATTATTACATATAATTGGTATATGCTAATTTAAAAAAAAACAAAACTACAAACCAAGCAACCAGTGAGAGCAATGACAGAGCCATACAGATAGGACAGGTAAGTACAAGACTATCTATAGACACATCCATGAGACCTGGAGAAAGCCACGCTACCCACGGTGAGGACAATCTGCTCAAAGAAAACCTCAACTGACCTCCAGAGAGGCGATTGAAAGAAAAACAAGCAAAATGTTTGCTAAGAATAGAGCAGAGCTCAGGGGAGGAGGGGGGGGGGTCGCCGCCATCTGTAGGTCGCAGGCTGTGGATTCCGAGAACCTTTATGGATCCTGTCAGCTTAGCCCCTATATTCTTTATGGCAATACATGGTAACTGTGAGTCACATTTTAGAGATGAGAAATAGAGACTCTGAAGAGGTGACATGACTTGGGAAGTCTCAAAGCCGAGGCTGTGGCCTCTTCCCAGGCTCTGGCTCTCTGTTTTATCTCTCTGCAAGGATGGAGAAGTCCTGAAGTGTAGTTGATCAGATGAGAAAGGACAGCATGAAACGGATGGCCCATGCAGATTGCAAATCCCAAGGCAAACCCTGAGGACATGGCTATTTAAATCAGTCACATTTCCTTTCCGGGAAGGCAAGGTGTGATGGAGTCCAGGAGGTAGGCATGTGGAGAATTACCAACCAGAGATGAGGAAAAATATGCTATTCAGCTCTGAGGTTGATTATGTACATAAAGACCAGCTCTCCGCTGAGGACTGATTTTGTCCTTTTAATTGTCATGCTTGATTGACAAGTGCAAGAAAAATTATTTCGTTCTTCGGTCCTTACTTATTAACTAAGTAAATTAGCAGGCAGCGGGATTTGAATGTGAGTGGGCTGAAAGACAAACACGAGATAAAAGAACTTGTATTGGAAAATACAGGTTGGACCAGGGAGAAAGCAGAAACCAGGAAAAATAAGGCAAGTGAACGAGATGTTCTAGATATAACCAATAAAGCAGACATAAATAAACAACTGGGAAGCTTTCCATTCAGGACTCATGAGGGAACTCAAGGGTAAAGCTGGGGGAGCTGGGAAAAGGAGAAGCTGAGAGACCCATGCCCCTTGGATCTTCCAGCAAGTTCCTGGAGGGAATAGCAGCCTTTCAAAACACTGTTTTCATGGAGAAGTCAACCAGAAATGGTGCTGTAAAGAAGGAAGCCAGACAACGAAACCTGGGGCCAAAAATAAGGGAGAGACAAAGCAGCGTCCTGGCCGTGCAGGAAGCCCCAGAGGCTGGTCTGCTTTCTGCGATTATCACACTGAAGACAAACAGTGGGGCTGGGAGGGAGCCAGAGGCGATGTGTGCACAAAGATAGTTTTCAGAAACGGACTAGGATTCTGTGGTTGTGAAAAATCAAAAGTAACCAGCCTATAATCAACATCTACAAAGTTGTAAGAGGTATCAATTAAGGGAGCGAGTCACATAATTCATCAAACAAGATGCTTAGAACAAGACGTGCTTTTGAAGTATGGGGATTTACACATACCATAAAGCAGTGGTTCTCAACCTTCCTAACGCATGGACCCTTTAATACAATTCTTCATGTTGTGATGATCCCCCCCATGATAAAATTATTTTTGTTGCTACTTCATAACTGTAATTTTGCTAGTGTTATGAATTGTAATGTAAGTATTGTGTTTTCTGATGGTCTTTGGCATCCCCTGTTAAAGGGTCGTCCAACGGCCGAAGGGGTAATGACCCCACAGGTTACGAACTGCTATCATGTAAGAATATGTTTTGTCAAGTGTCTATTACATATAAATGTAACAGAGATAGTTTTATTGCATAACAGGATATGTGTTTATGGAAGTAAACCACCAAAATTTCTGGCTCAAATCTAGCCCTCATTCCCTCCCATGACATCTCTCATTTGTCCCCCTACAACTTCCCCCCTTCCAATGTCATGTGCTCTATTTTTTTTCAAACCCACTGAGTCTACATAGTGTTGCCTGTGTGTGCATAAGTGTGGGACATCTACTGGATTGTGGGTAGTTGCCCAAGCCCTGCATCCCTGTATTAAACTTTCAGCCGCTCCCAAGAGGTCATCAGATGTCCATAGCACCATGCCCACCTCTACCTCTCAGGATTTTGTCTGGCTTGATCTTGCTCAGGTTTTGAGCATGCTGTTACTGCAACTGCTCTGCCATGTTCAGAAAACAATGCTTGCTTAGCGGTATCTACTGCTTCTGGCTCTGATGATCTTTCTGCCCGGTCTTTCAAGATGCTCCTTGACCCTCTAAAGGACGGGGTGTGGCTCAGACTTTCCCTTTATGGCAGGTCACTCTGCAGTCTCTTGGTTGCTGCAGCCTTACCAGTTGTGTGTCTCCATGTGAGTTGCCATCTACTGCAAAAAGAAGCTTCTCCGAAAGGGACAATATCCTGCCTGGGTTTGCTTCCTAACACTCATGAAGATGTTTGCTAATGAGTCTCTAGCTCCAAACTACCATGACCTGGAGCAGCTTGGTAATGCATATATTTGAATGGCTCTGCCAAGCCTTGCTAAGATGGGGGCTGTGATGATGGGGATGGGAAACAAATGCGTAAAAAGTCAGCATTGGAGAGACTCTGTCATTACCCTCCAGGCTATTTGAGTTATACGGACATCTAGTGGTTCTTAGAAGAAGCTGCAGGAGGAAGAACAAGGCATTAAAGCAATCTCTGCTGAGAGGGAAGTAAGGCCTGACATTGTTCTCTTCCCACACACTTCTCCAGGAAAAGCTCTATTGTGCCCTTGAGGCCAGGGAATAACTAATAGCCCAGTGGTTCGGATTATAAAAGAGCCACTGTACTTGGGTCTTTGCAGTTACACAGGTGTACTGTGGCTGTTGGTGGTGGTCAGCACAAGGCTGCCTGGAGCTGTCCTTCCAGGCTGAGCACATTCTAAAGCTTCAAGGGAGAGAAGGACTTGGGAGAAGGGGAGGCAAAGGGAACATTGGTTAATAAGACTGGAGGAATTCTGGGATGTACCACCCGTTCATTTAAGGCATTGGTTCTCAACCTTCCTAATGCAACGACTTTAATACATTCCTCATGTTGTGGTGACTCATCATGAAATTAGTTCATTGCTACTTCATAACTGTAATTTTGCTACTGTTATACAATGTAATATAAATATCTGATATGCAGGATATCTGATCTGCAACCTCCCAAATGGTCACAAGTCACTGATTGAGAGCCATTGATTGAAGTAATGGGGCAGTGGTGGTGGACTGGGGGCTGGCAATCCTTAAAACCAAGAGGGACAGCATTCACAAATCCAACCAAGGGTTATTATTAGAAGTGAATGGAGACCAAGAGTCACATGGAGGAAAAAGCTCCACGACAAGCTTATTGATCAGTCTGTCATCTCGAGTAGAAATCAAAGAACATCTGCCCTATAGTCTTCCTTAACCGGATTGACTGTTACCTTCAGTGAGCTCCGTACTGCTCAAAAGGGGTTTTATTTTATTGCAGACACATCCCACTTGCTCCATATTCCTAAAAGGCAGATGAAGCCAGACAGGTATAGTCACTATATACACTATGGCCTTCTGGGAGCTTAATACCTATTTATTTGGAATGAGGTAGTATAGTGGGATGCCATCCGCCTACATTTGCATAAAGCTCAGCGATTGGGCTATATGAGAGGTAGGCGGAGTGAGGAGAAGGAAGAGGAGGAGCTAGGGGGACAGAGATGGAGGAGCCATGGAGAACCACGCATGTATCGAGAGCAGTCCTGGGTAACAACTTATGTCTAGGTTAGTTAATTGGTTAACACTTCCAATTGTGTGGGCATTTTGTTAATTTGAGCATTACCAAACATATAAAGCCTTTGGATAATCTTTAAGCATTAGAGTCTCATTTCTACCAGGGACCGCATGGATGGTGGGATAGTCTGGGCTCAGCCCAGCCTTGTGGGAACAATGTGGTAGGAAGAGCCATCTCTCACGCTAGCATCTCGTGGGTGGCAGGACCAGTGTTCTGGCCTGCCTGAGCCAAACAGCAATCGCTCATAGCCTCAGGCCTTGCCTAGTTGGGAAATCAGCGGGCCCAATAACAACAAGCCAGATCGAGTGCCACAGTTTTAAATATTAACCCCAACAAGGTAGATTCAAATATACACAGCAAGAAAATGGGAAAGACAGATGGACAAACACTGAGTCAGCCTGATGAAAACATAAAGTTGGGTAATGGGGTGCTTTCTGCCAAGAGCAAATTTAAGCATACACACCGATTCTGTTCCTACCTCTGTCTGCACCATTGACATTCGGTATGAGCGCATTTCTGACACCAGCCCCAAGATGTCCACAAATTCATGATCTCGAATGTGTTGCAAAAGCCTGTCCAGGGCGATGAAGGTTCCTGTCCGTCCCACACCCGCACTGCAAAAGAAGGGTCAGATGGCATGTGAGTCAAACCGGGCTTCTGCGCTACTGGAAACCAATTGTAGATCTCTAAAGCAGAGAGACAGCAATGTCAGGGGAAACCTATTCTCCCACAGTGCCTTGCACTTAGCTGGGTCCTGAGAATGCTGTGGTGACTGGCGCTGTTTAAATGTCACATGTTTGACCATCACTGCTCGTTCTTTGAAGAGGTAAGGCTTTGCACCATTTCTGCTCTGGTTTTGGAGGAAAGTGAAGACTGTACACTGAACGTCCCAAGGAGGAGATGGTTCATCCTCTTTGCCTTAAGGCAGGGATGCATATTAACAGCCTCCTGTCTCAGGTGTAGCGTCACATGTCATTCCTGGAACCCAGCTCAACCCAGCTCAAAGGTTTAGTTGACAACCCCACTGCCTAACTCTAGCTCTGAGGCCATAAACATCTGTACATGGGCAGCGCACCATCTCAGACAGCCATACGGGACGTGTGCCTCTCTACTGACTCAGCCATGAATCTGCATGAATCTCCCAGCAATCTTTCGAATAACTACCTTGAGATCGAACTCTTCTCGTCCAGTGCCTGAGCCCAGTGCTATGGGTATGGATAGATATAGACTGGTATTGCCAACTCCCCACACAGGCTCCAGTTCTGCATGTTAAAGACAGTTCTATCCTTCTGCTAATCATCTGCAGAGCCAAAGGGCTCCAAACTCTAAATTACATTGACACTCTGGGTAAAGAGACAGTTGAACCAATTTAGACATAGAATTTGCTAGAAGAAAAAAAACCCCAAACTAAAAGCCTTGAGTTCAGAGCCCAATCTGCTTTTTCTATTAGCTAACTCTTCTCTCCCCGGGCTTCTCAGATAAAGTGATCAGACACCAAATGTGCACTTATGAAGTCACATCCCCAGTGGCACCTGCAGCCAGTGTGAAACAGTTTGTTTGTTTGACCCCACATCTGCAAGCGGCTTTATCTCAGAGAACTGTCTTGAGAATAATCTCATTTTCAGCAACATGCTTTGAAACTGCAAAAGTCTAAGTTGGGCAGATGAGAAGGACCAGCTCCTTCAACAACTTAGCAGTTCACAAGCATTGCTGGTCCTGATCATGTACATGGACAGGGTATACAAACACAGCGTGCACACATACATGTGCACACAATACACCGGTATGTTCACACACAAATGTGTACACACATACACATATATACATGCACACATATTATGCACACATATACATACCTCATCAGAATATATACATACAACACACACACACACACACCACACACACACACTCAAACACACCCAACCACAGGATCAATGTTTTAGCTCTCCAAGGCAAGGTGCTTGATCCCATATTTGAAAGGTACTTGCTCAGGATGGGATAGCTGCAGATGTGTCTCCTAACATCTGTTCTTCCACTTATACCTCTGATATGCATCCAAAAGGTTTGAGCCTATATAACCATTTTGTAACATCTTGTCACTGGAGTGGATTTTGTGTTCATTTCTGGGAGGGCAAGGGTTACTTCAGAGGAAACACTTCCCATAAGGAATTAGTATGAATTGTGATTTAAAATAATGTTATAAGCCATTTATGCCGTTTTATTTTAGGTTCTGAATTTCCAGAAGCAATTTTGAAGTGCAACCACATTTATCTAATACACCAAATATTTTTATGTTTTCATACAGTTTGCTTCTCTTAAGGCTATTTAGACTGTTTCGAGCCATGAGAAGCTTTGTAGAATTTGACCTTGTATTTATCATGCGATATCTACTCTGGATTTTGGTGGTGATGTCACACTGTACCCGACCTTGGAGACCCATGTGTCTAGATTAGAGTCTTAGTTCTCTATGCTCCACTTGAATAAACCTTTGAAAATCTTCGTATTTCTCTGTTCTTGTGTTCTGTTGCCTTTAAAATTGGGATAAGAATATTTTAAGCTCATCATAGTGGCATATGTCTATAATCCCTGCAACTCAGAAAGCTGAGGCAGGAGAATCACGCAATTTTAAGGCCAGCCTGGGTTAAAGAGTGAGTTCAAGGTTATATTGGACTACAGAGTAAGATTCTGTCTCAAAAAGAAAAAATTTTAAAAAATGTATTTTACAGAGTATAGCTATGAAATAACTAAATGTAAGTAAGTAGTGTTTACAGCAAAACATCAACAAAGTACATACTTAAATAACAATGTATGATTCAATCTGATCAAGGTTTGATGGGTGGGGGGACCCATGTTGTTTGTGATGGCTAATACTATCAACTTAACAGATCCAGATTTGCCTAGGAGACACAGACAAACCCTGGCATGCCTATGAGGGCGTTTCTAGACAGTTGACTTGGGTGGGAAGACCCACCTGAAGGCAGGCAGAACTGCTGCATGGGTTGCAGCCTTTGCTTGAATAAAAGGAATGCTTGGTGTCACCATGTTCATCTCTCTCATCTCTTTGCTTCATGACGAGGCTGCCTTAAGCCCTTACCACCCTGAGTCCCATCAAGACAGACGAAACCCTTGAACTCAGCCAATTTCCCTAAAGCAGCTATTCAGTTGTCAAAGGTAAGACAGGTAAGGACAGAAAATGCCATGTGAGGTCACCTGCAGTGGATGATCATGGGCCCTTTGCTCTTGGTGGCTTGCTGTCGAACTGTGTATACAAACTGCAGGATGCTCTCAGCAGCGTTTGCTGGAGGCACGCCGTGATCGGGCCAGGCTGTGTAGTTAAAATGTATCACATCCTGCGCCTCGTCAGCCTGTAGGAGAGAAATGCCAAAGACCACGTTTAGTCACCTCATCTACACGCTGCATGACCAGAGCCACCACTGAAGACCAAGGTGATGCTATAATCTCCTCCTTTTTAGCACCTATCTCTTCCGAGCTCTGAGCGCCTGCATGGTCCTGATCAAGTCCTTAGGGGAAAGGTTAGTTGTAGCTGTATGAAGTCACAAGAGGTGGACACAGAGGTTAACCCATATCTGTTAGCCAGTAGCGAAGAACAAGAACTTAGGCAGACTCGGGTTGGCATCCTGACTCTGCCAGTTGGAAGCTGCCTCAGCCCTGGCCAGTAAATTTTACTCTTGCTGTTCTACTTAGAGCTCTCTGCCAGCCCAGTGTATCACTCTCCCTAACAGCGGAATCCTGGTCCCTCACTCGAGACATCTTCTAGACCATGAGTTTTCTAGGGAAATTCCCAAGAGGTCACATTCCTGTGCCAAAGCACCCTGCAGGTTGTGAGTATCACCAGTGCGCAGTGGTCCATCTCTCCATCAGGACTGGCCAGCGCTACAGTGGCTTTCCTACCCCCAGCATCCTCTGGGGATCTGACTGAAGTTTGACTCCAGCTGCACCCACAGCTGTATAGGCACATTCCTTTGACCCCTGCATATTTACCAAAAATACACTTTTCAAGCAACAACCAAAGGGTTTATTGAGAAGTCCTGCTCTGAGATCTGAGATGAGGAAACCTTGTCCAAGACAGACTCCCCAGGCTTCAGTTTTCTTCTATCTAAAAAGGACCCAGCAGTATCAGACCTACATACACTAGGCACAGTGACGAAATGGTGCATGCGACAGATCACAGTCATCAAAATGACTGTGCAATCACTAGCACCCGCTTCCATCTGCTCAGTCACGTGTATGTTTTGTTCTAGGAACCTGGGGTAAGTCAGTTTGTATGCTATTGTGGGGCTTTTGGGAGTCCTGCTTGGGGTTTGATTATATAGACACATCTGTATAGTAAGTATAAGGCTATTGGCCAGTTTGTTGGGTCAGTCTCTCCCTCTGCCCCAGATCCAGCCACCAACTTTTATTCCTCAAATTCCACACTTCCTTCTCAAACAGAAAAGCTATTAGCATACATAGTGGGAGAGATCCCTCCCCTCCCCCCCTCAAGGCAGCTAGGTATCAGCAGGCGAGGAAGTGATAAACATTTATATATCCTGCCAGCCAGGTGCCGCCGCTGGCACAATCAGCAATGGAGAATATAGAAACACACCTTCACAGCCAGTTGATACAATATGTGTGGAGGTGGGTTACCCCAATAAATGTATTAATCCTATTCATATAGGCCAAGCTGGCTGGCGTCTGACTTTGAATACCCATGGTGTGGAACAAACACTTGCTCTTCTGCACAGTTTATTATGGATGAGTTACTTTGAACCCTTTGTGCTGCCTGTGGGTGGCAAGCGGCAGTGGGTAGAGCTGAAGAAATGCGATTGTTATCTCTATAACTCTTGCTGTGAATTTGCACATGTTATTTATACAAAAATCTACTTATATAGATGCAAATTCTGCGTAAGACGGCTCAGTTTTGCTCTTTGCGATTCATTTCTCTTTGCTTCCTGAATATAAACCTGAGTTCCAGACCTTCCAAGGTTTTTGCTAGACTATTCTCTCCACTGGGAGGATTGTAGGGTCTTAGCGAGTTTGAGGAACGAACCAGATAGTTGACAGGAGTCGGATGTGGGCACCAGCCTCACAGTTAACAACAAGAGAACAAACTATTCTTCTAAGTTATTGGAGACTAAGTGGAGTTGATCTGGAAGGACCCTTATTCTGGTGACTATATATCCAGCTTAAAGAGAAATTCAGTACACGCTGATCATCTTATCGTCTCTGCAGTCACACTCCAATACAGCCAATCTGAAAATGCAGTCAGCTCATAAATACAAGTAGATGTAAAAAAGAGGAAAACCATCAAACTGTCACTGGTCTCCCCACAGCTCGGAGGCAGGACACAGAATTAGCAACAGGCTTTTCAGTGGTTAGCAAGGCTCAGGGTCCACAGAGAAGATGGATATCTTGTTGATATTTACTCAATTCACACCAGTCTCCACGCACTGCGAGCTGGCGTTGCAGTCATTTTCCTTGTTTAAATGGGAAAACGATTCTGTTTGATCTGACCCGCTTACCTTAAATTCTCTTACTCCGATTTTCTCGTTTTACGTGTTTTATCTTGTTGAGAAGATATCCGGGAACTTTATACGTCTCAATATGGAACAAAGAAAGAAGGGCAGGCAGGTGTAAACAGAAACTCAAGAGGAAAAGATTGGTTCCTACAGATCGATGTTTTTTGACCGATTTAGACTGTCAGCTTCCAGCCAAAAGAGGGCACCAGACGCTTGTAACCTCTGAACCGCCCTACAGGCGATCACTGTTGTTTTATTTCTGTTGCTGAAACTTTTCATGTGTGTCATGGAAGGTGGGGACATCGTTTAAGACCAAGGACAAGAAGCCTATTATTGATCACAGGATGATGTGTAAGTCTTCCCTGTAGAGGGAGCAGGCATGAGAACAGACTCTAGATTGTACTCCATATATTTTTTTGTTTCTGTTTTATTTTTCCTGCTCCCAGAGGCAAACCTGGGAAAGATTTGTTCTCTATTCTTTAGAAGTTTGCACTGGCTTCCTTGCCGAAACAGCCCAGAAAGCAAACTCCATTTAAATGGCATTAAGATTGTGAAATATCGCCTCTGGTACACAATCTATTGAGTTGAATAGTGCTTTATTAGTTTTGAAATAGTCATCCTCCTTTTCATTCACTCTAGGGAGACAGAGCACTTGCTGGTGAAACTGTTAGTACCCGGCGAGAGGAAGAGAAGAAGTAAGAAAGCTGTCAGGGCAGTGTGCTTAGATGGAGCGGCACATAGGGGACTCTGAGGTAGGCAGGAAGGAGCTGAAAGCTTCAGACCTGGAAAGCCGGATAAAGGAGGGACAGTGCATTTGAGTAGCCTGTTTGGGGAACAGGATGAGCTAGTCAGTTCAGAAGAATGAAACAGATGGAACGGCCTGTTACAGGCTCACTGGGGTGTGCCTGGATTTGTTTACACACCACAGAGAAAGCTACTGTCAACAACTAATAGTTTAAGAACGGCTTCCTTCCTTCCTTCCTTCCTTCCTTCCTTCCTTCCTTCCTTCTTTTCTCCTTCCCTCCCTCCCTCCTTCCTTTCTCCCTCCCTCTGTCCCCCTCCCTCCCTCTGTCCCTCCCTCCCTCCCTCCCTCCCTCCCTCCCTCCCTCCCTCCCTCCTTCTTTCCTTCCTTCCTTTCTCTCTCTTCTTCCTTCCTTCCTTTCTTTTTTTCTTTCCTTCCTGCGTATGTGTGTGTTTGTGTGTATGTAGGGTTCTCAACACACAGCCGGTTCCAAGGGGACTACACTAGTAGAAACCGTATCCCACGGAACGTTTATCTATAGAGAGCAAATGGGATGACTGACTGAAGTGAGCACTGGAGTGTGGGACAAGTGAACTAACTGTGCCACCAGACAGAAGAACTGGTAAGGTTGAGCAGGCCAAACCCCGGGGAATCTCAGAATTGAGAACGGCAGGTGTGGGGCCAGCTCCCTTCAAACTACCTACCAAACATAACCATGACATCCCACTGGGCAGACCATGACAGTCGGTCCTGTAGACGAAAACCTGGAGTTCTCCATGCCAATGCGACGATGTCTAGATAGGCACTATGTTTAACCAGTGACCTTCCCCTCTTAAATCTCCCGGACAAGGCTTTCTCTTTTTTAGCCAGTCTGTACACTCACTCTCAGAACTCTCTCAGAACCAACCCAGATACCTCCCTCATCCTCTGGCTCTCTGTCTTTCCCTTCCTGCCTGGTGCATAAATGTCCTGAGGGGGAGAGCAGACCCTCAGACTCCCATTCCCAACTCCCAGTGGTATCGAAGTGTCTGGGTACCCAGGAGACTGAGAACCATAGCATCTGTCCCAGGCCCCCTTGTTTCTCACTGGGAAACACGGGCTGGGACTCCTATAATGGACTGTGTTGTGACTTCCTGAACAGCTTGCTGGTGAGGTGTAGGACCGTAATAGGATGATTTGGTCCCCGGTAGAGCACTGGTTTTGAGATAGCCGGAGACCCAACAGGCGTCCATTGCCTGTGCAGGGACGGGACATATCTCGCCACGCCCCCGGATTCCAGACTCCTGACACTCAGTCTACATCTCCTTTAACCTGCACCTTGCAGTCACTAAGCAGCTCCTCCCAGAGAGGTTTTTGTCACCATCCACCTACAGGTAGAGGGCGTGACTACAGACCAGCCTTGAGAGATTTCCATATTCATGAGATACCTAAAGGCCAGGAGCATAGCTAATTAAATTATTCCTTTTCCCAGCCCCTCCTCTTTTCTTCCTCCCTATTTAAACCAACTCTCCCCTGGTTTAACTGGGGTATGCATGTCTAGACCGTCTATCACATGACATAAACAATAAAACTCTTGGAACCAGCTGGGCGTGGTGGCGCACGCCTTTAATCCCAGCACTTGGGAGGCAGAGGCAGGCGGATTTCTGAGTTCGCGGCCCGCCTGGTCTACAGAGTGAGTTCTAGGACAGCCAGGGCTATACAGAGAAACCCAGTCTCGAAAAACTAAAAAAAAAAAAAAAAAAAAGAAAACCCAAAACTCTTGGAACCCATGGACTTCTCGTATTGTTGGTGCCTGCATTCACCAAAGCTTCCAGCCTTTGGAACTCCGGACTTTCTAGAGTTATTGGGACCTGCATTCGGGTTTCCGCTGCACAGTTCCTACAGTGAGGCAGACATGCAGCTCGACTGACCCTGGAGCCTAGCACAGACACGATCAGCCTGGGTTTAAAGACTCATCCACAGAGACAGAAGCAAGGCAAGGAAAACGAATCTTTCTGGAACTCTATCTACCTTTAAGGGAGATATGGAACCATAATTAAGGAGGTCTATAGACACTGAAACTCACAGAACAAAATTCCAACTAGTAAGTCTTGGTTCCAATGTTTAACTTGAAATGTACCCGTGCCTCCCACACCTTGCTCTGCATCTTATCTGATTAATACAAGTGAAGAGAACTCCTCTCTCTCCAGTTGTGGCTAACAGCCCTGCACAAGTTTGAGATGGACCCATGCAGACTTTCCTTTGATCTCCTCTGGCCTTTGAAGACAGCACTGTACCCAAACCACCCTTGATAGAAACAGTAACTGTACGGAAAGTCAGATCCTTTTGTCTCTTGCAATGGCAGAGACTGAAGCGCTCACGATCTTTACACAGTGATGGTTTGATCTCCAGGCTCTTGTGTGTTGGGGGTGGGGTATTGGTGGGATGGAGAGATGGAGACCACCCTCCCTGAATCTTTTGGAAACTTACATAGTTGATCCGGAAGTGTCTGCTGGCCCAGTCATCCTCCTCCTCCTCAGAGACCATCTCCACGGTGATGTCCCCATAAGCAATGGGTTCTTCTGTGAACGGCCAGTAGTGGTCACATTTTACCTGAGGCAACAATAACGTGATTTTAAAAGACAAAGCAAAACAAAAAAGAAACGAGGGAAGAAATAGAGTCCGTGCTCACTGCAGGGTAGCAATGATTCTCCTTTCAAAAGATTCGCGCCGCCCCATGGAGAAGGTGAACACTAAGCAACGTCAGTCCCCTTCCTGACAGTGGACACACACCCGTGAACGGGTCAGGCATGGCCAATGGGCACTCAGCCACGTAGGTACACACCCTTCTTTTCTCATTGCATTGAGTGAGCATGACGATGATATGGCACTTCTGCTGTAGAACCATCTTCCAGAAGTCATTTCTGGTTTCCGGCAGTGGACCCTGGGTGGCAATGTACTCCTGAGGTGAGTTGTATCCCTGAAAGAGGAGTGAGAACGTCAACACTTCACCAGCCACCATCGCTGCCAGACGCTGTTGGCTGTTCTATACCCGGGAGGACAGCTGACATTTTGCTGCTGCTGAAGTTGGCAAAGGATCACACATCTATATAACATTTCCTTCAGCTTATCATGGAAGCGGTAATCAGGGGATTGTATGGGTTGGCGTGGTCTTAAGCTCTGCATTTTAGAAGCCTATCACATCACATCCACACCTTTTTATGTCAGCCGCAGTCTTTCCTGCTGCTTTAAGTACACAGGTACACTTTGTGTAGCTGTAGCCCTTTGAATCTGGGCTCTGGAGTCTGAACACAGGGGAGAGGCCCTTCAGTGTCATGACCTTCCTGCCTCTCTGCTGCTAGTGTCTCACAGGGGTCTGTCAGCCTTTCCTTCTATCAGATAGTGGTTCTTAACCGATTCAAATGACCATTTCATAGGGGTTTCCTATCAGATACCCTGCACATTAGATATTTCCATGATGACTCATGATGGTGCAAAATTACAGTTATGATGGAGCAATGTTATGGTTGAGGTCACCACAGCATGAGGAACTGTATTAAAGAGTTGCAGCCTGAGGAAGGGTGAGAACCACTGCATCCTGTATTCTGAACGTGAGCAACAGAAACTGCTTACTGCTCCTGGCGCACAGTTGTTAGGTGGGGACAGCTGCCACTTCTTCGTCTCATTTACCCTTAACCCCTAAGGCCTTCCACTGCCCAGACTGTGTGGTTTTGAGCTTTGGATAACTGGTTTTTTTATTATTATTATTTCTACTTACAGGAATATAATTGGCATTGATGTAGTCTGCTCCTTCCTCTTCATTCATGGAGACTAGCCTCACCCGGCTGAAGTCATCTATGAAGAGCAAAGAGAAAAGACACACTAAGAAAATCAGAATGGAAGGAAAAATCATTCTGACAGTCTCTATCAGATACCAAATTAAATCGAATGCTGAGGAGGGGGGTGATCTACTGTAGTCTTAGCTTCTCCTTTCGATAGCACACAACTACCTTCCAGCCACTACTTCCTCAGATCTTCCATCTCTGGAAAACTCATCTGCAAGCGCTTCAGGCAGGAGCTAAAACGTCTTTGTGACCATGTGCAAAGCTATATAGTACATAGCGTATATTTATGATTCTCTTCTCACGCAGGGACATCCAAAGAATCCACTACCTTACCCAGAGAACAGAAGTCACATAGGCCTTTTGAAATTATTATTATACTTGTTAGTTTAATTTTTGTTGCTGGATATGAACTTTAATGTTTAAGGTGAATGCTTGTGTGTGTGTGTGTGTGTTTGTGTGTGTGTGTATACACGCATGCATAAGCGCATGCGTGCACATGTATGTGTGTGCGTGTTCACCTGCCTGTATATTAAGAAATGACTACTGGAGTTAGCAAACAAGCATACCTGTATCTCATATTGTTATTATTTTCGTGTAAAAGTATGCAAATCCTAGTCCATTATAAAACTTTCAGTGTTCCACACAATGCTATTAACTAGAGTCCCCATAGTGTGCTTAGACTTCCTAGACTTGTTCATCTCTATAAAGCTAACGTGTGGTGCTCTCATGATGCTCTCCTGTGGTTTCCCCCCAGCCCCAATCCTGGTTCACTCTCTCTTGTGTATTATAGTATTATTGTTGACCTTTTTGATTTCAGCTTTTTATTTTGGTTATTTCTCCCCATTCTTTTCCTTTAGCTTATTCTGGTTTATATGGCTAACTTCTTTTTCAAACTTTTCTTTATTGATGTATATTTACCCTATGTGGTGTTGAGTTTCAGAACAAAAATCTCTGGTTCTTGACAGTAACCAGGTGTCAATTGGACTCCCTCTCAAATTCATGGGCTCTTTGAGCTTTGATTGTTACTGTTGCCTATGTAAATACATAAGTACAGCCTGCTCAGTTTATTTAGTGTTGCTTATATGTAAATGACCTCAGTGTTGACCACTTGGAGTTGGATAAACAGGGATCTCACCCCTGGGGAGACCAATGCTCCCTTTCTTAGCAGTCCTTAGCTGCCTGGAGTCCTTTGTCTAGGGGTAGGGAGGGTCCAATGCTCTGATTCATTTGTGTGAAAGTGGTGTAATGAAACCTCCCCTCCACTGTATAAGACCAATGCCCCAGCCAGGTCCAGGAAGTCTCAGCGCTGGCCCTGCGGTTCAGACCACACCTGAGTCTGGCTGGAAAATAGTGAGACTGATTAAGCTTCAGTTTCAAAGCTTTGACCTTTAAAAGACAGGGCTATTGACCGTCTTACAGGGCAGGATGTTGGTGTAGCGGTTTTTACATCGGTTCAGCGGAAGATCTGCAGCAAAGTGTGGGATATCCAGTCCAATCAACTTCAACTCCTGCAAACAAGAGAGAATAGGTTTGAAGTGTCTGTACATGGTGCAGATTGGATGGCTTTGGACTCTGTTCACAGATAAAACTTAAACATGCCCTTGGCTAGCTGCTATTGCAGAGATTCCTTCTAAGGGCAGAACGTGCTTTCTGATCCACTCCATTCTTGTCAGCTCACTCTAGTCAATGAATCTGGGTAGAACTTAGGTGAAATCAGAAGTCCACTATGGGTTTCTTTAGTTTAGTTTCTTTTCCTGTCCTCTACCACCATTCAGAAATGGGCAGGAAAGCTGCCAGTGTCAGGATGAGGAAACTACTTGATGGATACCCACAGCCTGAAGTAGATAGTACCCCAGTGAAACCATGTATCCATGAGTGTGAAAACTAAACATTGCAGGGACTCAGGTCTTAAAGGTTGCTTGTTAGCATGATTGCAGTGAAGTACTGGCCACTGTGACATTTAAACAGTTTGAGCTTCTCACAGATCACTCCTAGAAGTAAGATCTACACAGGAGACGGAGGGCAGGAGACTTGGGAATGAAAACACGTTCCAGGATTGTGATAAAAATGGCAGCTCATATAGAAGTCATTCACACAAGCCTTTCCTATTCCGTGAGGAAATGTGGGTATCTGTTTTCTCATACAGGTAAGCCTCAAAGAAGTGGTGAAAAGGTGAAGTAAGTAGCAGGAAGCAATCTCCAAGTTGTAAAGTAGCAGATTAACAATCTCTAGATACTGGTGACAGGACCCAAAGAATAAAGATGAAGCAGCAGTGTGGAGGCAAGCCCTAGAATAGAAGGCAGCACACTGGATCTGACCTGTCAGATCTACTGACCTGTCAAGTATCTTCACCACAGCCCTTACCAAAGCAGGCATTGGCTTTTCTCTTATAAGCAGACAACCAGTGCAGCTCAAAAGATTAAGTGACTGTAAGAAGCATTTCAGCTGTTTATCCCTGTGTCATATATATAAAAAAAAAAAGGAGGTCGCTCATACTCCCAGGTCACCTAGAAGTCCACATTATGGTCTACTGGAATGGTCGTTTCTGGGCTTGTACCATATACATCTAAAGGAGCAAATTTAGTAATATCCTGAAACACTCCCAGATGCATTTTTTAATTGTTTTTATTTTACGTATGGGTCAGTACAAGTGAATGCTCGGTGTGTGTGTGCGCTATGGAGACCCTCTGTGTTTGGCTTTACTTAACATAGTGTGTGTCGTTTTTATAAGCTTCTTGAGGCAGCTGAGAGACAACTTGCCATACGTTTTGCTTACAGGTAATGAGTTCAGTTTTTTGCATGTGTATGTGTAAGGGGTGTGTGCATGTGTAATGGTGTGTTGGCATGAATGTGGGTGTGCCCGTGTGGTGAGGCGGATGGCTTTGGTGGCTTCCCTAATGGCTCTCCACTTCATTTGCCAAGGCAGGGTCTCTGACTAAGCCAATTAGCAAGGCTAGCTCATCAGCTTGACCTGAGGGTGCTTTGTCACTGTGTCCTGAGTGCTGCGATTACAGGTCACCCCTCTTGCAAGGCCTCTCTCTACACAGGCACTGCTGATCCAAACTTTGGAGTCCTCACACTTTACCCAAGGTCATTTGTTCCCAGCTCCAAATGGCACAAATTTCACACTTCACGTCTCTTCTCAACGGTTACTTTAAGGAATCTCAAGCTAGAAGACTACTCTGGAAGAGGAATTTGTGGATCTCTGAAAGATTTTAAATGGAAGAGACATTTAAGGGAAGAGACGTTGATTGAGAGGAGAGGCCCTCACATCTTGTGCATCTAGATTTGAGCATTATTCACAGAGCACATGCTTCAGGGATCCAGCTTTGGGTCTTGGGCCTCTTTCAAGTTGGAGGTCCTTGCTCTCAGCTGATATTGTCCTGAACAGTTGCCATCAACATGGATGTAACACCCTCAGAGGCCCAGGTTTTCTTTCTTGTTAATGCGTCCCCATTTTTTGCTTCTCAAGATTATAAAATCTTACAGTGTTTGGAGCACGAGGTAGTCAGTCATTCTTGAAGATGAAAGGGGTAGGTGCCTCAATAAAAATTTAAATTTCTTTCCTCATTTCAGAGAAAACCTTTGCACCAGTGCCCTTAAAGTGGAAAATTGCCATTGTAATTTCACAAGTGTCTCATCAAGGATTTCCAGCGGCTTTCTATATTACTCTTGTGAGACCCACCAAAAAAATCTCTAGTTTTGGAAAACTTAACCCAAATCAGCATTATATTTTAAGGTTAATTAGAGTAATCATGAGCTTATTTAAATGATGGGGTCTTTTTTTCTTCCATTGATTAAGATATTTTACAAGTAGACTTTCTTTGGAAGGAACCATAAAGGATAATTGGTCCAAAAGAGATTATTTTTCAAAACACCTTCCATAGTTTCGTCTGTCACTTATAAAGTATAGGTCTTTCGAAAGCAGCTCAGAACTCCTCAGCATAATTTAATTATCCTCAAATATATCTTCTAACTTTTCCATCCGTTGCTGGCTTATATGCTAGCAAATAGAAATTATTAAACTCAGCGAAGGCAAACGCTGCCCCTATGAACACCAATAGTGAAGCATTCAGCGATGGTGTGGTTGTGTTTGTTTTCGCTTTGCCTGGCTTGGGTCTGTAATGACACCTTTCTTCACCACTGTGTGGACATGGTCATAACTCTCCTCTGCTTTCTGCCCCCACTTTGGACACAGACAAAAAAGCAAACTGGAAAAGGCCTCGGATACAAAAGAAACCTTGGAAACAGACCGGGGGCTGGACAGCAGGCTGAGTACTGCCTTCCCAGTTGAAAATGCCCTCAGTTGGTTAGAGCGGCTTAATTGGCTCAACACCACAAATGCAAATTAGCCAAGTTGAACTGCAGCGGAGCGGGAGCTGCGCTTGCGTCTAAGTGAGCAGCTCAGGCGGGCTTTGTAATTTAGCTTGTCACCGAGCGGAAAATCAAACAAGTTTCCAGTTCAGTAACTCTGCAGGGATTTTTCTCTCTAACCATATAGAAACCGCAGAGGCTTAAATCTTCATTACGATAAAGTGTAGGGGTGATGGGCTGGAGCCACATACATCATTTTCGACCTTCTGTTTGCCCGTTTTGCTTCTAATATAATCAATCATGATTTTTATTTATTGGAGACGTCTCCATGGGTTGAATGGGGTTTGCCAAGGTGCTATGTTCATATCAGGATCTAGGGATGTGATCCTTCTGTAAAAGTCTGTGGGGATAAGTCACTCTGTAGGGATTGAAGTCAAGTAAGAACTGGTTAGAGTCTGGCTTGATGTAGCTGCTGGTGGGGGAGCACTTGAGGCCACCGGAAACTGAACACGATAAGGAAGTGCTCTCCTTGGAGGCTCCAGAGGGAGCGTGGCCATTCCTTAATTCAGCTTCCGAATCTTGACAGTTTGGAGAACAAAGATCTGTGGTTTTAAGCCAAGAACACTGTGATGACTTGTGAGGGGTCAGTGGCAATCTATATGGGGCCAGAGACAACTGAAGCACCCTACTCCAGAGAAAGAAAGTACAAACATGAACTCTGTGTTGTGTGTGTGTGTGTGTGTGTGTGTGTGTACTGCCTTGTGGTTTTAACCAAAGAATGCTATTATATTTCATAGCGTGGCAGCTGAAAAGCCCCAAACCAAGGTGCCAACAATGTAGATTTCCTTGTTAATCTTTGGCTTGTAAGCAGCTGTCAGCTCTGTGTATTCCCATGTCTTATCAATGTGAAGCTCAGGGGGAGAAGAAGATGGCAAACTCACTAGTTTCTCTTATCGTAAAAGCATTCATCTCACCACTAGACTCCCGGCTCCATTACTCTGTAGATCCTAATTACCTCCGAAGGGCTTCATCTTCAAATACTGTCAACGAGGGGAGGCCTTCCACAGATTGGAAGAGCACAGTCAGCCTGCCATCATGTAAGGCAAGCATAGACTGTGTTCTGCTCTTAGAGCTAGCAGCACTGTCAGCGGATGGAAGTACTTAGTGTTGACCTTGGAACAGACTGGGCATTAGAGACAAGTGATTTGGGCCAATAGACCACGTGTCCACAGGGGAGACAAAGGAAGAGGAAAGAGCGGAGGGCCCATCTGCAGCCAGCTAATGGCACAATAGAATAGTGGTGTATGCTTATCTGCAGGTGACCACCAAGGGGGATGAAGGAAGAGGAAGCTCTTCTCTAGTGTGGTACTGTATGGGCCTTCTGGGGCTGTTGGAACAAGGTGCCACAAATATGGTGACTTGCTACCAAATAAATTTATTATTTCCTAGCGCTGGAGTGCACAAATCAGAAACCAAGGTATCATCAGAACCACACCCCTTCTGTGATGGCTGTGGTGGGGAGATTTCATTGGCTCTCTTTAGCTTCTAATGGGACACTGACCTACAGCTCGGCTGCATGTAGTATGATCTCTTAAACTTTGAGCATTTTAACTATCTCCGTCTATCATGGTCCTATCTGAGAATGAGATATCCTGTGGCAGGGAGACAATGGGACCTCGGCAGGTGTGCAAGGACACAGTTTGATGCATCACACAAACCTCAAGGAAAGCATACAGTGCCAATGGGAGTCTGATGGCTGGGTAGTGGAAGGGTAGAAATAAGAGACATCAACCGCAGGATGTCTACAGTAGCTCTCAAGGACCTGAAGACCAAGGTGCAACTCATTAGGGACAGTACAGAGACCGATGTCACAGTACTAAGATAGGCTCTTGGAAAGAGATCAAATCTGAGAGTGAAGGAATGAGAGGAGGGAAAAGTCAAGGCTTGGAGCAAAGACCTTGTACCCCAAAACTGATGGGGAGATTTGAGGTGATGTAAGCCAGTGACTAGAGGCACTCTCCAGGGAACGGGGCTGAGGCAGGCTGAGGTGGTGACACTATCGGAAAGAATCACTTGTACAAGTTGTAGTATGCTACACAGTTTTATGTGTAGCCATATTTCTGAACAAAGAGTGTGAGGGCCTTCACCTGTGTTTTAGTTAATTCCAAGTGCCAGAAATCAACGGGAAAGCAAGGACTACATGGAATAGCTGGTGAATGGCCTCACCTCAGGCTCCAAGTCTGGTTCTTTAGAAGCTCTCTTACCAGAAACATCAGAAATTAAGCTGAACCCTTACGGGTTCCCAACCTCCTTAAAGAAAGATGTATATTTCCGTCAGAAGAAACATCAATCTTTCTCACAGTTCCCCAATCAGATACCGAGCACGAAGGGAATTTATTCAGTGAATACGGAGTAGAAACTCATATAGCTTCATGTGTGACTTATAGCTGTATTGGTAATATATGTAAATCCAGACATTATCTTCAATTTACATAATGATTACAAATGATGCAATTTCTCCATGCACATTTGATCTTTCAATGCTAGTGCGGAAATGAATTGAAAGTAGTATAAGCGATCATATGAACAGAGCAAATATCTGTTTCAGCTCCTAGGCTTAGCTAGACTCAAGCGATTCAGCCATCTTAATACCTTCTTGCGGTGGGGGGGGGAGGTGGTACTGTCATAACTAGAAGCGTTTTCCCTCTTCCTTCATTTCAGTAATTATAAATACAAAAAAATAGCAGAAAATCTGAAGCCTGTTAGGTAAAAGCCAGGCGCATTCACAGAAAGCAGTCAGGAGTATTTCACTTCCTGGAAAATTGTGAAGAGATCATTTTCAATCTGAGGGCACGGTGGGCTGTGAAGATTTCAGAATGGACTGGACACTGTGAGGGAGAAAGGAAACCCAACCAGTGTGGGCCCTTGGCTGAGCAAATGCTAGTCCAAGACAGGCTGTCAGGGAGAAAGAAACAATGGCTGCATTTATGGGTCTGCTTGGCTAGGCTGGAGTGCCAGGTGCTTGACCACATAGCAAACTAGAGCTTGTTAGGAACGTGGTAAACGGGGTTATAATGAACTCAATGGATTCGGGGAGATTACAAAGGGAGGCCTTATCCAATCAATTAATTGAATTAAGAAGGAAAACAAATTCCTCACTGAGGAGGGAATTCTGCTCCCTCCTGCCTTCAGACTCAGGACTGCAATGTCAGCTTTTCTGTGGTTCACCAGCTGGACAGCCTGCCCTGAAGCCTAGACTTCTGAGTTTCCATAAGCTAGTTCATTAAGACAACCCACTCTGTAACCCCCGCTGCTTCTATGCACATAGCCCATTGGGTTTCTGGAGAACCATAATAGAAGGCACGGTAAAGTCTGCTGGCCCGTGCTCCACAGGAAGCCCAATGTTTTTCACAGGAGTACTACTAGCGAAGACAATTCCTGATTGTACGCCCTGAGGAAAATTTAATTCCCCTGCCCCTCTCTCATTAAATACTGTTAGTAGCCTCCACCCAAAGCACTAACCAAAGCCATCCATACACATCACCCCACTCCTTGGGGACAGGCCAGTTCTTGCTCAGTGGGAAATCACTAGTCTAGTTCAACCTACCCATCTTACAGGTGACGAAACTGAGGTTTGAAAAATGTTACCCCCAATACTGACTTATTTGTGGCCAAATAAATAGAAATCCTTACATACAAACACAAATGTTATGAGCTCAATTAAAATGTCCATTTGTACATTGAACGCATACAAAGCCAGGCACATGGTCAATTGAACATTTAGAGTGTGAAGTGGACAATTTTGTTTTATATATCTGAATGGTTTTTGAGGCTAGTACAAATATTGCTTATGGTTTGGCTCTTGCAGTCCCCCATCTTTGTTCAGGAATATGGCTGTCCCTCATTTAGGGCAATTTAGTCACATTAGCTTGCTTGCCAGACCTCATGTGACCCTTCCTTCTTTAGTAGTAAAAAGGAGTTGCCTTGCAGTGGAAAACAGCAAAGGCAGGACCAGAGGGGAACAGAAGTGAGAAGTGAAGCTTTCTCAGGGATCTGGCTTGAGCTTCCAACCATCCCTGAAACCCACCGAAGGTTTAGCTACCACGAGACACATTAAAAGCCTTTCAATAAAGCCTCCTTTACTTAGATGAAAGCTGATTAGAATTATGTTTCCATTACAATAAAAGTATTCTTTTTATTTTCAAGTCAGAAAATGGCACTGAACTTCAATATGAGTATACGATCCGAGACAGAGTAATATTTACATTCTCCTTTGACGGCCTAAACTGTGAGTCCTCAGCAGAGGTCCTGACCTCAGCCGTACCACCCACAGTATCTACGGTAGTTTGATGATGAAGGCTCCCAGAAGCCTCTGGTTTGAGCACTTGGTCCCCAGCTGGTGGTGCTGATTGAGAGGGTAATGGGACCCTCAGAGAGGTGAGCTTTGCTGGGAGAGGTACATTCCCAGGGACCAGCTTTGAGAGATTTTACAGCCTGGTCCCCACTTCCTTTGTCTCTCTGCTTCCTCGATGCCCAGGATATCCTGACACCAGGATAGTTGTGGGCAGAAAACTCCTTTCTTTCCTGACGTGTTTTTTTTCAGGGTATTTTTTTTTTTTAATCACGCAGAAAGGTGTGGCCAAACTGCCCACCATTATTTTCATATCCGCCACTATAGTCATCTGGCTATTCATTTTTTTTACAGAATTTTGGCTTATTATTAATATTTAAAAATTTTCCTCCTTCCAGTGACATACTTTCTGAAATGCTGTTCTTACTGTAGACACACGAACACAATTAAATTTCTGTTATCTGAGACGTAACACTGGAGCGGAAGTGACATTGGTAATTTCATAGGCACCAGCAGAAAATAGCTAACTGGCCAGGCTTTATGTGAGATTTATCAGGACAGGTGGTAGTTAGGGGGCTTTGCATTTGGTGATGAGTAAGAGCCACAGGTCAAGGAGAAGGATCAATGGGTAACAGATCTTGTGACCAAGCCTGATGACCTGAGTTGGATCATTGGGGCCTAAATGCCGAAGGGGACAGCTGACTTGCTCTCATTAGCAAGGGGAGGTTGTCTTCTTATCTACATATGCATTGTGGCAGGTACACACACACACACACACACACACACACACACACACTCATAGTAAAGTATTTTTTACTCTATAAAAAAGAAGGTAAGCATTTGAAGATTTTTTTGTACCCCCAAACTCCCTGAAAGAATGTCCACAGTCAGACTGTTGTTGGCCTCTGTTAACTAAAGCGGTTCTTGGATGGTGAAGAAAAAGAAGAAATGGAGAAAAAAAAAAATGAGATAAAACCAACTACTTTCATGGGAAAGTGAATTTAGGCTTAAAAAGAAAACCACCAAACTTAGAAAGATGGCTGTCTTCCCGTTTATCCGGGATCAAGGGTCAGTGCAGATGCCGTGCAGTCTGAAGCATGTCAGGCTTCTGGGAGCTGGGAGACGCAGTGAGGCAGAGCAGGAACCCAGTCTGTTCTACCGTTAGCTCATTTCTGCCTGTGTAGGCACATGGTCTCATTCTCAGCCTGCGCCTCAAGGGAAGGGAGTGTGGACAGAATCCTCTGTCTCCACAAATCATGAGCAACTCTCTCTCTCTCCCCAGGTTTCAAAAGAAAGAAAAGCCAAAGGGCAAGTGCATTCAACAGCATTGCTTGGAATCCTATCTTAATGAGCGCTCTGCTCTCGGCTATCACACACCTAGGAAACACAGGGATGGATGCCCGCCACCCACCCTGACTGCCGTCTGCAGTCTATGGTCAGTGTCATCTGGAAACAACAAAGTCCCTGGAAGGTAAGTTCAATGCCAGGCATCGGTTTGCTTTTAATCCTCCATCTTCCTGATTGTGCTTGATTTTTCAAAGATGGCGCCTCCTGGTCCCATCTCTTCTCCTTTGAACCCATTCCTGTTCTTTCTATCCCCCCAATTGAGCTCTCTGTGCTCTCTCCTTCTTGCCAATAGCAGAGGCTCCTTGATCTAGCCCAGAAGTTAAGGTAGCACTGATACCAGCCTTCCTCACTTAGCAGAATATATATCACATGCTCTACCTGATGAGCTGGGAAATGGTTCCAGTGCAAACCTGACCATTCCCACAGCCTGCCAATCACAGAAGGGAGAAAATGCCTTACCACTCACCTCAAACTGAAGAGAGAATTTATAGTCAGAGTCCTTGGCCATATCCTTGATGTAAGAATCAAAGTCATCCAGCTGTACAGGGCTTTGTCAAACACAAAGAAAAGAACGCTTCAAAATCAACATACTGGGCAGAACACCTGTCGGTCGACACCACACCTGTGTGATTGGTCAACACCACACCTGTGTGATTGGTCAACACCACACCTGTGTGATTGGTCAACACCACACTTGTGTGATTGGTTAATGCCACACCTGTGAACTTTTCTTGGCAAAAATAGAAGTTTCATTTTTCTGGAGTGAACACTCACTGTTACTACATTCTTTAAGGCTGTCAGCTGGTAATATAGTTTTAGAAAAAAAGAATATATTGACTAGACTTCCTAGACCCTTAGAATTAAACTAAGAGTGAAATGTAAATCTAGAAGTCTCTAGGAGTTTTCTGAATTTTCCGAAGCTGTATTTTCTCCTCTAGACCCAGCCTTTCCATTTGGTCAGGGACTACACAGCTAGCCTATGCTTTAGTCTTGTAACTAATGTAACAGTCCAGTTTCTTTCATGAGTCTACAGCTCCATATCCCATTACCAACTACACAGCATGGGTTAGGTATTCGGTTAGAGCTGTTGACTAGCTAATTTACCTGGCAGGCTAACTTATAACATTCATTTATGCTAAAATTTTAGTAGATCATAGGGAAATTAAAGTTCTTGGGCGCTCCATCTAAACTCTAGTGTTTTACATCAGAACTTATAAAAAAATAATTCTTGCTCATAAAGATGGTTGTGAACATGAAAGTTCCTAAGACATGCTTGGCTAGTCCACATAAGCCAAGGATGGCTGGGTATAGCTTAGTGGCCTGCCTGCCGTGCACAAAGCTTCACCTTCAATCTCCTCCTCAGCAGAACCATGAAAACCTAAGAGAGTCATGGTTAAGGGATGAAAGTGGGGAATCTGCCATGGGGCCACTGGGGAGTAGACGTCTGGCAAGAGCCCAGGCAGAGCAAGTCGTATTTCAGAGGAGTCCCCACTTTAACCTTCTTCTCTTTCCAAAATACCAGCTAAAGATGAACTCGCATGTCTAACACACTTTGTTCGAGCTGCTCTGTCTGCTGTGGATTGCTGTGGTGAGGTATTGATCTTAATGCTGGATTTAACACTTAAACTGCCCCTTGTTATTAGGAAAGCAGGAGCTAGCTGTAGTGGGTTGGTCGGATGCTGCTTGGGTTGTAATGCTAGATATTGGCCCCTAAGGCCTGGCTGAACCCAGAGAATCTGTGAGTAGACCCAAGTGACACACGTCTTGTTCTGTTTCTGTCAGCAACAATGTCACCAGAGTCCCCTTGCCTTTTTGTACTAATCCATCAGTGTTCTATCCATGGTAAAAATCACGACTGAATTCTATTTAGAAAAAAATGTTTCACTCTTTATAAGTCCTATGGAATTTTAAGCAAGAAAAGGCCTGAAGCTGATAAACTCATAAGCTTCTCAAATGAGAGGATGGTTAATTTCCACTCACCAGAATCCTTCTCTTATGACTTAACAGTTCAGGAGGTAAGTAAGAGCCCAGGCTAGTTAATTATCTTTCCTGTTTATTATGAAGGATTTCAGAAATATTATTGTCAAAGCATTAATTGTAGCATCAGCTAGAGTAGGAACCTTTCTCTGGAATAAATGTAGACTTTCAAAACATAAACTGACCAGAGCCTTTGTTTACCTTTATGTACATATTAATTGGTCATATGTTTGTCATGTCACATGGCCTCTTGCAAGCTTTCTGTAAGTCCTAACAATCCAGCCTTTCTGAGGGTCCATGTGGTAAGGGCTGATGCTTTTCCTGACATGGGTTCTGCGATGAGCATCTTTAGTGATCTCTCCATCCCTGTGCATGAGCAACGCATACCATCCTCTTCCTGGACAATTCCTTCTGTTTGGAAACATGCTATCCTTTTGACCTGAGTAGCTGATCTTGACACAGCCTTGAGTTAACTGGGACTGGCATCTCAGGTAAGGGGTTGCCCAGATCAGACTGGTCTGAGGGTGTGTCTGTGGGGAGCTGGCTTGAGTGTTAATTGCTGTAGGACCTAGACAACTGTGGGTAGCACAGTGCTTCTCTGGCTTCTGTGGGTTCTCTGGACAAGTGATTCTGCATGAGCCACAGCGAGCCAGCAAGCAGAGCTCCTCCATGTTTTCTGCTTTAAGTTCTTTTTTGTTTTGTTTTTGAGAGTGGGGATGGGGCAGGGGGTATCTATCTATGTAGCCCTGGCTGCCCTAGAACTTGCTATGTAGTCCAGGCTGGCTTAGAACTCACAGAGAGCTGCCTGCCTCTGCCTCTTGAGTCCTGGGACTAAAGACATATACCACTACATCTGGCTCCAGCTTCAGTTCCTGCCCTGGCTTCCCTCAGTATCGTACTGTAACCTGTAAGATGAGATAAACCCTTTCCTCTCCTGAGTTGTCGCAATAGGAAGGTTTCAGCTTGGGAAGTTAAGATCATCACGACGGGTGAACTTTCTGAGGGCAACAGTGCTGTGGACTTACTTCGTCAGTTTTCTCTTCTTTAAGCCGTTTTTACTCCTGAAAATTGAAAAAGAAAAAAAACCCACATTTATCAGGATAAAAAGTTGGTTCGTATAATTGAACTTTAAATTTAATGCAACTTAAAAATTAATTTAATTTTTATCAAATACTTCAGGTTTGTTAAATTAGTCTTCTGTCCATGCAAAGATAACAATTTCTGACTCACGTTAAGAAACTATTAGGTCGCAAGAACACACCTGCGTTTTTTATTTCCCCTTGCTGAAAACTGAGTTCTGTAAATACAGTCGCTGGCTCCTGGTGATTACCTTAGTAGGATGTTTTATTAGTAAATTACACAAATATCCACTTCCTGATGTCCAGAGTCTATAAACAAGATAGAAGAGTTGGGGGAGATAAAGAACCAATGCCAGGATTCTTAGTTACAGACTGAAATAGCCTGGCCTGTCATTCCAGCAGGTGGTGTGAACTGTGTCACTGCTGGGAGGAAGGGTGTGACTTACGCAGTTCTCCTATGTACTCACGCTTTCAATAAATAGGAAGAAAGGGACCTGCCATGTGTTTCTGCTTAGTTCATTAATAACCCATAAGCTTGAAAACCCAAGGTGTTAGTGTATGGTTCAGTTAATTACATCTACTTAGGGCTATTAGGAGTGATGGTGTTCACACTGCAGGTAAAAGACTCAACCGAGTCACCTCGCACCATGATAACAGCTATATGTCTAAGTACTCTGTTGTACTTTTATCATCTGTACAAGTGGCATGTGGTACCTAACTGAACACATGATGAAATGGTAGTAAATATTGCTATAATCCATATCATAGGTCTTTAAATAGTTTAACAAAGGCACGCACGTTTCCAAAAATGTCAAAAAATAATCAGTTCTAGGTGCAAGTACTTCACGTATCAAATGGCTGATTTGTACATTAAAACTGTGACTGTGTAGACGTCTCGGCTTCAGAAAGCCTTTGAAAGAATAAAGCAGTACTCTCCCATGCTTCTTTGCACCTGCCACATGGCCATGTCTCATGGGGTGTGGTAGATTCTTATTGTCCCACTTGCTAGACGCTTGTGCTCTTCAGGGCTGAGCATGAACAGTGGGTGACATAGCGAGTGGTCAATGAATGATTATTATGTTGAATTTAAGGAAACTATCTTAAATTCATACTATCCTCACAGCTTCACCTAGTGAGTCAGTTATGCAAATTACACATCTTGTATGGTGTGTGTGATATGGTGTGCATGTATGTGTGGTGTATGTGTGTGTACGTATAGTGTTTGTGTGTATGTGTGTGCCTGTGGTCTGTGTGTGGGAGAATTCAGTGTGTGTGTTTGGAATTTTGTGTGTGTTCACTTGTGTGTGTGTGTATGTGTGTATGCATGTGATCTGTGTGTGGGAGAATGTGCTGTGTGTGTGTTTGGTATAGTGTGCATGTATGTGCAGTGTGTGTGTTGTGTGTGTGTGTGTGTGTTCTAATTGAAGGAAAAGGTCTTAAATTCATATTACCTGCATAACTTCACTTAGTGAGTCAATTATGCCAATCACACATCCTGTGTTCTCTTTATTATATGTGGTTTTAAAGTAGGAGCAGGACTAGGGAATGGAGGAGAGAGAGAGCTGGATTGAATACAGGAGACAAATATGCTCAAAGCATGGGATATACTTGAGAAAAATGTTTTCCTGAGGGCTGGCTCAGCCAGTACAAGGTCTTGCTGACAGGTCTGGGAATGTGGGTCCAGCCCCAGAACTCAAGGCAGAAAGAGAGAACCAAGTCCTGAAATTTGTCCTCTGACCTCCACGAGTTCACTGTGGTGTGATCCTGCAATCATACCACACACACACTCCACACAACCACACACAGAGATGTACACTGTACCAAACACACATACTCACACATGCACACATCACATGCATTCTCCTTTCTGTCTAGGCACATATACACAGACCACATGCACACACATATGTATACACATACACACATGCACATCATACCAAATACATACATACACACACACACACCATACTCCACACAGAGACCATATACATGCACACACATACACACACACACACACACACAGGCTCACACCACTGTGTACAATGAATGCACACCAGTAAAAGAAAAGATTATTTACTATTCTCAAACTGTCTAAAGCATAATAATAGCTTGATCTATCACTTGGGCTTGTGAGGTCTTGCAAAATGGGGCCTCCAGACATCGAGGAGTCAGTCAGGACAAGGGGTTAGAAGGAGGGAAGCATCCATAGTGGTATGTGGAGTTTCTGGGATTGAATAGTTTAATTTCTTTCCTCTTCCAAGTGAAGATGCCCTATGCCCCTTTCCTGTTTCTCCCCTGCTTGCCCAGCCTCATCTTCTCTGTGTTTTATTCTTAGACTTTAGAAGAAATACAAGTCTGCCCCATCAGTTAAAAAGCAATGATGTCAGGCATAGCTGTACCACCTAGGATACTAGAACCTCGAGAAAGCTTTGTGGCTCCTCCTTGGTTTAGCTCTCATTGTGGTAATGTCAGGAACACTACATAGCCCCTTACACCAGCGCTTTAAGAATGCATGAGGCCAGGGCAGGTGGCTGACAGCCCTGCTAGATCAGGAGACTGAGAGTGAACAAGAATTCTCTCCTACCCAAACGGACTGTAAAAGGAATCCAACACAAAGAGGTGTGTGCGGAAGAGAGATGCTACACACATCCCTGCTGAAGGAGTGAGCTGCTACTACTCGCAGCTCAGGGGAAACAAGACTCATGGAGAACAGATGCATGGCCTCTTTTTCTTCCAATTCTATTTGTTACGGAGTGAACTTTCAATGTGATGTATAATTTGTATGGTGTGCTATGGCCATGAGGGTCTGTGTGTGATTTGTGGCCTCTTTCAATGCTCTATTGAGATTCTGCTGAATCAGGAGTGTCCCTATATCGGAAGGCTGTGGAATATGCCAAGATTGACTGATGACAGACCCCAGCCACATGGAGAGCATCTTTCTGCATTTTTTGAGTGCTGTGCAAAATGTACTACTACAATGAGTGGGGAGTGGAGAATTCACTTATATATAGGTAAAGGCTTGACTATCAATTTACACTATACATGATGGGGCAAACTAGTGTGCACACGTAACAGTCAAAGGATTGAGCAAAGTTTATGGCCTCATTTTTTTTCAGTGATAAAGATTACCCAAACAACCAAATGAACATCACCCATTAGACAGGCAGGCAGGCATGAATGCATGCACGCACATGTACATGTACACGTACACACACACACACACACACACACCACACACACACACACACATACATACACAAGATAGACAGAAAGACTGACAGAGAGACACACAGAATCATACACACGTCATTTTCCCCCTTTTTATTTATGGGATGACAAGGTTAAAATTTCCAGTGGCTTAGAGAAACTAAGGTGGGTTCTAAGTTCTTTAGGGGCACAACAGTCTAAGAAAACCAACCACACTACAGCCCATTTCTCAAGCATCAGAGGCAATGACAGAGGCATGGACTAAACGGTGATTAAGACAAAGTGTAGAACCCTCGAGACCCAGGTTGATAAGTGCAACAATTTCCCATGCTAAACCAAAGCCACCATGAAACCTGAAAAAGGCCGTTCGGTTTGTACCCTACTGCAAATGTAGCACACAGCGGCCATGTATACAGTTGAACACTGTAACTGAATGTCATCCATGCTTAAAATGCCATTTAGGAGTCAGTAGAAGCACAGATGTCTGAGTATGGTCTGCAGGTGGCTATGGCAGACAGAAGGAGCAGCACTGAATTTAGTTCAGAGTGGAGATACCCTTAAAGAGACTGACTCCAAGACCACTAAAGTCGGCAATCCTGTAGAAACCAATCTGATAGGGCACACACCACCGGGGTGGTGGGGAGGACTACGTGACTGGTGGGATCTCTCAATTTCCTCTCAGTCTTCTCAAGGCACATCCGAGGCTGGTTAGCAAACCAATAGGAACCCATCTCTTCAAATCCCCTGCTTCTAGGGGAAGCTGAGTAAGGCTTTGAAAGCATGTGGGGGTGTAACTGTGTTGTTTGTGGTTGTTGTTAACAAGGTGGATGAAATATGAAGACAAACACACCCATGGGAAGCATAGTGAATGCAAACAGAGGGAGGGGTTCGCAGATCAAGCAGTGGGGAATTCAAGCTGCATTTACTGGTTGGGATGTGTGGACATTTTAGAATGTGACAAGAGAGACTGGCCTCTTGTCGTGAACTGTCTCTTCTCACCTGGAGGCAACTATTTACAACCTTAGGATGTTCTTCTAAAAACAGTAGGGCATTTCGCCCCTCTGGACTAGGGTTTCACACTACCTGATTGATACTATCCATAGTGGACCTTGAAGGGGTTGGCCATCTGTTCAACAGCGGGTCCTTAAGAAAGACTGTGAACTGTAGAAAATGAGGAGAGCTGAGAGACCGAGCTGGGGAAGGTATGTGGCACTGTTCACAGTTTTCTTTTAACTGAACCCTGTGGCTGATGCTCCAGTCACAACCTGCCTCCTAAGGACAACTGGGAAGTCCTTAGGATGATGAATGGTGTTTAGCTGAAAGGTAGTGCAGGTTTCAAGGTCAAGGTGGAACTCACATGTACTGCTCATCCCCAGAGACTACTGATGGTAACTACAGGACACACTAAGTTGATGATGTCGAAGTCTGAAAAGTGGTGACAGCCTTGATAATAGTAGGGAACGCCTCTACAGTGAGTATGGTTGGCCTGGTTAAACTTCCCTCTGGTATCTTTGATAAAAGAACATACAAATTTTTAGTAGCAACGGATACTAAGGAGCTCTTTTTCAATGCTTCTTCCTTTGCATCTTGCTATCATAAATTAGATCACCAGGATCTCTTCTGCCTTCATAGAACTGGAAGAATATTTGGCCTTTGGCTTCTGTGCACAAATCTCTGTTGAGATTCTTTATCCTTCTCTTCCTTCCCCACTCCTCTTTGTCCTCTCTGTCTCTTTGTGTCTCTGTGTCTGTTCCCATTCTCTCTGATAGCTGTTTATTATTATTTGCTACCTAAAGAACCATGTATTAATACTTATGAACAATAAATCATGTGTGTGTGTGTGTGTGTGTGTGGAGAAAGAGAGAGAGAGAGAGAGAGAGAGAGAGAGAGAGAGAGAGAGAGAGAGAGGAGAGAGATTGATTGATTTTTCTCAGGTTTTTTGGAAGACTTTTTCTCTAATGATTTTGGGGTAAAATAATTTTGGATTCTTTGGCCTAAGAATTCAAGTTTATTTTCATAATTATTATCATTATAGCATAGCAAAAGTCAAGAAAGTTATGCTTCAATACTTGATTATCCATGTGATTTAGATATTAGGAAAATAAAAGATTAAAAGAAGGTGCTTCTATTCTGTTCAGAGTGGAGAGGGGATTTTCCAGGTTCAGAACCTGTATTTATTATATGATGGCTCATGATATCAAGACACCCACTCTTCTTAGGGTAAAGATTTTATCATTAAATTATGTGTACATGTGAGTGTGTGAGAGTATGGGCACACCAGTACAGGTGCCCGAAGATGGCACTGGATCTCCTGGAACTGAATTTACAGGTGGTTGTGAACTGTGCCCCCATCCTGCGGGTTCTGGGAATTGAACTTGGGTCCTCTGCAAGAGCAGCCTTAGCTGTTTAGCTAACAGCTCAAAGTTCCGTCTTCCCATCTCTAAAAGGACTATCACACCCTGCAGACTGTGGGAGTATTAGAGAAGATAATTGCACACAGAGACTTACATGTAGTTAGATATTCAGTTATTACAGAAGTGAGGTTATGAAAGCAGAGGTCTCCAGATTCAGAGGCTCCTGCCTCTACCTTCCCACCTATATCTTCTTGGAAATAAGGAGTTCTCTCCGTGTGGGGTTGGTAAGAAAAATGGATTCAAAGATGGTAGGCCAACAGACCAACTCCAAGAAGACACAAATGATGAGGAACTCGAGTCAGGAAAGCTTGCAAGAAGAGTACAGGATATTTAACTGGGAAGACACTGTAGGTGTCTGGGTACCACTCACTGTCTCAATGCCTCTCCATTTCCTCCCTCACGACATACACTGAGAATCTCATGAAACCCAGCAAGGAGAAACAAATCCCATAACTCCTTGTGTTTACTTTCTGCAAGCTGACTTTTAAAGACCTCGTGTTGGGTAAATAGTAAAAATGAAGTCACTTACCAAGGGTTAATATAAAATGCCAAAAGATAGTCAGTCCAAAGACATGAAGGCAGCAGGGTTAAGAAAGCAAACACACTCCTACGCCTGTGAGCATTAATAAACAGATGCAAAGATGAAAACGTGGTAATGGTTAGTGATTCAGCTGTGTACAGATATCAGTAAGTTACCTGCTGGGGCCGACCCACACCACAGTTAAACAGTATTCCCCTTAGTAGTTTTCCAAGGCTTAAAGGCTACAATATTGGTGGAATTGACTTTTATTCACACAAGTCCTCATTGTAATTAGAGACAACTTTCAACTCATTTGGCATCAATTCGTCTGCTATTAGGAAATCTCATTTTCCACTCAGTTCCCCGAGGCTCAGTAGAGTCTGGTGTGTTATTTTTCAACCATCAGCCCTTGCAACCTAACCTAATTTAAGAAGTCAGGTAGGAGAATGGCAGCTTGTATGAGTGGACAGAAGTGGTCAGGTCTCGTATGTGGGTTCCAGGGAGGATCAGGCTTTTGTACCACTTGATGTGACATCCAATAGTATTTTCGATTTAAACCTTAACCAGTTGCTAAAGCTATTTCTTAAAGTACCCACTCAATATGCTACTTGGGTATCATTCATTCAAAATCAACAGATATCCATGGCCTGGGGTTTTTCATGATCCTTATCAAAGTGGAAGAAAGCATTAAGCAATCTTATTTTAATTCTTATTGACATTAAATGTCCAGTTGGAATCAGTTTTCATGGATTCAAACAGCACTCAAGTCAGAGCATCCATTCATGTGGATTGAAAAATGCCTTTCAATGCATCTACAGTTAGTGATAAAACTAGAAGGAAACTGTCATTTTGTCACTTCAGTTACAACAAATCCCACTGAGATATCACATCTCACTCCCTCAGAATACGTGTGCTAGGAAACAGTTTGTTACAAGCTCAGAGATTTTCTTGATTTTATAGAAATGGCCTGAAAGGAAATCTTTTAGTTTCCCCAAATTGGTTTACAAATCTGACAGATTGCAACTGGCCATGAAATTCATTAACACATGGCTTTCTAGGGTCACAGATACAAATTGGGGTTTTTCTAGGTGAGCCCCATTGGCACTGGTTTGGGACCCAGTCTTTTAAAGGAATGAAGCAGAGTAGGTGAGTCTCTTCCTCTTGAAAAGAATCCTAACATATTTGAACAAACCTTCTCATGTTTCTAAAATTGTCAGCACCAATGGTTTATAAAATTCTCTTTCTTCATAACGGGATTGATCATATTTTAATAGGAACATCTATTCATGTTAAATTTTAAAATGACCCAAAGTACAGTCATATCAAAGAGAATCTCATTTCAACTCTTGTTTTCGATGAGAGCAGGTCATCGCTGACAGTCTGAGAGGGAGATTACATATTTTAAATAAAGTTCTTTACCTTGTAGACTCTGTAGGATAAAAATTCTGGGCTCCCAACATCTGTTTCTTTGACATTGGCCACTTTGGGGAAGGTGGGATCATTTCAACTCTTTGATAGTTGCCTGCAAACTACAGGATGCAAGGAACCCTGGTTCCTTAAGTAGAATAAGTTTACCTAATTGGTGATTCTCTTGGATATTCTGAACTGAATGCTAAGCTGGACAGGATTGCTGTTCATTACACTTCATAGTTCAGTACAACAGCAATGGAATTCATCTCTAGGCAATTTTCTAATTACTTCATGCATCTCTTCGTTCCAGGACCTTCCCTTCCAATTGTAAATGACAAAGGCATCATACAATTTTCAAATTTGTCTCTGTCTTTGATACAAGAGGTGAGACCCTTAGGCTGCACACTTTTATTTAATATTTGAGTGGAAATGTTGGATCTCATCGCCAGTCACTTGGCTACGTTATGTTATTTATTTAAGTCACCCCTTGGGCCTGTGACTGCCACTTGTTCATTGCAGCTGTTGTACTAGAGCCTGAAGCAAGGCTCTGGGCCCTTTGCATGACTTTGTTGTCCCTTTGTTCTCTCCTTAAGAATCCCATTCAGTTTATAGAAACAATTCTGGCCACATTGATTACCCACTGAAATAAAGAAAGGAAACCCAGAAAAAAAATCACCTATGCCTTAAAGACAATAAAATCAAATTTGAAGCAAGTACTAGCCAGCTAAGCCAGCTGGAGACATGTCCTGATATAATACTCACCAACTGTAGGGAAGTTTCCCTTCCCTCTCCAAGGATGCAAAATTGACAAATGTGCCAGCTCCACATTCCCTGTTTGAAAGAGACAAAATCACTGTGTGATTACTTGACAGAGCTTTTTGTCCAACATGAAGAACAGGAGAGCCTTTAATCCAGCTTATCAGAATAGCATTAAAAAGAGGTGTGTGGAGTGGGTAATGTAAGTTTTATATGATTCTGTTTTGCATACAATGCCAAAACCAAAGATAAAACACAAAGAAACAGCCCATTGAAATGGGCAAATGAAACTCTTTGAGTCAAAATAGTCAGCCTACAACCTTTGACTAAAGGTGTTCATGACCCTGACATACATGTGCAGTTCCATGGTTGACCCTGACATACATCTGCACTCCATGGTTGACCCTGACATACATCTGCACTTCCATGGTTGACCCTGACATACATCTGCACTTCCATGGTTGACCCTGACGCACATCTGTTCCTCCATAGCTGACCCTCCACCATTGCTCATGTGCATGGCTGTTCACCCCATGCTTCTCCCGAGTTTGATGTTACATCATACTACTCCCACATTGCCGGCTAAATGCAGGTTATAGTCGCTGCTTCCCAGGAAATGAACTTTCCCTTGCTTCTGGGCCACAAAACTTTAGTCTTCATTTTCCTCCACTGGCTAGCTCTCACGAATGTTTTTCTGTTGCCTTTTGTGATGGTTTGAATAGGAATGCATCCCCTAGACAACATTTTCCAATGCTTGGCCCATACCACTATTAGGAGGTATTTCCTTGTTGGAGGAAGTATGTCACTATGGGGTGGGCTTTGAGGTCTCCTATGCTCAAGCTACACCCAGTGGGGTACATAGTCTCCTTCTGTTGATAGCACTCTCAGCATCTTCTCTAGCACCATGCCTGCCTGCATGCCACCATGTTTCCCGCCATGATGATAAAGGACTAAACCTCTGAAACTGTAATCCAGCCCCAATTAAATATGTTCCTTTATAAGAGTTGCCGTGATCATGGTATCTTTTCACAGTAATAAAAATCTAATGAAGACACCTTTTTTTTTTCTTTCTGGAAATAGGCAACTGTTCAACTCTATGTTTGAAGCAAATTTCTCAGATGCATCGGTTACCCAATTAGCGGCAATGTCTTCAGAAAACTAATAGAGTATCCTGCAAATATGAAGAAAGTAGTTGAGAATGTGTCTAAGGAAAAGGACTTGAGACTTATCCTCGTGGTAGAGTACTTGTCTAAAATACACAAGGTCCTGGCTTCTATCATTACATCATCGTCATCATCATCATCATCACACATACACACACACAACCTCACAGACACATACACCCATACTCACACACATGAACAAACAACAGTACCTTTCTTACCTAGCCATCTGCAGGTGCTTCTTTCTGAGAATGACAAGGGTCACCAATAGCAGTCCAATTAAAAGTGTGCTGAGGATAGCCAGTACCGAGATCACCACCACGTTAGGGTTCACCTCTGTAACTAGAGAGAGAAATCATGTTGCTAAAGATTACAGGACATGGAAAGTGACAGAGCCATTCGTAGCCTTTCCTCTGCCCATAGGAACGTTGAGCTTATAATGAAGATGATAATGACGACATCCGTATTTGTCTAAGGGAACCATTGCCCTGTCTTACAGGGGAGCTCTTGGGGGCTGACAGGTGGTCCTTAGGTAAATGGCAAAGTGAGTTATAATTTACAAAATGGTAATAGTTGTGTTCAATTTGTATTTGAGAGGAAAGAGCCCTTTAACTGGACAAAAGCAGGAAATGTGGATTGCTGTCTATGTGCAGGTGAGAGCAGGCACAGGATAAGGTGAGAGCCTGTGATTGGGCAGTGAAAAGGAAGGCAGGCTGAAGCGAAGGACAGAGGTACAGAGAGAAGGAGAGGAGGAGACCAATGGAACCTACAAGAGAGGAAGAGGAGCCAGAACCACACAGTCCTGGGAGCCGATAAGTATCGGGGATTTCTTGGATACTTGATTGAATAATAAGTAGGGTGTGTTTGCCCCATCTAGGTGTGCAGCTTGTGTTTATATCAAATGAGTTTTGAGTTCATTGTGCCGGTGTTTTGTGAGTTGAGAATTTACTAATATAAATCTGACTGATAAATTATAAACCTCTAGAGTTTTGGTTTTACCGGGTTCTGGAGATTTGTGATGGCTAACCACAGGGGGCTAATGGTTGGGAGTGTGAGCAGGATCTGCAGCAAGAGAACCTCGAGATGGACGGTCACCACATGGGGCTAGCCATGGAAGTGGTGAGACTGCTGGGGCCAGAGAGTAGCCTGCAATAGCGTGAGATGGTGCTTTTTGATTAAACATTTCAAGGTACAATGCGTCTGTTTCCTAGACCTCCAGCGAGCAGGACACTCTTACAAGGAAAAGCTGCAAGGGTGAGAAGTATCAACTATTTGAAAATTAAGACTCTAGAAGTCATCACCATTCATTACCATTGTTTAGCGCATTCAAAAATTTCAAAGGGGGCAGGTTGTTATTTCATGCCCAAGACTTTAAAGTCAGGAAGTACAGCTGGATCCTTTGCTCCCAGCAGATAATGCAGCGAGGCATCAGCTAGCTGCCATCTGTGGCTGCATTTTACACATTACCAGAAGTAGGCATTCTGACGGGCTGTAGCCATATGCTCAGAGGCTTCCCGTCTGCACATACACAGAGATTAAATCTATTAATAAGTTGGAGAGTCCTTAAGAGTGAGGTTGCTCTCATGCACTTTCTCTGATGAATGGTCTACTTATCACGTATGAACAGGAAAACGGAAGCAAGAAACAAGGAAATAGATTCCATGGGAGACAGGGGAGATGCTTGCCCCCCTCCCCATAGGTCAGAAAACAAGAGAGCTGATGGGCTTGCGGGCACATGCCTGTACCCCAACACTTGGGAGGTTAAGGTAGGAAGATTAGGGTCTTGGGGGCAGTTTGGACTATATAGTGAGTTTGAAGTCAGCCTAAGGTACATGCTAACCCATCTCAAAACCCCACAGAGCCAATCCTTAATGCCTTGAGTACTTGCTATGTCACCTCTGCTCGGGTTTGTGGCTGAGTGCCAGGAAGAAAGGAGAGCAAGCTGTCGACTTCATGGGGAGAGCAGGCTGTCGGCTCCACGGGGAGCCATATTTACCTCCCAAGCTTATTTGTTTACACTTGTAAGTAAACTGGACAAAAGTGTCACCTGTTGCTCTCGTTTCCCAGGGAATGGACAAGAAGTAATAGACATTAAAGTACATTTTAAAAAGTGTCACAGAAGCCACTCATGGTGGCATGCAACTGTAGCTCCAGCTTTTGAAAGAAGGAATGAAGCAGGAGGATCCTTCTGAGTTCAAGAAGGAACGATGCAGGGGATTCCTATGAGTGCCAGGCCAGCCAAGACTATGTAGTTAGAGCATGACTCAACTTTCCTCTTTGTCAAAAACCAAACCAAACCATCCAAACAAGCAAATAAGAATAGTCAAACGAACACCCTGGAGGACAGCGTCCTGAGATGTAAGACGAACGAGTGTTAAAACATTGCCCATGTGTACTTCTGTCTCTTCTTCTAATAAAGAAAAATTAAATAGAAAAACTAAAACCAAAACAAAGCAAGGCTGTCACTACTCATCAGGGCCTTAGCCAGTAAATGCACGGCTAGTTTTCAGACACAAAAGCAAATCCATTAAAGGGACAGAGTGCTTCTAAGAGTGGCTGTCTACACAGGATCTTCACAGAGGGTCTGGAATTCCTGCTGAGAGCAATGTACATACTATACTGCAGGAAAAGAACAAGGAGGCCAGCCCTGTTCCAGCTGTTAGCAAGGCTGAAGTAGCACCTTTCTTGCTTTGATTTTTAGTAGGGATCTCCTGTTTGTCCAGAGCCAGCCAAGGACCTGTACAGATGAGAAGGAGTTGGTCAGGATTATCTATCCCTGTTGAGGATTCTAAGGATGGTGACCTTGGTGACTTCTCTTGGTGTAAGTCCTTTAGGACTGGTGTATGCCTTTAGGGCTTTCTGTGTTTTTGCTTCTAATATTCTAAAGAATGTAAGATGAAGCTGGAGATATAATTCAATAGTTAAAAGCACTAGCTGCTTTTGCAGAGAGCATGGATTTGGTTCTCAACGCCCACATGTTTGCTCACTACCATCTGTCTCTAGTCTAGGGGGATCTGACACACTCTTCGGACCTCTGGTGGCAGCAGGCATGTGCACAGTGCACGTACACCCATGCAGGCAAGACTGTCATACTCATTAACATGAACATATAAAGAACTCAAATAACCCGAATCTAAAATTCATATACTGTTATCCTATATTTACACATGTCTTTCTAAAAAGACTTGAAGACAATATGAATCTTAAGTCACAGGTTCTAGCCAATCGTACTTTGGAATGGGAGTCAAGGTCTCCCTGAACCTGTAGCTTGCGATATTTTCAAAAGTGGACTGGTTCCATAAAAAGACAAGTTATGTCTACTTAGAAGGAAACACTAAAAAAATAATAATCTAGAAACTTCCAAAGACCAGGTTGACTTAATCTGTATCATTACCCATTGTGGAGACAGCTATGAATGTAGGAACACTGGGACTGTCGTGGCTGAAGCTGGTGACACTGCAGTTGTAGGCAGTGGCCGGGAGGAGGCTGGAGATGGTCACCACATGGGAGGAAACAGCTACCGGTTCCTGGAGACGGAGAAGATAAAACACATTTCACATCATCCTCTTGTTTGTGAAAGTATTCTCCATATTAAGGAGGTTAGGTGCAGGCGAAAACATAATTAAAAGATGGAAAAGATTAATAATGAAAAACCTTTCCCCCTTTCTCTATTCCCTTCCGTGTCACTCTGTTCCCTGGAAGCTGCTGTCATTCCTGGGTGTTTTCCTCCCTTTACCTACTTGATGGGGACATAAATATGAAGTCACGGATGATGCAATTTGCACACTACTCTGCTTATTCATACTTGAATCATCTGTTGTCATCTTTGCTGTAAATTCATATCCAGCTGATTTATCCTTTTTAAAATGAAAACATTAAAACGAAGTGCATGAATGTTTGTCTGTCTGTCTGTATGGATAGTGTATGCATTCAGTGCCTGCAGAGACCAGAAGAGGGTACCATATCCCCTGGAACTGGAGTTGCTGACAGTTGTCAACAACCATATAGGTTCTGGGGAAAAAATAACCTCAGTTCTGTACAAGAGCAGCAGGCATCGTTAACCCCAAAACTCTCTTCCCAGCTCCCATTTTACCTTTCAGAAGGAGGGCACACAAGTCCATTAGAAGTTCATACTTTATCTCACCAGCCTCCTACTGATGCAGGCTTAACTGATCTGTTGATTTCTTTGTGTGCTGCTGTGACCATGCTAAGGGAGCATCATCCTGCAAACATAGAAGCCCTTGTGCATGTACAGTCACTTAGTGCATTTATGTATGTGTGACGGTTGGAATGAGTGCCAGGACCTGGAATCATCCTTGAGATGGGGGTTGTTTAGATTAGCTTAGCCTTTGGGCATTCCTGTGAGATATTAGGTTGATTGACACAAGAAGACCCATTCCAAAGGAAGTTCTCTGAGCTTGGGTCCTGGACAGCATAAACAGAAGGAAGCTATCTGAACAAAGACACCATAACTCTCAGCTTCTGAATTGCTGACGCAATGTGAGCGGCTTCCTCCAGCTCCTCTGCCAGGACTTCCCCACCATGAAGGACTGACTGTACACTGAAACTAAGAGTTGGAAGAGATTCTTCCTGGAAGCTGCTTTTGTTGGGGTATTTTATCCTAGCAACAAAAAACCTAAAACACTCTGTATGGACACACAAATACAGATGGACAAGTAGACAGACAGACAGACAGACAGACAGACAGACAGACACACACACACACACACACACACACTGTATGTGAAGGTATACAAATATGTATTCATCCATTCTCAGCAGTTGAATTACTCAGTCACCTTTTTAATACTGAAAACTATTGAAAATTAACCCTCCACAGGCCAGCGTACCTGTTCCCCACTTTTGTGTGTTCATGACTGTCTTCCTGCTTGCTTTCTGACGTGGCATATTTGTCTGTGGCTTTTCCAATGAAAATTGTGTCTAGTAGTTTTATTTTGCATTTCTTATCATGAGGGAGGTTTTAAATTTTTCATATGTCGAAGGATCTTTTGTTCTTGTTTTCCTATGTGTTTGTTAGAGGTGTTGATCTTCATCTTCATTACTTAAAGTGGTTCTTTATATATTAAGAACCCTACCTGTTTGTCTGCATTCTCTATTTTTATCACATTCACCCAAAGCATGGTGATAGTTAGTGCTCAGAAGCAGAATTGTCTCATTTTTTAGAAGAGTAAATTGCTAATTTGGTGGATCCATGGTCAGACAGTGACACACACACACACACACACACACACACACACACACACACACACACGGCACACTATAAACAATGAGCCAGCATTCTATTCTTTTTCAAAGGAAGATTGTGAAACACTGCAGCCTAGCCAGATGGCTGCCAATAGCACTGATTTCCCAACCCAAGGACACCTAGGCCAGAAAAGGGTTACAGCAGGCAAAGAAAGCCTTTGGCTAACTGGGCTGAATTGCAGCAGGTAGCTGACTAATCATTGTGTCTCTAATGGAAGACATCACTATAGTTACAGAGGAGAAAATCCATTCCTGGCAGAACAGTTATTTTCCAAAAAGGCTCTTAGAACAGAGACAGGACTGAGCTAGTCAGCACAGATCAAAAGAGAGAAATTCGTAGATGGGACTATCAAAGGGGCAGAGGAATCAAAGCCGATTATCTCAGCAATCAGTCTGAAAAGAGCTGTCCTTCCAGCAATCCTGTCTATCCTCTCAGGCACAAGGCCTTCATTTATTGAAAGAGCATCAATTATTTATGCTGGGAGAATTACTCCACTCCCTGCAGCGTATGAACTCTCTCACTAACCTGCCCTTTCCCTTCCTCCTCTGGCTTTAAAGCTCTCTTCCCTCTTCCTCTCTCCCCTCTGCCTCCCCCTATCTCTTTCCCTCCCTTCCCTCCTTCCCTCCTCTCTTCCCCTCTCCTCTCTTTCCCTCCTCTCTCTTCTTTCTCCTCTTCCTTCTTCTTCTTCTTCTTCTTCTTCTTCTTCTTCTTCTTCTTCTTCTTCTTCTTCTTCTCTCTCTTCTTCTTCTTCTTCTTCTTCTTTCTTTCTCTCTCTCTCTCTCTCTCTCTCTCTCTCTCTCTCTCTCTCTCTCCTTAGCTACCCCCAGAGCTGAGTGTCCACTCCTGCCTTCCATCATGACCTGGAGTACAGTAAAGTACTTTGTCATTTCTGCTCTGTATGACCCCAAAGCTTTAGCAGTAACCATTTCTGGGATTTTTGTTTTTAAATTATTTCCACAATATGTGAGTTCCCACTTTTTGCTGGAGAACATGTATTTTACTTATTTCTACATTGGCATGATTATTTGTAATGTCTTTTTATGTTTAAAATAAGTTTAAATAAAAACACGATAAACAGTTCTTAACTGTTAAAGTAGCCTTTAGGTGATATAAGGTCCTCATGGGTATGTCTTACAAATAAATACTGCTAATTTCTATCTCTGCTCCTGTCCACCCCCCCTCCCCCAAAAACCCAAGCAGACAGTTTTCACACATTGTGGTTCCATGAACAGAAGTTTCTAGTTACTCCTTAGCCTTAATCAACAATAATTCAGAAAGATAGTCAAAGCAATCAGTACCTGGAGTTTGCCGTTGTGGCCGGAGCCGAGCTGCTGACAGAGGACTTCGAAGAAATCAGCGACACCCTCCTCGACCCACAGCAGTGTCACCGACTGTCTGTGTTTTGTTCACTGCAAAGAGTGATTTTGGAGGGGCTGGTTCTGGGGGAAGAGCAAATTTTTAAAACACACACACATACTCATGCACATACACAACACACACACACACACACACACACACACACACACACACACACTTTTAGTAGTAACAGGGTGGATGCCCCGAGAACTCACAGGCAGGCAGATAAAAGCCTGTGTTTTATACTGCTTTTGAATATGCCCATCCACAAAGCCTGCCATCTCTATCCGATGGCAGAATGTTTTGTGTCCTTCCCACTTGTATTTTCAACTTCTCCTTTTGGACACTTCTGTTTTCTGTTTTGGCTTTATAACCAGACTCTATTAATAGTTTCTGTGTCATCCATCCTGGAGTTATCATGTCTTGACAACACATAACTTTTTGAGTGAGACACAGAATTAGAAGACGAAGAAGAAGACAAAGAAGGAGGAAAGGAGAAGGAGAAGAAGAAGAAGAAGAAAGGGAAAATGGGAAAAAGGACTCTTTTTCCTTAAGATAATAAAAATTGGGCCTTAGCATCAATGTGTCTTTTCTCTTAGGTCAGAATTTTGAATTCTTGAAACTTTAGTGAAAATTAAGAGAGATAAAACTAAACAGTTAACATGATTTTTATTTTATTTTTTTTGGAAAAGGATGATGGAGGGGAACCAGATGCTTAATAGCATGTTAGAGATAAAAGTTTTATCATAGACTCTTTATCTCTATCAATAAATTAATCCATTAGTCAAGGGCCCCACACTGTGCTATCTGGACCATTTTCTGTTCGTTTCCAGTAGCTGAGTCACCAGCTTAGTTGGCTTGGTCCTCTGTTCTGGTAAGTTCTCTGCAAGCCTATCTCTCAGTTCTGAATATCTTCTCTACCCTGTCCCTGTATTGTGGATGCTGTGTGGCAGGTTCTGTGTGGTGGATACCATGATCTTTCTTTGTAGATCACCCAGTATGGACACTGCTGAGCTAGTGCTCCTGGTGTGATACTGGGTCGTGTTATCTGCTGGCAGATAACACCTGATGTGGGATGACTGGACAGGCTGCATCTTCCCTGTCTAGGCTGACCTGGCAGTGTGTTCCTCCACCTGCATTGTCCTTTCAGGAAACCAGATCTCTGCTGTGGATCTTTCATTGTTGTTACTTGTGTGTCTTTATGCTTTCTACCACACTCTCCTGAACCTGGTCCTTAGTCTTGTATTTTCACAGTGCTTGAACATTCTGTGAAAAAAGTTGGCCCCTTTCAGGTCATTTCTGGACAGTTTTGGACTTCCTTTTTAGAATATCCTAATTATGGCTTAGTAAGGAAACCAATACTTTAAAATAAGAATCATTGCAGGTGGTCTGAACTTGAGTGCCATTAGGAGTTAATTTCCCATGAGGAAGTGGCAAGTTTAGGTGAGAGAGTTAAAGAGGAGAAGAGATGAGTCAGCTTTAGACAGGGAAATCCCAGCAGATGCCAGAATCTCCTTTTCACTGGCAAGTGTCACCCACTCCTCCAGGCAGGGTTCTGTCTCACTTCTGAAGAAAAGAGACCTATGAAACCTCAAGGGTCAGAGGTCACCAACTCCACTCCCATCTCTCACTGCTGACAGGACTGTGAGCCAGATCTAAGACGAGCAGGGATTATGCCAGCTCAAAATTGCACCTTTGAGAGCAAGTGTGCATAGTTGGGCAGTACTGAATAATGGTAGGCTCTGCCTTTTCTCTTCTAAGAATACACACTCCAAGGCCGTACATAGCTGTGTGCACTTGTGATTCTAGCACTTGTGATGTAGAAGCAGAAAAAGCTAGTTCAAGGGCAACCTCAGTTACAGTGAGTTTGAAGCTGGTCTAGGTTATATGAGACTGTATCTTAAAAAACCAACCTAACAAAAACTAGATAAAAAGGAGTTAAATTTGATAAATTGCTTGTCACTCAAACATGAGAATCTGAGCTCAGATCCCCAGCGCCTACATACGAAGTCAGGCAAGATGGCCTGCGATTCCAGCATTGAGGAGACACCTATAGACAGATCTTTGGAGCTCTCTGGAATCAGCAAGCTCATGGTTGAATGAGATTCCTTTTCTCATAAAGGAAGGTAGAGAGTGATTGGGAAAGACATCCGAAGTTGACCTCTGACATCTATACACACTCCCACACACACTCATATACAGGTGTGTGTGTGAATCCATATGAGTGTGCACATAATACTACACACACAACCCAATGAAGTACCACATGTGGAAGGAACTTAGGCAGAATGGAAGGCGGCAATGCTAACTACCATTTAATTTATATGGATCCTGGGAGGATCAACGTGCTGCCTCTCTGTGGAGTGGAGAGGACTTCAGAAGTTAGAGCGGGCACCTAGCCCTCTGTGCTTCACCAGAAAACCCCTTCTTTCTCTTGGAGGTCGCAAGGGGAACAACCAAGTCTTAGTCTTAGAGCAGAACCTAATGTCTTTATTGTTCCAAATCCATCTTTCTTTGCTAAATATTTTCTTTCTTTCTTTCTTTCTTTCTTGGAGGGGAGGAGCAAGGAGAATAAGAGAGAGATTATTCCACCTTACAAATCACTAATGTGCCTAAAGTGTCCTTATACTCATGGCAATCCTCCTGCTTCAGCCTCTCAAATGTGGGGATTCAAGGCACGAGACAGTATGTCCCATTTACTGTGTATTTTGATGCTGCTCACTGATGAGACCGTCCATTGAATGGTATTTGTGACTTTCTATTAAATCCAAAAGGGTGAGTACACCCCCAGTGTCTTTGTTTTATTCTTTTAAAACTTGATGAGCTTTATACATGTGACATTGGTAGCAATGCTGTAAAAAATCATCTCTATGTCTGATGTGGAAAAACCCTATTTTCAATGTTCAGCCTCAGCATGAGGAATTTCTATAATTTTCCTAATGTGTGAAAATGTAAGTTGAGAGTCTTTTCTATGTATATTATAATAATGTTTTTACAGCAGAACAAAGCATTTTCATATAAATTATTTTCAACTTTGCCAACAAAGTATCTCCCATGTGAAGTGGAAACTTAAGGGCTCTTTGGAAAGTTGGTTGGATGGGGTTTTCTGGGGCAAACACTTGAAGGAACGTTTAGTTGAAGTGATCAGAGGTGAAAGACTAAGGCAGACTTGTGAAGGAACTTTTAGCTGCAGCAGACACAGATAAAAAATGTTCTGCTATAGTAAACACGTGAAAGGACACGTGATGAAGGATTCTTTGCTAACAACACACATGTATTGGTCCCCTTCCATTGTGTAGGTGAGCTGCATTTGTTGGGACTCCATCGAGAAAAATGCACCAAGAAACTTTTGGCGGTGTGCTGCAATTTCTCGCTGCTTCCTTGGACTTGGTCTGATGGTTGGAGTGATGTCAGCTAAGAGAGATGCATGTGCTGAGGCAAGACCTGTGGAGGACACATGTGTGGAGGGTATAAAAAGGACTCGATGGCCAGTGAAGGAGGCTGAGCTAGGCTTGCTTATAGAGCTGGCTGTGCAACGCTAGTAGTTCTTGAGTCTTCACTGATTTTCACTTCCCTGAGATAGGCACAGCCAGAAACTTTTAGTGTTTCTCCTGGTCCTTCCTGCTAATTGGAGCCAAGTCTGGGGGCTGGCTGTCTCTGCTAGGTAGTGCTGTTGCTAACCCAACTCTACTGAACTGGACTGCTGGTGTTTCCATGAAATGTTTTCGAGTGGATGAAGCTGTCACTGCTGACCATGAACTGAACTGCCGATTTCCAGACAACGTAGACCGGAGTTATCCCAAAGAACCTTCCTAAACAGGTCCACTTGCCCCTTATCCTTTCTTTCCCACCACTTCTGGCGGGTGGTGGGATAAAAGGGAGGTAAAACCATTTAAGAACCATCATTACAAATAGAGATTGAAAAAATTAAAGTTACACCCGTATAAGCCATGGAGGCCTCAGGTAGAAGTAGCATGGTGCTCTCACTGATGGCAGCAAACTCTGCAGGAGACAGCACTGTGTGAAGCAGGGGGAGGGGAGACAGCTGATCTTAGTGGGGAAAAAATTATTCAGGCTGAGTCGTGGTAAGTGTGTCAGGATAAGTGTGCCATGGTAATTGTGGTCAGGCCAGTGTGTCAGACAGTGTGTCAGGACAGTGTGTCAGGACAAGTGTGTCAGGACAAGTGTGTCAGGACAAGTGGCTCATAAAGTTTGGAAGAGAAAAGTTTAACAACAGGAATCTGTCAGATAGGGGTTTATTTTAGACTTCATCTTATCGACCTAGGAAGACTCTTTTTCTGAATTTAACTGGGAATTTGAATATTTAAAAAAGAATACTGAAGAACATAAAAAGCAAATATGTAGCATCTGAAAATGTATTAAATGATAAATTAGAGGTTGGAGAGATGGCTCAGTGGTTAAGAGCATCAGTTGCTCTTCAAAGGACGCTGGTTCAATTCCAGCATCCTCCTGGAGGCTCACAACTGCCTGCAACATCAGTATCAAGGGATCTGACACTTTCTTTTGTCCTCTGCAGGCACTGGGCATGCATGTGGGGCAGACATGCATGCAGGCAAAAGACTAATTAAAAAAAAAACAACCCTTATTTACAATGGGGGGGTGGGTGGAGAGAATATTCATTAAATTCCTAACATACCAAATATGTTTTAAAAGTTCCTGTCTATGTCAAACTATGTCTTTCAGAATTTTTCACCCACATCCAAGTTTTCATGACTGAGATTGTCAAGCTGATGTCCTAAGATCTAGTTTCTAAAAGGGGAAGAGAAAGCCACAGATCGGGTGTGTGGGGTTCCGCCCACATCTGCAGTAAAATTCCTTAAGTCAGTGAAACATGAGAAGCAGACACATAGAAGGTACAGGCCACTGGTAAAGAAACAGGAAAACCCCAAATTCTCTGGTAAGAGTGGGCTCGAAGTTAAATTCAGGATGCTCTAAGTATGTGTTAGTGTAAATCACATGCCTTTCATATGAAGATTAAAAGCCAAAACAGGCTGGAATACAGTTAGGTTGGTTAAGTGCTTGTCTAACATGCATGGGTCCCTGGATTTGATCCTTTGCACGACATACATTTTGGATTTTACTCCTACAATCCCCCTACTTGAGATGTGTGGGAGATAGGATCAGCTCAAGGACAGTCATGGCTACATAGCGACTTCATCCACAGTGAGGGGGGTAAACTCGTGTATGTACATATAAACACATATATTTATTTTATTGTATTATGTTGGTGATGTTACTGAGGATTGAACCTGGGACCTTGTGTATGTTAAGCAGTGCCTACATTCCAGGCCTGCCTATGAATGTATGTATGTTATGTATGTATGTATGCATATGTAAATGGTAAAAAGTCATAAAACTTGTATGTGCACACTACATCTCAGCTAATCAAAGCAATGTTAATAAAAAAGTAAAGAAACTGGAAGCATTGTGCTTTTTGATTTCAAAATATACTACAAAACCATGGTAGCTAAAGCAACAGAGTAATGACAAAACTGTCAGTATTATAACCAATGGATCCAAACGGAGAGCCCAGAAAGCAAACCCAACATTTACAACCAGCTGACTCTTGATGCAGTGGTTTTTTATTGTTTTTTTTTTTTTTTTTTTTGATTCAAAAAAGGAGCAGAGATCCACTACTGCCAGTGGAATTTAGGCTTGAATTACTCTCTTATCTTTCTCATGAGAGTCGTGGTGGCAGTGAGGGTTTGATCCTCTACACCACGTACATTTGGGGATTTACTCCTGCAGTCTCCCTACTTGAGATGTGTGGGAGACAGGATTAGCTTAAGGATAGTCTTGGCTGCACAGTGAACACAGTTTCTGTTTGTCTTGAGGAGTCTCTTTCATTATTGAATGAAATAAATGTATAGCTTTAGAGAAAAAAAAGAAAGAAAGAAAAGACGAAGGTCCAGGCCTCTGTCTCCAGCTCCAGGCTCGGTGTGTGTGAGTGTGATCATGTGTCTGGGGGGCAGCTAGCTCCCAGGGAAGCCACATTTTGCTAAGTGTCGATTCTCCTGGGAGTCAAGCTGGGAATGTCTCTTCTTTGCCATATGTGGTCTGGGTAAAGCAGAACTTCAAAAGGATGATTTACAAGGGTGGAGTTGGGTTTTCCCTTCTTTCATTGACTGTTCAGTGCCACCCTCTCTTTCTGGAATCTTCTCCCTGTTCAGTCTCTGGGTGATGGAATGTGGGCCACACTCAGGCCTTCTCACTTTAGTCTCTAATTGGTTCTTGGTGCTCTAATTCAGACATCCCAGACCGGAAGTTTCATGTGATCTCTGGACACAGATCAGCCATCTATTTGCTGGACACCTGCACTTTCATTTTCTATAGTTTTCAAATCATCTTTTCTTAAGTTAGAAGAACCATGGGCTCTTAACAACCCCCCACCATTAACCCTTCACAGATCCTGCTTGTCTCTGTGTCTTCCTGAGTTACACAACCATAAACCAGACTTGCTCAAGAGCCAAGCTGAGGAGTTATTCTTAATTTCTTTCTTTCACTTCCTATATTTGTCTAAAAAGAAAGTTCTGGAGCCTCAGTGTCCGAAATACCTCCCGAATCCTGTCCAAATCTCTCCATCTCTGTTACAGCCGCCTCCCCCAGAGTCGCCCTTACTTCTCAAGATCACAGTGGTCTTCTCCATATTTGGATAACTAACCTTTCAAAGAGAATCCTCTGCTTTCATTGTTGACCCAACTATGCTTTCTTTTTAATTCTGACATGTGTGTGTGCATGTGTGTTTGTGTGTGTATGTGTGTGCATGTGTATGTATGTATGTGTGCATGTGTACATGTGTGTATGTGCATGAATACATGTGTGTATATGTGTATATGTATGTGTATGCATGTATGTACGTGTGTATATGTATGAGTATACATGTGTATACATGCATGTTTGTGTGTATGTTTGTATGTATGTGCATGTATACATGTGTGTTTGTTGTGCATGTGTGTATGTATGTATATTGTATGTAAGTATGTGCATATATGTGTGTATGTGTGTGTTTGTTGTGCATGTGTGTATGCATGCGTATCGTGTGTAAGTATATACATACATGTGTGTATGTGTGTTTATTGTGCGTATATGTATATGTGTATTGTATGTGTGTATATGCATGTATGTGTTTGTGTGTATACATGCCTGTGTATGTGTGTGTGTATGTGTGTGTGAGTATACCATGTGTCATTGCACTTATGTAGCAGTCAACTTTTGGCAGTTGGTTCTTTCTTTCTATCATGTGTGTCCCAAGGATGTACAGGTCACCATGCTGCCAGCAAGCACTGAACTATCTGGTTGGTTCCCTCATGGCATTTTAATAGGACACCAGAAAAAACTCATTAAGAGTAGAAATTGTACATGCTTTTCTATTTCTTAATATTAAACAATTTTTAAGGAATTAGATGAATTATTTTTTTAGAGATTGTCATAAAGACTGATTTTTTGATGCAATTAAGGTACAACATTAAAATTATCCAACACTTTATTTCTGCTTGTAGCATCAGCGTCTCAGTAAGAATTTAGCTTTTGCGACTGACCTAAGAATCTGAGGCCATCTTCAGATGCAGTAGATGCAGAGGAATGTATGTATTGGATAAAATGAAGAAAATGTTGTTTTCTTTTGTTGAGATCGATTCTCTTTTCTTTTAAAGAATAGTTTCTGCATTTTTTTATTTTTCAGGGAGGGGATGAGGAAACTGTGATTCCACAGCTTGCATGTGGATGTCAGAGGACAATTCCCAGGACTCAGTTCTCTCCTTCCATGATGTGGGTTCCAGGGATCAAATCCTGTGTCAGGCTGGCCGTGAGCACTTGTCTGCAGAGCCATCTCCCTGGTCCATTGTTTCTGATTTCCTAAGGATTTCTCAGAATACCCTGCTGAGAGCAATGTGCCTGCAGAGAGCTTATGCTTCTGAAGATGTGCCTGTGTGAGCCCTGCTCATAGCCACAGGTATGAGCATAAGGAATAGCAAATGGTATGAAACTCCCTTGAACACGGTCAAGCACGGAGTCTGAGCAGTGAGGGTGGCAAGCCGTGGCACCTATTTAGAAATACTTCTCTTGTCATATTACACATTTTAACTCTGAAACACAAACGCTGACATCTCTGCTGCGAGCCTTAGTCTTGATGAGATGTGTCTAGGTTCTGTTTCATTTGGTTTGTGACAGGCTGGATTGAGAAGTGATTAAGAAGCCGGGCGGTGGTGGCGCACGCCTTTAATCCCAGCACTTGGGAGGCAGAGGCAGGCGGATTTCTGAGTTCGAGGCCAGCCTGGTCTACAGAGTGAGTTCCAGGACAGCCAGAGCTACACAGAGAAACCCTGTCTCGAAAAACCAAAAACCAAAAAAAAAAAAAAAAAAAAAAGAGAGAAGTGATTAAGAGCACTGACTGCTCTTTCAGAGGTCCTGAGTTCAATTCCCAGCAACCACATGGTGGCTCACAACCATCTGCAATGGAGTCTGATGCCTCTTTTGATGTGTCTGAAGAGAGCAATGGTGAATACATAAAATTAAAAAATAAAAATGCCTTAAGAACCCTGTTATGAGTGACTACGCTTACACCAATGATGCCCTAGACGCTGACCACACAGACCTCTGCCAACTGATCCTCCATCACCTATGGTCAATGGTAGAGGGTCCTTTCCCAAACTCCCTTTAGGTATCAAAAATGAAGTGTGCCCTTAACACATGCTAGATTTTTCCATGAGTAACCGTTGTAATTGCACATACTCACTGGGTACAGCATTAGAAAAACTGTAAAGTGCATTCGGTAAGTAATGATCAAGGCAGACCGTGTCATTATTTCTTTGTATTTAGAGCCTTGGACCTCCTTTCCTCTGATTTATAATCAAATACAATAGGTTACTTAGTGGACCTATAACCAACTTCCCATGCTGTCTTCCTTGCTCTGTGACATCGGCCGTAGTTAAGGTCATTTTACTTTGTGTCTCACTAAAGGCAAACACTTCTAGGCTCCGATCACTTGCTCTAACTACAGTTTTATTCAAGGCTATTCTCTATGCTCGCTCAGTTATTTATGATTAACTAACCTTCACATTTATTCCTTTCCTTTTGAAGAAAAGATTTATTTTCTTTTGTGTGTGTGTGTGTGTGTGTGTGTGTGTGTGTGACAGAGAGTGTGTGTTTGTGCAGGTGTGTGTGCAGGTGTCCACAGTGGCCAGAGAGTTGACAGGTCCTTTGGAGCTGGAGTCATAGGTGTCTGTGAGTTGTCTGGTGTGATGGACTGAGATTTAAAACCCTCTGAAAGTGCCGTAAACACTCTACTACTAGGCTATTTCTCCAGACCCCCTTTCCTACTACTGATTTTTTCTTTTCTTATATTTTAAATCCAAACTTAGTCTATTTGTTATCATAGCATCAATGCCATCAGTGAAAACAGCTGTTTCTGAATCTCCTGCAGGGAATCTATATCATTATGTAGGGAATTGGTGTAATCTGTCTCTCCCTGTTATAAATTATTTTCCTCTTATGTTGAGGAATTATGAAATGGTATCAACTTCAAAAAGACGAGTAGTTTTATTCAACCTAAGTTAATAAGGAATAATATTTATATGAAAGAGAATGTTCGGAGTGGGTGAAGACACCAAACTAGATAACCAGCAAGGTCTTTCATTTTTAAAGTTCCTAAGGTTCCTTGGTCCCTCCAACGCTGCTAAGAAGGGCAAAGGTCCATGTCACAGCCTGGTTTACACTCCACTCATTACAAACAAAAACACATACCAACGCAGTTGCATTCTTTCTCTAATGTGTCTATTTTGTACTTCTCAGAGAGAATTCCCTGTTTCTGGTTTGGGTCCACTGAGCTGAAGAGCCCCTGCTGAATGAGGGATGCAAATGCTCCTTATCCCAACACAGACTCTCCAGCCCTCGCCTGTGCACTCTCCTTACCTAGCTTGACAAGGCGGAGCATGGAGGTGTTACTCCCTCTCTCCGTGCAGGCTGTGACAGACAGATTGTAGATATCTCCCGGAGGCAGGCTAAGGATGGCCGTCATGACATTGCGTGTCACCTGCAAGACCATCAAGATTTGTGATTTCAAGGTGGAATGTATGAGCCAGCATCTCCCCCTACATAGCAAGCACACAGATATGAACTCCAGGCATCTATCAAACAGCACAAACCCCTGAGTTTACACTGAAACCTACAGTTGACTACTGTTTTATTGCTGGACTGGGTTGTTTGCATGCAAGCTCTCTTAAAGTGCACCGTACATATCAGCTTGGACAATTTTCTCATGTGTTGGCCCTTACTTTGGTGTCATTCTACATATTCACAACAGCTTCTAGGAAACACATTTACTGTATGGTTCCAAAGAAACGTAGACATGTTTGCACACACACAGTTGTTTGGACAAAGACTCCTGTCTCCTATATAGCTAGAGAGAATTATGTGATACAGTTCTGACCAATAGATTGCACATGGAAACAAAATGGGCAAATTCTAAGTTAGTTCCCATCCTGCAAGTGCTGGGTCTCCATCGATGCTCTTTGTCTGTTCCGTCAGACTAGTGTGTGCACAATAGGAGTGAAGCCTAAAGGAGCTCGCTACATAGAGGTGGGTGGGGCAGCAGCAGAGGAGACCAGGATGACTCTCATCCTCTATTTTATCCAATCCATTTTCTTTTTATTTGTTTTGGCTACAGTAGTTTAACCATGGTCAAAAAGCTTAATAAAGCAGAGAGAAGACACGAATATCCCAGATGCACTCAGATAGTTGGACAGTGTGGATCACTGTGAAAATATTGCCATGGACGAGTGGTAGCTTGTTTGACAACGCTCAGCATCCTGAAGAAAATGCTCTCGTGTATCCTAGGATGGTCTTGAACTTGCTAAGTATTGAAGGTACCTTAAACTCCCTCTCACGCCCCACCTCTCCAGGACTACTAAACACAGCTCTCAAATTACAACTTTAAATATAAGTGAAATCAGGACCAGCGATGATTTCAGCTCCTTGTCAAAGACTTGTAAAGGTAAGCTTAAGTGAGGCTTGTCAGCAGCTCGTGCCGCCAACTGCTTGGATGCCCGATGTCAGGACTCAAAGGAACGTACGCTCTTTTTAATTTTCTTCCTCCCTTCTGCAACGACCATCCAGTGCAGCATTCTAGAATGGGACAGGTCAGTGGTGGCATCCCCATAGGTCCAACTGATGTACAGCAGGCTGTTGAAGTACTCCACAGATGTGATTTCTGGAGCGACCGGGGCTGCGAGCAAAGAGGTACAGCTTAGAATAGAGGCTCATGGCTGAAGTACTTCCCAGCCAAGTGTAAGATCCTAAATGACTTAGAAAATTCAAAATTCGACTTCAAGCCAGGCAGTGGTGGTATAGGCCTTTAATCCCAGCATTTGGGAGGCAGAGTGGATCTCTGAAAGTTCCAAGCCACCCTGGTCTACAGAGCAAGTTTCAGGACAGCCAGCACTACAGAGTGAAACCCTCTCTTGAAAAAAAAAAACAAAAAAGAAAAGAAAATTCAGCTTCATACCACATGACAATTTCTCAGAAACAAAACTGCAAGTTAGTGGTACAGGCTGGGCACTGGCTCTATGGCACCGTCTTAGACACAAACAGCCTGATGCATTCCCGCTCGGGGATATCAAGACCCCTGTATAAGCTGCAGTTTCAGGATGTCTAAAATGTTTTGTTTGTTCAAGCCTATTGGGTATATCACCCAGTAATAAAAGACACTGGTAATTATCCCCCCCAAATTGAGAAATCTGAGGCCCTGTAATATTAAATTCCTCACTGTGACACATGAAAGTTACTTAGGAGAGCAAAGAATGGCAGGGGACATGGGAAGAAAGAGAAAATAAAGGCACAGGAAGAAGATCTGACCACTGTTATTTCTGACATAACACAGTGACGTCACTGATAGACTCTAACCCTGTACTCTGCAGAAAGGGGGTCCGAACCAACGCTGCTGATGTAAGTAGTAAGAAGGAGTAGATTTTAAAGTCATGCCCAAGGCTTAAGCCTAGCCATGAGGCTGTATCTTTACTCCACATTCTAACACTTTAAAATTAGATTTTAATCTAATTTAAATGTAATATTTTGCTGAGGAGGACATTTTAGTTAAACTTTATATCATATAAGCTCTGAGGGTTTGTAAAATTATTGTTTAAAGTGTTTCAAAACTCTAAAGATCTTAAAGAACAAATATACAATTAAATGCAAATTGCATGCGCAAAGTACCTAGAAAGCAAACATTTACCACAAGACATGGCACTCGTTCAACCGAAATCTTTGAAATAGAATTTCTAGGAATCATGAGAATCCTTTCCTTTAATAGGACACTATTAGGTGACAAGGATTCTTAGTAGATGATGATTTCAAGACTTACTAGCCCCTAAAGGACTTACAGCATGTGTCATGTGTAGCAGCCACACAGCATCTCTATGGAGCACATGTTTATATGCATGTGTAATGTGTAGCAGCTGCACAGCATCTCTATGGAGCACATGTTTACATGCATGTGTCATGTGTAGCAGCCACACAGCATCTCTATGGAGCACATGTTTACATGCATGCCTGCACCATCCAAGCATGTTTCCTGTGAAGTATGAGCAGCCCCTTTCCTTGTGTCTAATAATGCAATTCCTAAATATCACCAAGGCTCTCCCCATTTGGGTCCTGAATGTCCACTCAAAGGCTGTGGAGGTGATGGAGACTTTAGCGGTGGGGTCCAGTGAAAGGAAGTAGGTGACTGGGGATTTGACCTGGAAGCATATACTTTGTGCCAGGTCTCTTCTTTTTCTCTGTCCACTTTACTTTCTAAATGCCAGGAGCTGAGTGGTTTGGCTGCTTCAGATGCTTCATGCCATGATGTTCTGCCTCATTTTATACTAAAACCTCAGAGACCATGGGTTCACAGAAACCGTTCCTTATTATAACTCGGTTGTCTCAGGATATTCTGTCACAGTAATATAAGACAAAAATGTCCATATCAAATTCCTTAATGATCTAACTCAGAGAAATACCTGTGCTTTGTTCAAAGGAATTTTCTCTTATATTCTAATTTGGTGAGGACGTGAAATACTCTTAAAATTACAAGTCAAGAAGTATGTACCTGGTCCTCTTCACAGGGCTGAGCCTTCAGATTTGGTACTTGCTGCTTTAAAATCTCGCATATTGCCAAAGGCCACAAGATGTCACTAGTTGTTATTAATCCTTATTTGTTATACCAATATAATTACTATGAATTTGGCCTAACCCCGGTAGTAGATTGAAGTCTGGATAAGTCAGAGTTAACTCTTATGGTGAGGGAAATACTGAGGACTGAACCACTGAACTTAGAGCCTCCTGTAAGCTAGCAAGGGCTCCAATCCTGATGTACACACCAGCCTCCTGTCCTGTTTATTCAGAGACAGCATCTCACTAAGTTGCCTAGGCTGGCTTTGAATTCACCCTGTAGGCCAGGCTGGCCTTGAACTTGTCATCTTCCCATCTCAGGCTCACAAGTAGCTGCAATTACTGGCCTGCACCTTTACGGCCAGTAACTATTGTCCTTTTACACCATACTATTTGACCATTTGGATTAAAATGTTAAACATGGTAGAGAAAGTCAGGAGTACCTCATTTTTAAAACATAGGATTCTTGTTTGAAATGATAAAAGTCAGACAAAGAACTAAAGGGCTAGAATTTCAGCCAGTTTAATATATAAATATACACATATATGTATATGTGTGTACACATGCATTTTTGTAGATCTGTGGTGTTTGTGTGATGTATGTACATGTGGGGGATTAAGTGTGCTTACTCACACATATGCATGCAGAAACCTATTGCTATCTATCTATCTATCTGTCTGTCTATCTATCTATCTATCTATCTATCACTATTTAACTATTAGTCATTTATCTATCTACTTACCTATCTATCAATCACTATTTATCTATCAATCATCTACCTACCTATCATTTATCTATCATCTATCCATCCATCCATCTGTCCATCCATCCATCTTTCATTAACTATTAATCATCTATTTACCTATCTATCACTATCTATCAACCATTTATCTATTTATCTATCAGTATTTATCTATCAATCATCTACCTATCTATCATTTATCTCATCTAAACTGTTGTAAAATTTGCTCCGCTCCAGGCAGGTCCTAATTTCATTTTATTGTAAAGATATTGTTCTTATTTTTAATTACATGTACGTGTGTGTACATGGGAAGGATGGCTGTGACTATGAGTGCAGTGCCCAGTAAAGCCAGAAGATGGCGACAGACCTCTGTGGTTATAGGTGGTTATGAGCCACATGACACGGAGGATGGAAACTAAACCCAGGTACCCAGCAAGAGCAACAGGAATTCTTGACTGCTGAGCCATCTTTCCAGTCCCCGGTGATCATTTTAAAAGGCACAATACTGCAGACAGAACCCTGGCCCTTGTTACTTCACTATTGCTGCTGCCCAAGACCGTGAAAGCCATAACCTAATTTGTGAACTTTGACTGTACAAGCCATTTGGGAGGGTCTTGGAGAGTTCTGCTGTGGAGAAAAAGAGGTTCAAAATCATTGAGATGGTCCACTCAGATGTGTGCAACCAGAAATGAGCAGAGCCAGTCCAGAGGCCGAGTCTCTTGAAAGGGAGAGAAGGGCACCCATTCTGTCTAGGGAAGGAAGGGCACCCATTCTCTGAAAGCAAATCTCCATGGAGCTACCGTGAAAGCATGGGTGCTATAGTGAAATTTAATTATAGTTAAACATGTGCTTATTAATGCAGTTTGACCCCCAGCCATAGTGTTTACCTAGTGTTTGGTGCCACCTCCTCTTTTGGGGTTTTCTCATTGGCCCTTCTAACATGATTATTGACACCTGAAACAGAGAGCATGCTTGACCCTGGAGACTAAACAAAATGACACACCAGAGTTTGTCATCTCCACTGCTTTCCCAATTTGGCTCTCCGTCCAAAGAAAGTTCTTGAACAGGGTTGGTTCCAACAAGGGTTATTGCTTCTTTTATTTTTAGGATTTATTTTATTTTTAATTTATGTGTACATATATGTCTGTGTTAGGTTATACGCATGTGAGTGCAGGTGCCCATGGAGGTCAGAAGAGGGATCCAGTCCCTAGAGCTGGACTTACAGGTGGCTATAAGCCACCCAGCTTGGGTGCAGGGAACTGAACTCAGCTCCTCTGGAAGAGCTGCAAGTGCTCTTAGCCACTGGGCCTCTCCTCTTAGCCCCAAGGTCAGTGCCTCATTGAATGAATTATTCATTTTTATTATTTTCTCCAATCATTGTCCATATAACTGCACAGCTTAAAGCTTTTGGAGAAACTAAGACTGACATAATTTAAGCATCCAAACTTGGTGCCATGTAATTTGCTAAGTGGCTTGTTCAAAAGACGTCATCATTGCTTGTCATGATGGAATAGCATTTCTCATCATTCTCGTTTGTGCCTTACACAGACCTGAGGCTTGGGAAACTTAATTTTCTCAGACTCACAGTGACCAGAGGCAGAGCCCCACTGGGGTGAACACCTCCTCAAAGGCCGTCAGTGGACTCTAGAACCAACAACCGTTGAGTGCAGAAATGGTGTAATTAATGAGGAGATGAAACACTCTCAGTCATCTGATGACCTAATGCGTAACATCAGTCAAGCGTGCGGGGGAAGCCGAACACTGTGTTTGCTGCCTCCAACTCTGTTCTGATCGATGCTGGCTGGAGAGCACATGCCAAGGGCAGTGAATGAACTAACTCCAAATGAACTAACGTCGAGGGCAGGAACTGTGGATTTTAAAGTCAGACTCTCATTTCTAGTGCTTATCAATTACATCATGAGACACCAAAATCAAGAGTGTATCTTCCATGAAGATGCCAAGGAATTGATGAATAACTGCCACTTTCTGTGCTTGTGAACCCCTGGTACCTGCTCAAGATGGCTTCCCCTGTGGGACCATTTTTATCCAGCACTCACCTGTTATGAAGCTGATGGTGGAACTGTCACAGCAGCTCAATTCTGGATCTCCCCATGTCACCATGGTTACGCGGAAGTTGTAGTACCACGCTGGCAATAGGTTTGCTATTCTCTGAATAAGGATGGGGGAAAATCAGGAGACAAAAGACTAAGAGGAAAACAGTGTTTATGAAGTTGATTTACTTTCCTTGGGTCATGATAAATATTAATAATTTTTTGCTTTCTTTTTCTATATCTTTAGAAATTATTTTGAAGTGAAATGAGCCATAAACGAAATGAGATACATAATTTTAAAAATAAAAGATTGAAAGGCAGAGTAAATATGGGTATTGCTTTTCTATTTCCAAAGATATACTGCATAATGAAATAGCACTTATTTATAACTGTTTGCACATATTTATTTCTCTGCTTCTAGGAAAAAGGGATAGTATGACAATGAATGACAAGGTATGACAATGAGCAGCAGTCTTATTGGGTGTCGATGACCAGACTGTCATCTATCTTCTGGAGAGCAGTTCTGTGCTTCAGGCGTCATGCATAGGTTGCCTACATTTTGCAAAATGAATCCAGTCTCAAGAAAAAAAAATTATTACATAAGCTTTGAAAGCTGTTGCCAAAGGGTTGGCAATGCAAGTATTTGTTGATTTGTACAGGCCAAGAGGAGTCGTGGTTAGAGACAGACAGTGTCAGTCAACTGTAGAAGACCAGAGGGAAATCGCTTGTGATGAAAGTTAAGTGTGGGGCAGCTCTGCTCTGATTGGAGAAAACTCATTATGAGAAAAATAACACCAGGGGTGAAAGTTACTTGCATAACCAACTTTATCTCTCTCTCCAAAGGCAAAGACAGAATCTAAACCTAAAGGAATATAAAGTCATGGACCAGCAACCAAACAAGATCAAGAGTGTCCTGGAGCGTCTTTAATCCCAGCACTGTTAAAACCGGGTCAGGCATCTCCAAAGTTCACGGTCATCCTTGGCTACATGAGGGAGGCTCGCTCAAAACCAGACAACACAACACCAAACTAATTACACTAAATAAAACCCAACCACAACAATTAAAAACCTCCGAAGTCCTTGAAAAGAGCTATCTGCCTAAGGAGATCAAATAGTTTATCTTCCAAAATGGCCTCCTGCACTTTCTCTAACATAGTTGTGACACAGGCATGACCATTCACACGAGAGTGTGCCCACTGGCTGAGGGAGGATTACCACGGATGCTGTTAAGGAGACGGACGCTGCTATCTCGTAGTAGGTTGTCCACTCTGAGGTCATGGTGGTGGGGTTGAAGTAGAACATTTCAACCACGTATTTTCTGAACACGCCCAGGTAAGGTCGGGTCCAGCTCAGCACTACTGCCGTGGGACCCAAGGGATAAAGCATTAAATCCTTTATCCCAGTGGGAACTAAAAGAGGGAAGGGTAGAGGGCGAAGAGAGAAAACCGGAAGGGGCGTTAGTGTCTGTACAGTGGCTTCCACTGGAACAATCAGGGCTGTCATTCTCTTAACTTTGTCTCGGAAAACTGAAGTAAATAGATATTTACTTCTGACTTTCTCCTCTATGTAGTAAATAGAAGGATGCCTTCCAAATATATAATGCTGCTTATTCGAGGTAGTCAATCCTTCACAACTAGCAGGTACTAGAATCTGTTTATTTAATTCAGTGAACAATGGCTAAAGACTTGTCTTCAATTCTGCCTTGCGTCTGTACTGAACAGGGACAGACTCCTAAAGATTATTTTTCTCTAAACAACATAGTAATCTCTTTATGAAATATTTGTACTCTATTAGATATTATAAAAGATTGATCCAGCAATCTGGTTAAGGTGTATGGGAAGGTTAAATGCATCCATGACATCATTCTATATTAAGTAACAAGAACATCTATGGCTTTTGGTTTCTTCTCTGTGTATGGGAAGGCATCCCCTGGAAGTTATAGCCCATAACTATTGAAAAACTTATAATCCGATACATGGATATTGAGCACAGCCTCATGACTCTTCCATTTGTGATGAATTCAGATTGAAGGCTGCACCCTTCCAACCAGTAGTCTGGTAACAATAGTGTGTGTGTGTGTGTGTGTGTGTGTGTGTGTGTATGTATGTATGTATTTATTCTGGCTAACAACTTACCAATAGCAAATGTCACAGGATCAGAAGGTGGCCCAATCAAAGGGCCTTTTCTTAGGTACATCACAACCTGGTACTGGGCACCAGGAACCAGGTTCTCAATAACAGGTTTGCTTGAGTTCACCTTAAAGCAAACACCCAAGAAGATTTATGTAGAGTGAGGCTTTCAGAGCGAGACACAGATGCTGAAGCAAGTCAGAATGCAATAGTTGACTTTGAAATCCAGCATCTTTTACTCATGCTGTGAGGAAGGTTAGATTTCAAAATTAGGATGATTTATAGTTTATGTGAATTCGGAAGGAGATCCAGGACACTGAAATTCCATGACTAGATTTAATATGCCCCATGGGCTGCCCCCAATGAATCACTGTCGAGTGTAAGCACATACACCAGAGCATCCTTCTCCCGGAACCATAATCAAATCAGGAATACCATGAGGGTAGCCCGGCATCCTAAATTGTGGTGTCAGCTGATGACAGGCCAAGATCAGTGCAGAACTGTCTTTAGTCTCTCGTCACTTAGAAGCATATAATAATCTAATTATAGAGATGGAAATGACCTCAGAGATTATCTATTCAGATCTCTGATTTAATAGATGGAAAAGCAAAGCCAGAGAATGGTCAAGGTCAGATGCTCACATTTATTGTTGGGAGGAGAAGCGGAGCGCTGTGACCGCTAATCTGCACTCAGGGCAAGTCAAGGTACAGCTGCAAGCACTTTGCAAAGTCTATTGTAACCTTATAAAATGATGTCATGGAGACCGTGTCTCAGTTCTCTGTTTTTATTGGTTATGTGACCAGAGTGATGCAGAGAGAAATAGTAGGGTCATACATATGAACAAAGCGGATGTATGAAAGATCAATGTGTTCATATGCAGGATTGATACTTCAGTTCAAGATTCAGAAGTGGGTTAATGAGGATTGTGTATTGTGTACATTTGTATGAAGTATATGTGTATATCTGTGCACCCATGTTTGCATTCGTAGAGGCCAGAGGCTATTACGAGATATCTCCCTCTGTCACGAGACACATGACTTTTGAGATAAGGTCTCCCACAGAACCTGGTACTCACTGTAGCCTAAACTGCCTGGCCAGTGTCCACCTCTCAGATCTGGGGTTACAGGTGTGTGGGCCCCCCTCCAGCTTTTCACATGGCGGTAAGCATCTGCCCAGGTCCTTACATTTGTAATTTGTACTTTATCCATCCTGTGAGTTACCTATCCAGCCCCAGCTCTGGTGTTAGTGCTTCTAATATTTAAGACAGTCTCATTTAAGTGAGAAAAACTAGTTTTCTTCATGTTGTTTGAAATGAAACCCCAAGTCTGCTAAATATAAACACAAGGATTTATTTTTCTACTTCATTTAACATTGCTACCTTTGTGTCTTCATTATATCAATGAAGGTAATAATACATCTTAGTGTTGTGAGACGCTTAGACCTGAGTGTAAGATGCATCAACTCTTAAGATCGATTGTTTTGGCCTCTGGGGTACATAAAACACAAAACTTCTTCAGGAACGAACACAATAAATGAATAACAATTTTATTGGCAGTTTATGGTGTGCTTTTTAAAGTCTCATTAAAATTATAAAGATAAACAGGGCTGGTGATGTGAATTTCAATGTTGTGAATTTCAGAAGCTGGCTCTGTATATTAGACACGTCATGATTTGAGTAGAATATAGCCAGCCTACTCTCTCTCCAAGCTTGTGAGTCACAATAGAGATGATTGCACTGGAACAGTTAATTAATTAGTACTCTCCCCTTCTTTGCTTGTTTACAACCTTTTACTGTAACATCTTACTCAGATTTAGATTTCTTTACCAAAGTTACTAAAAAAGACTGTCTTCTATTAATCCCAGCACTTGGAGGCAGAGGCAGGCGGATTTCTGAGTTCGAGGCCAGCCTGTCTACCGAGCGAGTTCCAGGACAGCCCGGACTACACAGAGAAACCCTGTCTCGAAAAAAAAAAAACCAAAAAAAAAAGACTGTCTTCTAGAGATACAGACTATGAACAAGAATAGATACTAGGCATGGAGGCACACTTTAGAATCCTAATACTTTGGGAGGTAGAGGCAAGGAAATTTAGGAGTTCAAGGCCAGCCTGAACTATATAATAAGTTTAATATAGAATTAAACACTTTATTTCTTCTGTACCATTGTTTCTAATTTTATCTAATCACTAGCTAACCAACTGATCAATATCAAATTGATGAATATAATAAAAATCAATCTATTAATAAATATAATATGATATATGATATATAATCAATATAATCAATGTAAGAAAATGTTAATCAATCTTTCCACTTAATTCATATCCATTCTATAGCTCTTTCTTCCATTGTTGGCTTACTTCAATCCCAGGAACTCCACTAAATTCAATATGACTCTCAGAAGACAGATCTGCCTGTCTCTACTGAGCTAAAGACACAGGAGGGAAAACACTAAGGAGAACAGTTGGAAGAAACAGAGTCTGCTGTTGGGTGGTGAGTTGCATGAGATGAGCACAAAGGTTCCTCTGTCCCAGGTGGTCCTGAGTCCGCCCTTGTGATGCTTTCTTCCTTAGCTTTCTGATGGACATCCATTCCAGACATCAGGGCTTTCCTATCTAGGACCCAGACAGTCACTGGGTCATTCTCCCTTGAACCAAAAGATACCCAGATAAGCCTAGATAACCTCAAAAGTTGACCCTTCTTTTCCTCTTGTTAAAAATCCTTCAGACATGGTGTCAGTTCTATGTACCCTCATTATAATCCTGTGAGGTAGGATTGATTTCTCCCAACATCACAGATGAAGACATCAAGAACGACATGAGGGGTCTGGATAGATTGCTAAACAGTTCCAGCTAGACTTCTCTCCCTCCCAGAGGACCTTGATTCAGTTCTCAGCATCCACAGGACAGCTCACAACTGTTAGTAACTCTAGCCCCAGGGGATCTGATGATTTCTGGCCTCTGTAGACACCAGACATGCATGTCATACACAGAAACACAGTCACACGTGCCAGCAAAACACACACACACACACACACCACACACACACACACACACACACACACAACAGACAGACAGATAGATAGATAGATAGATAGATAGATATAGATAGAGAGAGAGAGAGAGTCAAAGCTGATAAAGTCTGAAACCCACTTTTATATAATGCTGTAGTCTGTGTTCTAGACTCTCAAATTGGCTCTCTCTCCACCCTATTACCACCCCATAAGACAGCACAACTTTCTACAGAATCACCACTAGCTGTGAAGACAAACCATTCAGGTGGGGGCCCACATTGACACCAGTCAGCTGGGTGGCTCCTGGTCCCTTACATATCCTGCCTCTTAGGCCCACCATTTCTTTCTCCCTACAGCAGAAAGGCTGATATATCCACCTGTCTGCATTTCTTTCATTATTATTCACTCTTGCAAGCAGTCAGCGTTCGTGGACTAAGCCACATGCCATATAAAAATGAATATACACACATACCTCATGTGGTAGTCATTCCAATTCTGACATTGGTTAGGGTGTGCTAAGTTTTTGAGAAAACGCTCAGGCCACACTTATTTTGGGTAGTTAACACAGTTTCTTACAGAACACAGATGAAGCAGTGACCTCATGCTTCGTGAAGGAATAGCTCCAGCATGGTCAGAGAGAGGATTTGTCTCCATGCAAACTCATCATGAAGAATATCGATTTATGATCAGGACCAATTTAACCCTGCAAGCTTTCTATTGAGAAGGGACCCTGGACTCTATGCTTCATGAAGTAGAGACTCGGGTCTAATTTGTTCTATCTCCTACACTGTGCCATAGGAACCACCTTACCTACAGAATCACACAGGTATCGGTGGAATTGATGGGCAGAGACTTTAGCAGGGTATCTCAGAGAATAGCAAGGAAACACGAGAAGCACAGTCCTTGAGTATGAGGCCATGACTGGAATGATTAGCTACAGCCTCGGCATCCCTAATCCAAAAATGCAAGATCCGAAATCGGAAACAATTTGAGCGACACTGTACCACCAGCATAGTGAATTTCACATCATAAATATTTATGTCATGAACAAACACTAAAATGTTACTTAAAACTGCCTTTACATTATGTGTGTGGGATGCATATGAAACACACGAACGTTTTGTTCATATTGTGGTGGAAGTCCTACATTGCTCATTATGCATACACAAATACTTCAACCCTCCTGCCTCAGCTCCATGTCTGAAATCCTTCTGAGCCCAAGAATTTTGGATAGGCGATTTCATCTTGTATTTGACTCAGAGCCACGTTTATTTCAGAGCTAGCAGTGAATGCTCTGTGTCCAATTTTTACGTGGCACAGAAGATCAGCAAGTGCTTTACCAACTGAGCCATTTACCCAGGTTCTCTTGAGACTAAAAAAGTATTTATTTATGCCTGTGCACATGATAGCCAGAAGAGGTCATATGATCTCTCAGAGTGGGCGTTACCAGTGTTTTCGGAGGCCACGCTTAGTACATGGATCCTAGGATCTGAACTTCAGCCTTCATGATTGTACAAGCAGTGCTCTTAACTGATGAGCCATCTCTCCAGCCTTCTTATGACACTTTGAATTTAGTTTTCCCATCTGAAAATTATATGTGTGCATGTGCGCTGTGCATCTGTGTGTGCGTGCGCGTGCGCACGCGTGAGCGCGCGCGAGAGTGTGTGTGTGTGTGTGTGTGTGTGTGTGTGTGTGTGTGTGTTGGAGCCATGGATGCTGGAGGTATAACACTATGACGATCCTCAGAAAGTCTTGTGATGACTGAGAGAACACCCGGAATGCCAGCCTGTTTCTTGTACTCCTTTAAACATCAGCCTCCTGCCCATCCATGATCCTTAAGAGTTTAACGTTGCAGAACGGTGTGAGAATTCAATTGGAGAGTGCTTCTCTGGATCATTTATAATTTATAGCAGCTATTACGAACTTTTTCTTTTGGGCTCTCGGCAAAAGATACATAATCTGTTACATTAGAATAGACAAAGAAGGAAATGTACCTTGGAAAGCTGGGTTCCAGGTCACTGTCTGTGAAGGAAATATGTTTTCCCACCAGTTTAAAGTCAGTTATGTTGGGTATCATCAGGAAAGGAAACTAATGAACTGAATAAGGACCTGTGATTGCTAGTTAATCTGTTTAGCATATTTACTCCTTAATTTGATTGAGTCAAGGGGTAGATTCTGCCTCTAGGAAGAATTTATCTCAGCGTTCTAAAGTGTTTAGTTCTCCAAAGCTCACGGCTCCTCAATCAATCTTAGCGATTTAAAATTTCTCACTCCTTGAAGTTCACAGATGCCTGATTTTTCAAAGAGGAATGGAAATATCACACACACACACACACACACACACACACACACACACACACACACACACACAAACCTCTAGGGAAGAAAAGTAAAACTGGAGTTCAGGGAAATATCACAGGGCTCCATCACTGATTGGCTGTAGGTGTCCATGCCTAGCCAATCACAGGACCACTAATTTGCATATTCACTCTGCCTGCTCCACTCCTCCCTGTAGCTGTCTAGTCCTGTTTATCCTTCAAAATTTTTTAGTTGGGATTGATGAGAAGAAAATTGTTATTGTTCTTATATTTTTTTTGTTTTTAAACTTGTTTTATTGAGTCCACATTGCTTTTAAAGTTAAAATAAAAGCAGAAAAAAAATGTAACAGACATCAAAACTCTCTAAGAGTCTGAACTTGGTTATCTCGCCTAGAGACGTGTTTCTTTGGTGTTGATGCTCCTTCCTCACCATCTCTATTAGGATAGAATCAGATCCCTCTTTTGTGAACTCGGAAGCATCATCAATTGCTGATTTGGGCTTCTGAAATATGGTGCAGTCGTCCTATACGCATTTTTGGCCAATCTCACTAGAAAATAGCCCCGCTCTGCAAGATCAGGATGTCTCAAATTGACCACGGGCTCCAACATCTAAGTTCTTAACACACAGTAGGCAGCCTTCTTAACACACAGTAAGCAACTTCTCTAGAGTAAGAATCAGAAGCATGGGAATGTGACTTCTAACAAAGGGAAAGAGAAGTGGAACTGACCAGTCACGCCCACTCATTTCCTGTCTTCTGGGGTGGCTCTTGTTAATGTCACTCCTCAGTGCCCTAGGAGAACTCAGTATGGCCTGGGGACGTTTCTCTTTCCCATCACCGTAGGTTGAGTTTCGAGCGGCCTTCAAGGACTTCGTGTATTTGTCCTATCAGTTCTTACCTGGGTACAGTACTGCTTCTCCAGCCGCTGGCTCTCCTTCTGTTTCTGGCAGGTCAGAGACACCACAGACACAATGGTGCTGTTGTAGTTCTCCTGAGAAGATGTCCACGACATCAAGGCCGTGGTTGAGCTTAAGACGTGGACACTCACATGCTGCGGCTTCTCGGTCAGTTCTTCAATCCACTCGCCTGTGGGGCCTGGGCATTGCAAATCACAATCAAAAGGAGGTTGTATACTGAGCTTGATGAAATAGAAGATGAACTTGTTATGGTTGTGTGTGTGCGTGTGCGTGCGGCTGGTGTGTGTGTGTGTGTGTGTGTGTGTGTGTGTGTGTGTGTTTGCGCAGGCGCACATGTCCCTACAAAGAGACTCAAAGGAAGACTTGTTTTCTCTGTCTACCCTCAACTCTCCCACCTCTCCTCTGACCCAGGCAATAGTAGTGGCAGCAGCAGCAATAATAAAAAGTTCAATTTCATTTGTCAGGTACATTGGAGATTATCCCAGTGAAATCCTCATCAAACAGAGGGTGTAACACGATGGCATTTTATCAGTGGCATTTTATAATTCCTTTGCTGGGAGGATCTTTCTAGAAATAATTGCTTTGAGATCCAATCAGTCATTACCATAATCTGCCAGAAAAAAAAAAAAATTTTGCCACAGCAGAAACTGAAGGACAGGCTAGGGCTGTATTAACCAAAGGGCAGCAGGTTGGCTGGGTTCAAAAAGATGCTTAAGTCTTGGGTGAGGTTTGCAGCATGTGGGGGTTTGTATTATGAAGTTCTCTGATAGAACACCCATCCAGACCCTTCCAGACGGCCCTGGTCATGTGTTTTCTCCATCTACAATCTCCTCCACCTTACCTAGGAGTAATTATATCTGCGCTCTCTCTCTCTCATTCTCTCTCTCTCTCTCTCTCTCTCTCTCTCTCTCTCTCTCTGTCTCTCTCTCTTACACACACACACACACACACACACACACACACACACATTCATTTTGACTCTACTAAAGTAGATGGATGCAGACTCAGTGTGAATGTCTGTGAGTGAAACGATACTGTAGAAATGATATGAAGACAGACACGCCCCTTACAATCAGGTTCTAACTCAAGCACTTACACATTAACTCTGCTAACTCTCATCACAAGTCTATGAGAAAAGTACTGGTCTTAAATCTCAAATTTAAATTAAGAAATCCAGGCAGGTAGGATGAGGAAATTTATGATTTACAAATGTGAAGTCTGATTTTTTAAAAATCTATACTTTTGGGGTTAGGAGTTGGATTTGATCAAAACATTTTTATACACATGCCTGAAATTCTCACACAATGAACTTTAAAACTCCATGTTCTTAACCATGTGTATGGCTCCCTGGATGGAGCACTGTGGACCCATGAAGTGTTGGTGGCCCAAGGTTCTTGTTTTCCCATATCAGTGGTGCAGCTTTCTGCAAGTGATTCATTGCTTCTGAAGTTCTACTGTGTGTGTGAATGGACCAAGTGGAACATTAGAAGCAAAATGAGCCTTGGTGGGCTAGGGATGTAATTCGGTTGTTCAAATGTTTGTCTAGAATGTACAAAGCCCTGCATTTGATACCCAGCACCCCATAACCTGTGGTTGTTCACATCCCAGCACTTGGGAGGTGAAGATAAGATGATCAGAAATTCAAGATCCTCTTCAGGTACATAGTGGATTTAAGGTTAGCCTGAGTTAGCGACATGAGACCCTGGCTCAAAACTAAATACATGCATATATAAAAAATAAACACAAAGTAAGAGATTCAATGCCTTAACTTACTAATAAGGAGACTGAAGCCCAGAGACTCAGATGCCCCACCCAAGGCCATGGAGACAGTGAGTGTTTGGATCTGGCAGCATAGCTGACCAACACTGTGAGAGTCATGAATATGGTCTCATCAGACAACGTTAAATTCAAGACTTGGTCTGAACACATGTGAGAGTAACAGATTTCACTTCCTATAAGTCAGAGCTTTGCATGAAAAAAAAAATGTGTGGCAGAATATTTGATCACACTGTGAGCCCAGATATTGTATTATTTACTGAAAAAAAAAAAAAAAAAAACCTATTTCTAGTTGTGGTATGACTCAGCCCTTAGCATACACCTTTAATCCCAAACAATGAAGGTAAAGTTAGTTGGTAGAAGGAAGCAGCCATGTTTGAAAGTGATGTCCATTTGAGTGGCAGACAAAGTGATGAATCAGAGAAAGATTTGACAGAATAGGATATGCCCAATTCTCATGAGAAGAGACAGGAAAGGCAAGGTACTAAGGGGCAGTGCAGAGAGAAAAAGAAGAAGGAGGCAGTTTTATGGGAATTTTTTGCAGAGAGAGAGAGAGACAGAGAGACAGAGAGAGAGAGAGAGAGAGAGAGAGAGAGAGAGAGAGAGAGAACAAGCTAGACACAGATGAAAATGGAAGGAGCTAGAGAATAAGAAGCCAGAAGATTAGAGCAGATCACCAGGGTTAACTTGAGGCCAAGCAGAGCAATTCAGTCAGAAGCAGAGAGAAGCCAGATTAAATCAGTCGGTTTGGAGAAGAGGTTGAGTCAGATGGCTGAGTTGAACCCACTAGCTAGAGGTCAGAAAGGACTAGGAAAGGGTGAACTTATTCAGCAGCAAGTCTCAGAGGCTGAAGACATTCCAGGCCTAGATTCGATTGTATGGAGTCTAGAAGCTTCCGGGACTAGGCCTAGGTTAACAGATGGAGGCAGTAAGCTTCAAAGACAACAATTAGAACAGGAAAATAAAAGGTACTTTTACAAAAATGGAAATGCCAGACATGTTCTTCTAAGCCAGGCATGGTAAAGCACATCCCCTGGAGAGCCAGGCAGACTAATGGAAAGATCAAGACCCATTTAGACTCAACTCCATCAAGAGCTCAAAGCTAGCCTGAGGGGGTTAATGAGACCTGTTTTAAAATAAAAATATTAAAAGGAACTGAGGATTCAGCATAGTGGTGGATGCTTGTCTGTCATACACAAAGCTTTAAGTTCAGTACTGAAAACCAATAGTCTCTTATTGGACCATAGTGGACTGTACCAACATTCACAGCTTTGGGAAAGGCCTCAAAGTACACAAATGTAAATCATAATGCAGTGGCTTGTATATAAATCTTAATGTCATCAGTCTCATCAGAATGTCTGAAATAGCTTGGTCAGAAATATAGACTGCAAAAATTATTCATCTACCCAGGAAATATAAGTATTTGTATCTACAGTCTAGTATTTCTTTTTAAACCAAAAGAGCATATACACTGTACTTGGGATTTATGCAGTTAAATAGAATATTTTAGGCACTTACAACATCACTCTTTCAGTAACAAAGCAAATTTTCATACATAAAATAAATCTCTTTGAAATAATAATGTGTATGAACAATTCTGATGTATTCTGAGTTGCATTTTGAGTCTTGTCAAGGGAGCTGAGGGCCAGAGAGATGGTTCAGAAGGGAAAGGCACCTGGGACATCTAATGACCTGAGTTGGAACCTTAGGTCCTACATGGTGGAAGGAGGAATTGAATCTCATATAAGTTTTCCTCTGATTCCACAAGTGCATTATGGTATGTATGTACATCCCACCCCATACAGACAGAACAAGTAAAGAGTTTTATAAGCTAGCATAAGAAGATATGACAAAAACAAATCAGATAAACACCACCTACTAAGTTCTATGTTTTATGATCTATGCTGTGAAACCCACTAAAAGACCAACATGGTGGCCACTGTTAATTGATCTCTCATGGCAGCCACCAGCACTTGCTGTGCACCTGGGCAAGGTGACCTCCTGGTTAGCAAAACAGTTTTAGATATATGGGAAGACTGGAGACCCATCTTGATTTTCTGTCGTGGGTGATGTCACATAGAAACATCCCTCATACATGATACGTATACCATGTGATTCCCAATGTCCTTTGGTCCCTTTGAAGGCTTCAGAAGCTTCTCAGTGGCCACATGCTTCACTCCTCAAGTGTACACATTACGTGGGCTTAGTTTTCATATGTTTAAGCTGCTAAGTGGATGATCTCTCGTCTCTGCCTACCTAACTTTCAAGAGTTATTTGCAGCAAGGTAGTATTTGGCCCTTAGGAAGGAGGACACATATTATACAGACCATTTTTATTTCTGGATAGATATCTTTAATCTATGTTTTCTGACTTTTCTCTTTGTTAATCTAAAGATGCACTTAACATCTGACAAGCTAAGTCACCAAGTTTTAACTCTGTGAACTGCCAATAATCATAGCTTATCTAAAGAGGAAATAGACACACATTATTTATGCAGCTCTGAAAACCACACTTTGGTTGTACTGATAAAGCATACAGAATAGTTAGAAGCGTCCCCCAAACTCATTTTTGGGAACTTGAGGACACTCTACCTTCTCCTGCTGACTGCCTGAACACCCTGAAGGCTTGATCGGCTTGGAATTTTTGAGCTCTCCACAAGTTCAAAACTCTAATAAGATTTTCCCCCACATAATCCCATAATGCTAAATTTTATTACAGCCTCAAACAAAAATCATTTTTCCCAAGCTGTGTGTGCACGTCCTCGGAGATGTGGTTATGGCTGGTGTGGAAGGTCAGCTTAATAAACATTCAATTATCACAACAGTGGAAAAACCTCCTCCGGTTAACTTTCAGAGCAGATTTGCTACCATGAAACATATATGTATCTCCTCCCACGCATAATGGTCTCTCCTGGCCTTGAGGAATCCCCAGGATCCCTGGGGCTGCTGAATAATTGACAGCCAAGCATCATTAATCTCAGAGTTTCCTGTTGTAGCTCCCCAAGTACAGGATCAACCTCACCAGCTTTGGCATTCAAGCTCCCGGTAAGTGCACCCCTGTCCCTTGACTACTTACTGATATAAAAGCTGAGCGATTTTGCTGACTGGCTTTTCCGAGTCTCACAGGCTCCAGAGGAGCTAAAGGTTGTCACTGAGAGTCTGTATTTCCCAGGCTCCTTCAGTTCTGCAACGAATTCATGGGCTTCTTCATCCACTGTCAAATAGTCAGTAAAGTTCTCTGGATCGAATGCAAAAGGTCAAAAGATGAATTGACACCAGGGAGGGCCCAGGGAATAGGCATGCTGATTAGGGTTGTAAAATTTGTATCTATTATTGTCTTTCTTTCTTTTATTCCAAGTTCAACCATAACCTTTAAAATATAGGTGCTGTAAACAAGAAAATGCAACTCAAATTCAAATTGTATTTATAAAACTGTAAAATATCAGGTCTAAAATAGTGTTCAAACCCACCACATGGCCTTGGAGGCCTGGAACGCTGCCCACATTCACCTAACTGAATCATGTACATAAGAGAAATGGACTTTCAGGCAAAGACAGCATCCACTGCCCTCCTTGGAAGAGGAGAAATAACTAGCACTCATTAAATACCTCACAAATTTCTTGTAGCATTAAATTAATATTTTTTTAATATTGGCTTACTTCTAGTTTAAAAGGTGCCTAAGGTTTTTTTTCCTTCATCTGTTTTCTCCGGCACCACTAAAGGTGATATTTATTCTGCATCTTTCTCCTGATGCATAGCATATAATAAAAGTTTCAAATAAAACTTTTATTACTTGACTTCAAAGGAGCAAAGAATAGTCAGAAAAAATGCACAATTTAATTGAACTTTCTTGAAAACACAAGATACCCTGTTCCAGAGAGCAAACTGAAGAACAGAAAAAGATCACAGGAGCTGTTAAAATGATCAATAAAAAATCAAAGCAAAACAGGCAACTCAGTCAAATGATGACTTTTGACTTAAATACCTAAAATGACGATTTCAATTTTATGCAATTTTAGAATGCCGCTGATTGCTATTATCTAGAGTAGAGAATATAAGAGATGTTTTTTCTCATTTCACCAAATAGAAGTTAACTATATTCCACAGTAAGCCGACACGATTCTAATTGCACCCCATGAAATGAAGGCTGCCGTTCCAACTCCAAACTGGATGACTTGACAACCTTTGTCATCCTAATACTAGACCGGACAATAGAAATGACGCAGCACTTGTCCTAGCAAACAAGAAACAACAAGAAAACTCTGGTGATTGACAATGGAGCTGTGCTATGGCTCTGTTTTCACAAATGTATGGACTATAATAAATGTAATATATATTATATATTATATATTATATATAATGACGTAATATACAATAATAGAGAGCTTGGAAGGCGCATTGTCCAACACCTATAATCTTAGCACTTGGAGGTAAAGGTATGAAGTTCAGAGTCATCCTTAGCTACATGCCAAATTTGAGAGTAGCCTGGGCTACATCAGACCCTGTCTCAAAACAGTGTGCATACACACACACACACACACACACACAGACAGGCACAAATATACTCTCTCTCTCTATATATATATGTATATATATACACACACACACACACACACACATACATATATATGCACACACATACATATATATGCACACACATACACACTGACAGACACAAATATACTGTCATACACACATACACACACAATTTCAAACGATGGCTGAGTGAATCAGAACATAGTGTTTTGACTATAGTGTGGATACTGTCTTCGGCATACTTTCCGCTTACTATCAACTTCTCAGGGTAAATCTGGTCACCGGATCTAAAGGCCCCATCCCGTCAAGCTGACTCAGGACACGTGCGTCTAGAAGGAGTCACTTTGTAGAAAGACTCTTCATCACATGCCCCTTGGTTTTGCATATAAACAAACAGCGTTCCTTAAGGATGCTCTGTAATATGTTTTGATGGCCGGCTGTTTAGTTTAAAGTATTTCTAAATATAAGGCCCTTTTTAGAGGCCTGGGATATGTGAAATGCTTTGCAATGTGTAAAACTTGCAATGACTACAACTTGCAAATCACTCAAATTTGAAGATTCTGATCTAATCTACATACTTTGGTTTTCTGTTCTCAGTCTACACCAAGCAGTCAATTAAAGTCTCCCTTTGTCTGTGTTTGCCAATCTTCCTCCCTGAGTTCAGGTCCTCAGCCCCCTGTCCCCCCACCCCCACCCCCGCGTGCTTGCTAGTTCCATTTTACTCCTCTCGACTTCCCAGTGCCTCACCTTCCCTCTCTATGAGGATATTGAAGCCATCGAAGGCTGTAGGCGGTTTTGGTGGTAACCAGCTCAGCGTCATCTGCACGGGGAAGGCAGAGAAAGGGTCGGCGGTGGGCTTCTCTGTCCTGCTGAGTGTGGCTTCAGTGTCATAGTCCGCTGGCAGCACGCTGACAAAGTCCTCCTCGTTTTCAGGGGCAGCGGACGCACTGTCCCACCAGTAGGGCTGAGATGTGCTTTCGTGGTCAGTGCTATTCGGGTCAGGCCAACCGGAAGACACATTGCTGGGGGGAGTCTCCGGAGTTTCTTCGGGAAAATGGAAGAGTCTGTCTCTTCCTGTTGAGTCTTGCGGTTTGATGAACGAGTCCTCGGGGAAGCTCCCGCTGGGCTCTTCCCAGTTGTTCTTGTTCAAGCTGACAAAGCGAACAGAGATGTTCCGAGGGGGATACGGCGCTGTGGAAGAGAGAGTTTTCATTTCCTGGTAACTTTTACCTCTGAATATTTGTTTACTCATGAGTCCGACACACGGTTATCAAGTGGGTCTTAATTTTACTTCTTATAGACAGGAAAAAATAAAATTAAAACTTTAATTTAGTATTTAGTGTGTGTGTGTGTGTGTGTGTGAGCGTGTGCGCGCACGTGCATTCACGTGCCTCAGCATGCTACATATGGAGATCTGAAAGATAACTTGAAACAGTTGGATCTGACCTTTTACCATGTGGGTCCTGGAGACTGAACTCAGGTGGCTAGGCTTGATGTAATCACCTCTACCTGCTGAGCCATCTAGGCAGCCATAGAGAAAGTCTTATGAAGAACAATATTTAAGCCAACCATATCTAAGCTTCTAACATTTTGTATAGTATACATATATTTACTTAGCTTCTCACCAGTCACACTTCAAGGGTAGTAACTTGTTATACTCTATGTGTTGACGTGGTAATTTAGCTTCTCAAGTACAGTGATGCAAACATTCCTTGGCTTATCACAATCTTGCTTTAAGAATATATGTGTCTCTCTCCCTGAGTATCTTAAAAATCATTTTCTATAAACTTTTTTTTAAAAAAGTTGTTTGTAGCTATCAGAATACACCTTCTATGTGATGGATGAAGCTGCACCCCCACGGCTTACTAGCAGGTGGTTCTTACAGATGCAGATTCCAGTGTTGGAAGTATGAATTTGTTTCCCATCTCTGAAGTGAGCCGTATGAATACACAGGAACTATGGATTATACAGATGTGTTTTCTCTGGAGGTAGCAAATCGTGAAGACAGCCTGTACATTCTCTGCCTGTAACACTCCTCAAAAATCCTTCTCCTTGACCTCTGAGGGAAAAAAAAAGAATCTCTGCTTCCTTTGTGCTGTTAAATAGTGTCACTGTTGTCATGTGACATGGATCTCATTCTGCCTTCTGTGTAGCCTTTTGTGTAAGATGACACCATTTTGGAGGACAGATTACCCGTCCCATTGGTCTTCACTTTCTCATCTTAGAGTTAGGACAACATGGAAAGAGTAGTCATTAACGCATCTTTGACGGAACAGAATATGAAAAGTGCACATAGAATAGTCAGTGTCAACATAAGGTGAATTAGTGGTTTAGTGTCAGAATTCCAGACAGAAAGGGTCTCAGGTGGTCTGAGCTCTCTTCGGGCTCATTCCTATACTCAGAATGGACTCTGCAGGGTCACTGAGAACATTAGACACACTCAGCGCTGGTTAAGCGACAGATACTTGGTAGTATGTATTTAATATATGTATTTTATGCATTCGTTCCTCTAGCCATGAGTCGATACCATAAGAGATTTTCTGTGTTTCTTTTTTAGTAGTTTGAGAATTTCTGCAGTATATTTTGATCATCTTGACCCCAAACCCCTCCTCTCCAACTCTTCCAAGCTCCTTAGTCGCTTTCCATATTACTAACGCCAACAGAATTAGTAGTGAAAGTTTCATATTTGCCTGGTTCCTAATGTTTTCTTCAGTAGTTGATTATCTATACTAGGAAGTCAGCTGTCTTGTCTTTCCTCTACATGGACACTGGTCAAGGTACAGAATAAGCAATATTTACCAGATCCAACTAAGTGGCTTGATTATGACTTTTAAGATTATCATCTACATTTTTATTCAAAAATATAAGAACTAAGCTTACATGTATTTATTTTAGATTTTTCTTCTTGCATATTTTGCTTAGGTATCTTTAATGTGGGTATAAATTCTATTTTCTTATAAAAATAAATTCTTTCTTAGCTATGTGGCCAAATGTTTCTTAGAACTATTAAGAAAAAAAAATTTCTTAGAAGCATTAAAAATGAATATACAGCAACATTATATATATATATATATATATATATATATATATATATAACACACAGCAATACATTTCCGTTACTTTCTTATGAAGTTTGGTTCTTCTGAAGACTCACCTGTTCTGTGTTGTTTGGGTTGGTGGCTCACACCACTGTATTCCACAAGGGTGCTTTTATTAAAAGTTGCCTCTGAAACCAGCTGGAAAGTGATGTTACTATAACATATTCCTGGTAGCCAGTGATTAAACACCGTTTTCCCTTTAAAGAAATCTGCGAAGGAAAAGATCAGTTACATTAAAATTAGGAGCGCCTTAATGTCACATACTTGGAGAAAGTCCCAGTTAAATTTAAATCTCCATAGAATAATGTTTCCTTTAGTGTCTGCCATACTCAATAGAAGAAAAGGCTAGAGAAAATTGGAACATGTGCCCTTAATCCTGAAAAGGCTTTTCTCCTGTCAGCATTCTTAACAAGATTCAACACAATTAAAATTAATTTCTATCTTATGAATGTTCAAATGCAGGAATTATGGAGATTAGGCTTATTTAGCTCTTTATTAAGGGAAAAACTGAAGAATTTTACCCCATTATGACAAAAATACCCAGCAATTTTACAAGGAATGTTTTTTTTTTCTCTTGTAGAAAGTGTCTCATGTAAAATGTTCATTGGTTTATGTGCTGTGTGGTCATGGAGAAACCCCAATTTTACCACCCTTAGTTTTTGAGAATATCTTGGACCTTCTCTAAGGGAAGTGGGGTGAAAGTCGCCCACTCGCTATGGAAGCCTGGGTGTCCGTGCTGGGAAGGGTTGTAAATGAGGTTGTGGCTAAATTGTCTTGACTTCATTTCCGGAAGCAGACATACTGCCTTTGGCAAGAGTAAATTCTACTTCAAACCAATTTGAGAATTTCTCGTATTGTATGTATGGCTTGCTATTCTCATCTAATGAGCCGGATGTTCTATGACTCCTCCTAAAGGGTTTCCTTGAATCAATAACTTTTTCTTAATGGCTCATTTGTAGGTAAAGTATTGAATTCCACAGTGAATTCTTGCTTAGCGTAATCAAGAATAAAAAAGATAAAAAAAAATCTGGGAAAAAAAAAAAAGCCATGATTTTCTCCAACCTCCTCTTGTTTCTTACCTTTGTACAGCATCGTCCTGAAGTCCCTCCCTTCCCAGTAGCTGATGTTCACTCTGCTGAAGACATTGTATTTTTCCGGATAATGAATTTCAAACAGGACTCCTGTCTCAGGAGAAGGTTTATAGTCATAGATAGACACACTGGTTACAGGCAAGGGTTCTATCAAGGAAAGAGAAGTGTCAGAGAGAGGGGAAGCCATCATTAATTCATGAATGTTGCACTGACACAATCTTACTCCCACATTTACAGTTATGTTTTAAATTCTGTGCACAGCGAGCTTCTTGGGATGCATCCGGGAAGAGTTCGTCTTAGCTTTGGCAGTAGTTAACAGAGCACGTTTGAGATACATTGTCTGCTTTTCACATAGCTCTAGACTCGTCTTTCTGTTCCTCACTTCCAACTGCTTTGGACATTAGAGAGCACAAATAGTAATGTTTCAATTCAATAGATGAACAGAATGCAAACCTGGAGTTTATACTGCTTGTCATATGCAGTTTAATAGGTTTGTGGTGGCATCTGTCTGTATCAGCAAATTCTTCCTTTTCTTGTGCCAACAAAATTAGACTGTCAGTAACAGACAGGTAACAGAAAATATATTTGGCTGTAGGCGATGATAAATATTTATGTGATCATTTGTTTCTCTCTGTGACTTTTGAAGTTTTTCTGTTATGGATAAGAGTGCCAACCACTCAGTGACATGCATATAATCATTTAGATCATGCTCACCAAGACTTCTTTTCTACAGAAGCTTAAGAATATTCTTCATTTGCTCAGTGTTAATTTATCAAAAGACATTCGAAATACACATTTTAAAAAGCTCATAATTTTTATATGTCCTACAAACATCATTCTTGTGTAACTAGACAGTTTTCCTACACTTCCAAAAGAGATAGCAGATATATTTTATATATTTTGTAAAAAATATAATAAGAGTTGGAGAGGTGTCTCATAGGTTAAGAGTGCATACTGTTCTTTCAGTGGACTAGAGCTAGATGCCAGGGTAGTTCATAGCTTGCGATCACATGCACAAACACACACACACACACAAACAGACAGAGACAGAGAGAGACGGAGACAGAGAGACAGAGACAGAGAGATGGAGACAGAGAGACAGAGACAGACACATATATACACACTCATAAACAAACATATAGACAGACTCACAGAGACAGATACACATACATACAGAGAGAGAGACATTAGAGACAGACTCACGGGGACAGACACACACTGAGACACACATGCACACACACACAAAAACACACACACCCTGGAGGAAGATTTGTAAGGAAGAAGTATTCACAGCTGAAGAGGGAGTGGGGTACAAGGGGGTGATAGGGGTAAAACCATAAAAGTCATTGTAGACATGCTTAAAACTGTCAACAAATCAAAACAAAAATACTGAAAATAAAAGAAAAAAGGAAACAATTAGAGCAGAAGCTAAAAGCACCCAGCAGCTACACTGTGAGAACTCCAAAATGGCTGAAGTTCGGATTCCAACTAGGGTTTCCACTAGTTATGGAAGGGAGATTTGACAGCCAGTCACTCTTTGCTGCTCTGAGGTATAAGGTCCACACACCAAAGCCATTGTCAAACTTTTAAACTCAAGAACACAAGAGTATTTATGTATTTATTTATGTTTGTTTTTTTTATACTTCCTCTTCCTCCTCTTCCACTATTTGGCCATTTAAACATTAAAGTAAAAGCATTCTAAAACGCTGTTTCCATGTGAGTCAGATAGATTCCGCCTAGCTTTATGGCGCATGACAGACCTAAGCTGTAAACTCTCAGCCCTGTGCCTAGATGTAGTCTATGTAAGAATTATTGACAGAACCCAAGTGCCCAGTCCAAATATTTCCCTACCTGTCTAGCCACTATCCTTATTTCTTTTAGTTTTGGAAATTATGTCATGTGGCATACACTGAATCCAAATGTCCCACCCGTGTTTCAGGGATAAGCAAGTAAGATTCCCAGTAATTCAGTCCTCTTTTTCTCTGCCAGCCCTTCTACTGACGCCTTCTGGTTCTAAGGTGTCAGGTTAGACTAAACAGAATGAGGCTAGACAACACAAGCTACTTAGCACCCTTCTTCACCAATACTTCCTTATCTTGGAAACTTTTATTTTTCCAAAGTAGTAAGGTAGATAGACCCAGGTATGGGTCACATACCTGTAATCTCAGGAGTTGGTATGTGGGGGCAGGAGGATCAGGAGTCTAAGGTCTTCATTGTCAGCTACATAGAAAGACTGCATGGTTTTTGTTTATTTCATTTGTTTTTGAATTTTGTGTCTTATTGTTTGTTTTTTAGAAAGAGAGAGAAAAAGCATAAAGATGTATGGATTGAGGGAGGGAAAGGATCTTGGAGGAGTTGGGAAGAAAGCAAACATAATCAAAGCATATTATATGAAATATATTTTAAATAAAAACATCAGCAAAGTAAAATTTTAATTTAACTTAAATAAGCCTCAACTACACGGGATCTTGTTTAAACAAAAAACAAACCAAAAAATTCTAAAATGTAGTTGAATCTCTCCACACGTTTAACAAACCTGGGGTCATTCTTCCTCTGCTGGGACCAGAGATAAAGTATTACCTTAAAATTGGTGTGTTTCTTTTTTCGATGTGTTTTGAAATTCTTCTCCATTTACATATAGCCTATATTATTTCATGTTTACTATATTCATCATTTACTATATTAATAACCTTATATTGTAATATTATTCTATAGCTTGGTTTTATCATCTAATGTTATTTTGGGGTTTGACAGACTGGATGCAAGTATCTTTTTAGAAATGTTGAGCATCTGTTTATGACTTTACAAATTATCCAGTTTATTCTTTTAGTAGAGGATCTCTTTTCAGTTCCTATAAATATAGTTTCAATAACCATAGGGGCCCGGCTCCTTTATCTAGATGGGGGATGGACATATCTTCATGTGTATGAAATGTTGCTAAAAAGTTTCTAACTGGATTCTGCGGGTGTACAGGTAGGTGCATGTATGGGACCTGCATAGTTCAAGCCAGATGGGATCCTGGCCCTGAGCAAGGGATGTGAACTAAGTCTCACCCCTGACAAGAGGCTATGTGCAAGTGACACCTGCTGGCAAAGGGAAATCTGTCTTCTCCAGTGAAGTGTAGCTGTGTGTGTCAACCATATCAGGGCTGGTTTCACACACAGAAATAATGGGCCAACACAAAACAGACTGCATGGTTTTTGTTTATTTCATTTGTTTTGGAACTTTGTGTCTTATTGTTTGTTTTTTAGAAAGAGAGAGAAAAAGCATAAAGATGTATGGATTGAGGGAGGGAAAGGATCTTGGAGGAGTTGGGAAGAAAGCAAACATAATCAAAGCATATTATATGAAATATATTTTAAATAAAAACATCAGCAAAGTAAAATTTTAATTTAACTTAAATAATTGTGGTTTTTATTTCAGAAGGTTTCAATTCTATTGTATATGTTCTACATACTTAATTTATGCTGTTTTGTTTTTTTTGTTTAATGATTGCTGGAAAATGGGTATCATTCTGATCTTTATGTCTGTTAACATCACATATATACTGTAAAGTTTGCTAATTTAATATTTAAAATAGAACCTGACCTATTGTGTGTTTTGATGTCTGTCACTGCAATCGTAGGTTTCTTTGTGTGACTTGAAACAAGGGTTCTGGCTTTTTTTTCCCCTCTGATGCAGCTCAGTCATTTCCCCTGTCCACCACCATGGCTGTCAGTCATTCTGGGGTCTCTCATATTGTGGATGCTACCATGCTTGTCATAGGCTTTTACCAAGTCCAGTGGCAAGGCGTGATCTTTGCCCTGAGACTGGCTATGTGGTCTCAGGGAGCATTTTGATCCTCTTGCTAATTGATCTCCAACCCAGAACTATCTTTCCTATGCCTGGAGCACAGAGATCCAGCTCTTCACGGCCCCCTCCTTACTCCACCTGAGTTTCAATTTCTGTTATGACTTAGAGAGAAGTGTGGTCTTGAACTTGGTCCTGTGCCTCTTGCTTTCTTTTGATTTTATGAGAAGAGCAAAATGTAGATGACTGAACAAGACTTTGCTCAGCAAAGTCTTTGACCAGCAATCCCAGTATTAATCTGCCTTTGCCTTGCTTTTCATAAATAATAAAAATATGACATGCAATAAGGTCTTTTTTTCTTTCTAATGAAATGTTTAACATAATCATAAATCATGATTCAGTTTAGGATATTTTGTGTTCCTTAGTTGTCTTTGAGCCATTCACCAAAACCAGGAAGGAAACTGGTGTGTGGAAGTAAGCTGGAGGAATTTGAAATCTGCTTTCCTACAAGACAGCACCAGCACACGCAGGTGAGGGCTCCTCGGCAGACTACATATTTGCGGCTGATATCATTCTCTGTGAGAAAGTTACAGGCCCAGTGTGTGCTCTCTGTAACAACACCCCCTGCCCAGCGTCAACAGGAGCCATTACTGTGTTCACTTGATGAAAATTTGAATGTTCTGAATGTGATTATCAGAGTGAGGACATGAACAAAGGGGACAGAGTCAGGGCAGCCTGAACTGGGTGGTAACACTAGAGATACATCTGCATGAGATGTCTCAGCTTTGCCTAACTGAAATCTAAAAAAGCAAGTGCAACAGGTGAGGATCTGGCCCTCAATGGATACATGTATGGATAATCTGTCCCTGAGGCAGGTCTTCCTCAAGGAAGAAAGGAGATACGACTATCCCCTCCTTTCTGATGTCAGAAGTGGGGGAAAAGATGGATCCTGAATCCCAAACTTAAGCCACTAGTTCATGTTTAGAAGATTCTTGGAGACTTGACCAATGTGTATCTAAATGGAAGCCAGAGATATGTTGTCCATGATCACCCAGGGAACAGAAGGGGTGGCAACTATTATGGCCACTGCCTTCATTCATGTCCCATTCTTCTTTCCTTAGAATGTTTTAACGACTTTCTGAGTTAATTCTCCCCTCTCATCTTACCTTTGGTTTTGTTTCTTTTCAACACACCTAAGTCTAGATTCCACTTGATCCTCTTATGTTAGCATGTCTGTCACAAACCAGTCACTCCTAACTCAATGACATTTCCCTATCTAATCAACTTCAGATTGCCTTTATTCCCTGAAGCAAAGTCTTTGGTAACTCTTTTATTCGTTGGTCATATGCTATGCTGTACGTATTTGGTTGATTTTGTGTCAGCGTGAGAGACACCTAATTTTATATATTGTAAAACATTTCCATTAGTTTTTAACAGTACCTAGTAGGCACAATTATTATATACCATAACAGTAGGGCAGATTAGTCTGGCCAACCACAGCTTACTAGACTAAATCTGAACTGTGGGTTGCTTTTGCATGTTTTAGGAGATAAGAGTGAGATTTTTTTATTTTTTTAGTGGGTTGATGAGAATTGGAGACATAGTAACTCTTGACATATGAAAATGATTGGAAGTTCAAATTTCAGTATCTATAAGGCAGTATGAGAGCAATGCCCCGCTGGCTTGTGATCACGTTATTTGTGGCAACAGCAATGTTAAGTCACTACAGTACAGAGCCTGTGGCCTGCAGATATTCATGTCTATGTTATCCAGAGCTGGATGGAAAAGTGGTTGCTAGTTCCCAGAATGGGTGACAGATCTGAACACTGAGACGTAGAGGGAAGTCACATATGCTCAAGGCTGCACAGATGACATCCAGATGACTTTGACAGTATACTCGGCCTTTGAACCACTACTCCACATCGATGCTTGGTAATTTGCCCACTGTCTAGGCAAGATTCAGCATCTTTCAGCCCGGGGCTCTGCTACAAGAGACTTTTCCCTAGGCAAATCACCTCATGGCATTTCTTTGATCTGTCCTCATTCTGGATCACATAAAGTCTCAATTTACTTGCCGAGGGCTGAAAATCTTTCGCTGTACTTCTGGCCACCTTTTCTGAGTTATTTTGGAACACCTGTCAGCCAGTGCTGCTTCACCAATCAGGCCATGCCTGGTTAAAGGTATCTATGTATTTTTCTGGTTCCTTGGCCATGACAGAAAGTATGTCTAATAAATAGAATTAAGTAAATCAAATATTTATATTCACAATAGAGATAGATGACTAATATACCTATGGGCTGTTTACATGTGTCTTCTGCAACTTTTTGTCTGATAGCCACCACTTCTAGGTCTCGCCGGACTCAGGAACCAATTATATAGATCTAACATTACTCAGATCCTAAGCAGTTATTCCCAGGTTTTATTTTTTTTCTACCAAAGCTGCTTTTACCTCCTGAAATGCTCTCATTATAAGGAAGTATCGTCGTCAATTAAATATTAGCCAGGCGTCAGAGCACAGGACTGCAGGGTGCATCGGAACCGGCCACGTGAGTCCGCTGTGCTCAGTTTATTATGTGCCCTTTTTTTCCCCCCAACTTTTTCTGAGAACATGAAACTCACAGCAACTGTCTCAAAAGTCAGAGCTCTGCCCCTGGGCTTCCTGCTCTGTCATGGCTTATTTCATGAGGACAGGCTCCAGCATGCGGCTGACACCTGCAACGGAAGTCCTTTTTACCCTCAAAAGTTGTGCATCAGTCCTGCAAGCAAGTTCAGCAAATGCTTCCAAGCAGGTATTGCAAAAGGAAGTTAAGACTTTAAAACGGGAAGGGGGTGTGGTATGAATGAGGAGCTCATTAATAATGGGGGTTTGGGGGCTCAAATGTAGCCTTAGTTTCCAGGTTATTAAATCCTGTCTTTCATAATATATGCCCAAATACCACCTGATGCTGCTCCAAGTCTGATGCCAAAACATTGTCACCTTTATACACAATTCTCACACTCCCAACTTATCATCTCTTCTGGAATCGGAGACAGTGCACGTTAGGCTTTAAAACGGGACACAGCACTGTCGGGGAGAGGGTTTTGTCATCTGTGTTTGATCCCTAGAATCCATATTAAAAGCCTGGAGTGGAACTGACTTGAGGAATCAGAAAGTAAAGGCCCCTTGCTGACGAGCCTGAAGAGTTGATTTAATCCCTACAACTCACGTTGAGAAAGGAGAAAATATATCCCTGCAAGTTGTCCTCTGACGTCCAAATATGTGTCTTCATATATGCACATGCATAGACACACACACACACAAGAGAGAGAGAGAGAGAGAGAGAGAGAGAGAGAGAGAGAGAGACAGAGACAGAGGAGACAAGAGAGGAGACAGAGAGACAAAGACAGAGAGAGACACAGAGAGACACAGAGAGACAGAGACAAAGACAGAGAGACAGTGAGACAGTAAATGAATGTAAAAGTACAAAACAAAGTCCGTACTTGCAATCCCAATGCAGTAAGGTAGAGAAGGTAGATACCCAGGGTTGACTCTCTAACTTGTCTAGTTGAATAGGCAAGCTCCAAGCCAGTAAGAGACCATGTCCCAGGACTAAGATGAATAAGTGTTCTTGAGGAAGACAGCCAAGATAGCCCTCTGGTCTTCATATGTACACATACAGATGCGTAACCATACATGATGGTTCATTGTATCTCATTCTGTGCCCGTTTGTGTGTCTAATTTCCTTTCTCTCTGCTTCTTCTCTTGTCTTCCTTCTTAAGAGACAGGATCTCGTGAAGGCCAGGTGAGCCTTGAATTTGCTACATAGTAGAGAATAACGCTGAAATCCTTACCTTTCTGCCTTCCTGTTTTGAGGCGGGGATACTGGGATTACAGATGTGACTGACCACAGAGGCCTCCAAATTTCTCTAATAACTGTCAGCTAAAGATCTATAGCTTCCAACATTACTTTTTGGGACTAGCTCCATGCTTGCTACTAACAGTTGGGACAGAACAGGGTCTCGTACTTCTCCACCCTCTTTCGAATCATGCTGTAGTCTCTGCCCTTCCAACTTTCTCCTGTTCTTGCTCAACCACTTTGAGCTAGATTATGTGGAGCAACTACTAAATCCCCGGCTGGGTGTGTATGAGACAGTGAAGCCGTGGAAGGCAGTGTTGACTTTGAAGAGCTGTAGTTGTTATGCACCTATAGCTACCATCCAAGGGTCAGTCCAGAGTCACCTTTTTTTTTTTTTTTTTTTTTTGTGGAATATGAGACAGGATTTTACAAGGTGAGATTTCCCTTTAATTAAATTAATTTCCAGCTCTCTCCTTTAGCTTCATTAGCCTTGCAGTTCTTGGGTCTGTGCCATTGTTAATTTTCAGAACTTAATAATGACCCTGGGATTCTGCCAATGAGACTTTAATTAATTTTTGACAGTCAGGTTAAAATAGTGCTCCTCGGTTCATCCTTCTGAGTCTTTCTTTCCTTTTATCCTAACAGAAACTGACACATTATCCTTTTCCCTGATCATGTCCACAATGGTCACACCTGACTGACGGTTTACTGACGGCCGCCACTGACGGCTCACACTGAAGAACATGAGCAGAAGGAACTTCGATGAAGCATTCAGTTGTTCTGATGACAAACTGCTGTCTTACAAAGATCACTCTTCCTTACACTTGGGAACGTGTTAACCTTATGATGTGATGTCAGAGAACATGGCACAGATCACATGCAGTTAAGACCATTGCTAAGATCTTCCTAATATCAGGACCAACTTTATTTCATTTTACCTTTCTGGTGTTTCTAGGACAGTGGATGCCAAAGTTTTATTTAAGATGGATGAGGAATAATAGCTGCTCTCTCTCTCTCTCTCTCTCTCTCTCTCTCTCTCTATCTCTTGCTCTCTCTGTGTGTGTGTGTGTGTGTGTGTGTGTGTGTGTGTGTGTGTGTATGTATTGTGTGTACCAGCCCCAGCTAAGAATGTACAATTAAAGTCAAGTGGGCTTACTATGAATACAAACTCATTCTCTCAAGAACCAATTGCTTCACATGGGAATATAAGTTTTGGAACAAGATGAAACAACCCAGGATCACACATTTAAATTTTGTTGGAGAAATGTACACGGTCCAGTCATTAATCTGAAATTATTATTCAGTCTCAAGATAAATTGTCAGTGAAGTTTACTTTTCTTTTTTTTAGAAAGGTAAGAGTGAATAGTGAATACCATCAAACAGGTAAGAAGATGCTTTCTTAATATAATGGCAAATGTACTGCTATGACATTAGACACCAAGCCAAGCATGCTGCCTCTCTGGTGGACTCTGCCTCAACTAGAGCCTCGAGAGGACATACTTGGAGAAGGAGCACAGAGAATGACGTCAAGGGACGCTTACTTGTCAACACGGTGATTGATCTGGATGGTTTGGTGACCGCATTCCCATTGACGACCACCAGAGTGATTATGTAATAAAGACCGTGATACGTGGCCTTGAAGACCACAGGAGGAGGCAACGTGCTGTTGAATTCCTCGAATTCGAAGAAATAGTTTTTGGATTCACCAGCTACCCTCACAACATACACAGATGCTGGACTGACTATATCAGAAGCTTCTAAAGACACAACGATGTTGTTGTCGTCTTGGACAGTCACCTGGAACGCCGTAGCAATCTGTTGAAGAGAAAGACAAGAAATAGTCAAGTGATGGGCAATAAGATTATGCCAAGATAACTTCTCTAAAACTAACACTCATGGTAAACATGGTCACTTTGGTAGCGATGAGTATTTTAGTCACACACCGAAAGTCAGTTTGCCCGTCTCATGAAAAATGATCTCAGAACTTTACAATAAACATTTGATATTCCATTGAAAGTCTGTCTCCAGCTTGTGGAGTATTTAATGTGAAAAGCACACAATACATATCAAATGGATGAACAGATGACAAATGAAGTCACTGTCAAAGCTAATTTCCAGAGAAGCCCGTGTTCTGGTAAGTGGGAGAAGTGTTGAGCAAACACTACTCTAGAGGAAGTTATTTCAAGGTAATTATTTCCTTTCTCTTGCTCACCTGTCAGTTGTGAGAGTGGGGAAGCTGTCAGGACAGAATCCTGTGATGATTCTCTTCATTACACATTAGCCAGCTCTTCAGAAGAGAAGCCATGGTAAGATGAAGAACTGACCATATGGAAGAGCCATGGGTGCTTAAAATCCTTCCTTCAAGTATTCAGGTAAGTTTAGGGGCTGGGATATAGCTCAGTTGGTAGAATACTTAGCTTGCATGCACAACACTAGATTCAGTTCCGAGTTACACATGCAAGCATACACACACACACACACACACACACGCATGCTACTATCCCAAGAAATGTCCAAGGAGACACAACTCAGTAGAAGAATATTTGCTGCTCTATTGTGAGAATTGGAATTCTGTTCCCAGCACCCACAACTGCCTGTAACTGCAATTCCATGAGAGCTGATGTCTTATTATGGCCCTTTTGAGCACCCATACACAGCTGCACACATGCACACAAACACATATGAATAAAAGAAGCCTTTCAAAAGATATATAAACTATATTTGAAAAACTATTTGTATATAGACTAAATGTCTATTCTATGTAGACTCAAAGGGCAGATACAATGTATTTCTGGGTGCAACCAAGACTCATGTGCTTCCTAGAACCTATTGCTTTGATTCTTCATGCATTGGTGAGCTGTATAAATTATGTCACACTCATGAGTCTCAGAGTTCTCTTCTATAGCAGGTGCACAGAACTGCTCCAAGGAGTTAACTGTTTACACAGTGTAGGTGCTATAGTCAGTACTATACAGACCATCTACAAAAGATGTCACGGCATGCAAGATGTTTGTCGTGAGAGAAATATGGTTGCTTTCAATCTCTGTTTCTAGTTGAGGATCAGAAAGGTTAGAGTATTTTCCAAAGGTCATAAGTTCAAAACACAAACTCCCTTTTTGTACTGCATACCTATTATTGTCTCCTTTAGTTGTTTCTAGACACTGAGTTTGTCACATCGTACATCAAAATCCTGTGGATTGCCTGAACACATATGAACATCTCTCAAGTTTAATCTGTTTGTTGATTTTTGTATGGTACATGTCTTCAGCAACCAAATTAAACTCAAAGTCCTAAAACAAAGTATAGAGTCCTACAAATGTACCAGTACTTTTATGTCCTTCTGGACTCATTTTTTATTGGGCATTAGTACTTATATAAGATATCTCACATTAGAAGATATTTAATTCTGTCTTCTCACTAAGAAGGCCAGTATTATGTTTATGGTATTTTAATCATGCTGGTTGTTAGGTGATGTATATCATCTCAGGCCAGGAGGTGTAACTTATATATAGATGTATGTACGGCTCCAGGGTCAGAGCCTGGGAGGTGCTGGGTACAGCCTGATGTGTGTGGTCGAGTTTGTAATAGAAGACAGTTTCCGTGCATGAATTCTAAACTGGTTATCCACATTCTCCCGCGCTCTCAGACAGTGTACCCTTGCTTTGTGGGTGCCTAGTCCTTTGCACACACAGGACATTGATTGAATCTCTCGCTTGATGGATCCTTAGTCCCTCAGTGAAGCGAACACAACTGTTGGGTGGTGACGGCAACGCTCACCTGAAGGACGGGACTGTGCATGGCTGACTTAACACCATTGACATGAGGCTAGCACAGAAGCATTCAACCTTTCTGGATCCTGAGTCTACTTCCTGATCCTAAATGCTGCTGTCCCTAGCCAGGCAGCTGTGCAAACAGCTGCATTTGGTGACTAATCTCAGCCTGTCTTTTCTTTGCTGGGAAGAAGAACCTGAGATATGTCCCTTAGTGGCCTGAAGCAACAGGAAGGAATACTTTGGACAGGGAAGGGTCAGCTATGAGAAAAACAAAACAAAACAAAAATACATGGATTCAAACACAGAGTGGACTCAGAACGAGATGGCATTTGGGGATTTCTTTTTTTTTTTTTTTTTTTTGTTTTTTGTTTTTACAGGTTTATTGAAAATATGGCATAACAGATTAAACGGCTCCACGTGGTGTTTTAAAATTCATCCCAACTGTAGGCTGAGTGACCTGAAGGTTAGAGAGACTGCCAAAGTCCAGAAGCTTCAGCATTTCCTTGGTGTCAGGATCTACCTCAATGATCTCCTGGTCTAGGGCTGAGACCTCAGGAACATAATTATCTCTCCTCTCTCTCTCTTCTTCCTGCAACTTGATAGAGATCCCTCTCACAGGACCTCTCTGAATCCGTTTCATCAGATGCGTGACATAGCCGGCTATCTTGTTCCGAAGTTTCTTGCTGGGGATAATGGCGATCTCTTCACACACGCGCTTGTTGGTGTGGAAGTCATTTCCCAGATGCGTGTAGTACTTCTCGATGATGACCCTGGCCGCCTTCTTCACAGTCTTGGTGCGAACACGGCCCATGTTGGCGGGTCTCGGCAAAAAGAGCGGCATTTGGGGATTTCCATGGCAGTTAATGAAATGCCCAGTGAATCAGACACTCTGGTTATAGATAAAGCTTCAGACCAACTGATGACAAATGAAAAAACATTTTAGTTTTAACTTACTGAAAAGTTAGACAAAATATGGTACCTTTTCCATAATAGTTTTAAAATATAATATCTACTTTGGAAAGCTCAGAAGTTTTGTATCTTGGTGACCTAAAAATAATTAGTCTTACTAGTAAACATTATTTTCCATGAATCATATATATATATATATGGATTTACAGTGGGTATTAGCTCAACAGTTCAGTTTTATTTGGAGAAAATAAAAATAATTTTATTATTGTTATTATTATCATTGTTGTTAATCTCTTTCACATAATTAATTTTTTAGCACATAGCAATGAAAAAGTCCTGTTAACCAAATTGTAGACAAGCAAGAACTGAGCATTTAATAACATTCAAATCTGACTTTTGCGTCTCATTGATCATAGAAGTTGGTTCACTAACTCAGAAAACATTAAGTTTACAAACATCGAAGTCATAAAGAATTTTTTGCACCGTGTCTTAGTCAGTCAGGAACCGAGGTGGCTGCAGTGATACAGAGCGGGAACAAGGGGAGCGTTCTGTGTTTGAGTTGATGTCTAATGTGTCACAATGCTTCACAGACAGCAGACTCTTCCAGAAAAGGGAATAATCTTCCAACGCTAACGGCAGCTTTGGCGATGATCGTATCAGCTATGA